>OY744482.1:331966502-332566502 GCA_963556165.1 Tipula helvola
GCAATCGTTTTCAAAGCTAATAATTATGATAATACAAGTTAATTAAATAAAATTCGTCGTAATTTCATTTCGTTTACATAACCCGTTTGGTAGAAATCGATGTTTTTAGTAGGATTTTGGTACATTATAGAAAAATTGGCATATCTTCGAAACTAGAACGAATTTTTACAATCTGCTTTTTGTGTATGATAGGTAACAGTATAGCCTATCATACGCAATTTACAGATTGTAAATATTCAATCTAGTTTTTGAGATATCTTAATTTTACTGAGCGAATGTATGCAATCAGGATATCGAAAAAACACACTGTACTACTATCCATGCTTTTCGGAGAGGCAGAAAAAACTTTTTGTTCGCAATCGTTTTCAAAGCTAATAATTATGATAATACAAGTTAATTAAATAAAATTCGTCGTAATTTCATTTCGTTTACATAACCCGTTTGGTAGAAATCGATGTTTTTAGTAGGATTTTGGTACATTATAGAAAAATTGGCATATCTTCGAAACTAGAACGAATTTTTACAATCTGCTTTTTGTGTATGATAGGTAACAGTATAGCCTATCATACGCAATTTACAGATTGTAAATATTCAATCTAGTTTTTGAGATATCTTAATTTTACTGAGCAAATGTATGCAATCAGGATATCGAAAAAACACACTGTACTACTATCCATGCTTTTCGGAGAGGCAGAAAAAACTTTTTGTTCGCAATCGTTTTCAAAGCTAATAATTATGATAATACAAGTTAATTAAATAAAATTCGTCGTAATTTCATTTCGTTTACATAACCCGTTTGGTAGAAATCGATGTTTTTAGTAGGATTTTGGTACATTATAGAAAAATTGGCATATCTTCGAAACTAGAACGAATTTTTACAATCTGCTTTTTGTGTATGATAGGTAACAGTATAGCCTATCATACGCAATTTACAGATTGTAAATATTCAATCTAGTTTTTGAGATATCTTAATTTTACTGAGCGAATGTATGCAATCAGGATATCGAAAAAACACACTGTACTACTATCCATGCTTTTCGGAGAGGCAGAAAAAACTTTTTGTTCGCAATCGTTTTCAAAGCTAATAATTATGATAATACAAGTTAATTAAATAAAATTCGTCGTAATTTCATTTCGTTTACATAACCCGTTTGGTAGAAATCGATGTTTTTAGTAGGATTTTGGTACATTATAGAAAAATTGGCATATCTTCGAAACTAGAACGAATTTTTACAATCTGCTTTTTGTGTATGATAGGTAACAGTATAGCCTATCATACGCAATTTACAGATTGTAAATATTCAATCTAGTTTTTGAGATATCTTAATTTTACTGAGCAAATGTATGCAATCAGGATATCGAAAAAACACACTGTACTACTATCCATGCTTTTCGGAGAGGCAGAAAAAACTTTTTGTTCGCAATCGTTTTCAAAGCTAATAATTATGATAATACAAGTTAATTAAATAAAATTCGTCGTAATTTCATTTCGTTTACATAACCCGTTTGGTAGAAATCGATGTTTTTAGTAGGATTTTGGTACATTATAGAAAAATTGGCATATCTTCGAAACTAGAACGAATTTTTACAATCTGCTTTTTGTGTATGATAGGTAACAGTATAGCCTATCATACGCAATTTACAGATTGTAAATATTCAATCTAGTTTTTGAGATATCTTAATTTTACTGAGCAAATGTATGCAATCAGGATATCGAAAAAACACACTGTACTACTATCCATGCTTTTCGGAGAGGCAGAAAAAACTTTTTGTTCGCAATCGTTTTCAAAGCTAATAATTATGATAATACAAGTTAATTAAATAAAATTCGTCGTAATTTCATTTCGTTTACATAACCCGTTTGGTAGAAATCGATGTTTTTAGTAGGATTTTGGTACATTATAGAAAAATTGGCATATCTTCGAAACTAGAACGAATTTTTACAATCTGCTTTTTGTGTATGATAGGTAACAGTATAGCCTATCATACGCAATTTACAGATTGTAAATATTCAATCTAGTTTTTGAGATATCTTAATTTTACTGAGCAAATGTATGCAATCAGGATATCGAAAAAACACACTGTACTACTATCCATGCTTTTCGGAGAGGCAGAAAAAACTTTTTGTTCGCAATCGTTTTCAAAGCTAATAATTATGATAATACAAGTTAATTAAATAAAATTCGTCGTAATTTCATTTCGTTTACATAACCCGTTTGGTAGAAATCGATGTTTTTAGTAGGATTTTGGTACATTATAGAAAAATTGGCATATCTTCGAAACTAGAACGAATTTTTACAATCTGCTTTTTGTGTATGATAGGTAACAGTATAGCCTATCATACGCAATTTACAGATTGTAAATATTCAATCTAGTTTTTGAGATATCTTAATTTTACTGAGCAAATGTATGCAATCAGGATATCGAAAAAACACACTGTACTACTATCCATGCTTTTCGGAGAGGCAGAAAAAACTTTTTGTTCGCAATCGTTTTCAAAGCTAATAATTATGATAATACAAGTTAATTAAATAAAATTCGTCGTAATTTCATTTCGTTTACATAACCCGTTTGGTAGAAATCGATGTTTTTAGTAGGATTTTGGTACATTATAGAAAAATTGGCATATCTTCGAAACTAGAACGAATTTTTACAATCTGCTTTTTGTGTATGATAGGTAACAGTATAGCCTATCATACGCAATTTACAGATTGTAAATATTCAATCTAGTTTTTGAGATATCTTAATTTTACTGAGCAAATGTATGCAATCAGGATATCGAAAAAACACACTGTACTACTATCCATGCTTTTCGGAGAGGCAGAAAAAACTTTTTGTTCGCAATCGTTTTCAAAGCTAATAATTATGATAATACAAGTTAATTAAATAAAATTCGTCGTAATTTCATTTCGTTTACATAACCCGTTTGGTAGAAATCGATGTTTTTAGTAGGATTTTGGTACATTATAGAAAAATTGGCATATCTTCGAAACTAGAACGAATTTTTACAATCTGCTTTTTGTGTATGATAGGTAACAGTATAGCCTATCATACGCAATTTACAGATTGTAAATATTCAATCTAGTTTTTGAGATATCTTAATTTTACTGAGCAAATGTATGCAATCAGGATATCGAAAAAACACACTGTACTACTATCCATGCTTTTCGGAGAGGCAGAAAAAACTTTTTGTTCGCAATCGTTTTCAAAGCTAATAATTATGATAATACAAGTTAATTAAATAAAATTCGTCGTAATTTCATTTCGTTTACATAACCCGTTTGGTAGAAATCGATGTTTTTAGTAGGATTTTGGTACATTATAGAAAAATTGGCATATCTTCGAAACTAGAACGAATTTTTACAATCTGCTTTTTGTGTATGATAGGTAACAGTATAGCCTATCATACGCAATTTACAGATTGTAAATATTCAATCTAGTTTTTGAGATATCTTAATTTTACTGAGCAAATGTATGCAATCAGGATATCGAAAAAACACACTGTACTACTATCCATGCTTTTCGGAGAGGCAGAAAAAACTTTTTGTTCGCAATCGTTTTCAAAGCTAATAATTATGATAATACAAGTTAATTAAATAAAATTCGTCGTAATTTCATTTCGTTTACATAACCCGTTTGGTAGAAATCGATGTTTTTAGTAGGATTTTGGTACATTATAGAAAAATTGGCATATCTTCGAAACTAGAACGAATTTTTACAATCTGCTTTTTGTGTATGATAGGTAACAGTATAGCCTATCATACGCAATTTACAGATTGTAAATATTCAATCTAGTTTTTGAGATATCTTAATTTTACTGAGCAAATGTATGCAATCAGGATATCGAAAAAACACACTGTACTACTATCCATGCTTTTCGGAGAGGCAGAAAAAACTTTTTGTTCGCAATCGTTTTCAAAGCTAATAATTATGATAATACAAGTTAATTAAATAAAATTCGTCGTAATTTCATTTCGTTTACATAACCCGTTTGGTAGAAATCGATGTTTTTAGTAGGATTTTGGTACATTATAGAAAAATTGGCATATCTTCGAAACTAGAACGAATTTTTACAATCTGCTTTTTGTGTATGATAGGTAACAGTATAGCCTATCATACGCAATTTACAGATTGTAAATATTCAATCTAGTTTTTGAGATATCTTAATTTTACTGAGCAAATGTATGCAATCAGGATATCGAAAAAACACACTGTACTACTATCCATGCTTTTCGGAGAGGCAGAAAAAACTTTTTGTTCGCAATCGTTTTCAAAGCTAATAATTATGATAATACAAGTTAATTAAATAAAATTCGTCGTAATTTCATTTCGTTTACATAACCCGTTTGGTAGAAATCGATGTTTTTAGTAGGATTTTGGTACATTATAGAAAAATTGGCATATCTTCGAAACTAGAACGAATTTTTACAATCTGCTTTTTGTGTATGATAGGTAACAGTATAGCCTATCATACGCAATTTACAGATTGTAAATATTCAATCTAGTTTTTGAGATATCTTAATTTTACTGAGCGAATGTATGCAATCAGGATATCGAAAAAACACACTGTACTACTATCCATGCTTTTCGGAGAGGCAGAAAAAACTTTTTGTTCGCAATCGTTTTCAAAGCTAATAATTATGATAATACAAGTTAATTAAATAAAATTCGTCGTAATTTCATTTCGTTTACATAACCCGTTTGGTAGAAATCGATGTTTTTAGTAGGATTTTGGTACATTATAGAAAAATTGGCATATCTTCGAAACTAGAACGAATTTTTACAATCTGCTTTTTGTGTATGATAGGTAACAGTATAGCCTATCATACGCAATTTACAGATTGTAAATATTCAATCTAGTTTTTGAGATATCTTAATTTTACTGAGCGAATGTATGCAATCAGGATATCGAAAAAACACACTGTACTACTATCCATGCTTTTCGGAGAGGCAGAAAAAACTTTTTGTTCGCAATCGTTTTCAAAGCTAATAATTATGATAATACAAGTTAATTAAATAAAATTCGTCGTAATTTCATTTCGTTTACATAACCCGTTTGGTAGAAATCGATGTTTTTAGTAGGATTTTGGTACATTATAGAAAAATTGGCATATCTTCGAAACTAGAACGAATTTTTACAATCTGCTTTTTGTGTATGATAGGTAACAGTATAGCCTATCATACGCAATTTACAGATTGTAAATATTCAATCTAGTTTTTGAGATATCTTAATTTTACTGAGCGAATGTATGCAATCAGGATATCGAAAAAACACACTGTACTACTATCCATGCTTTTCGGAGAGGCAGAAAAAACTTTTTGTTCGCAATCGTTTTCAAAGCTAATAATTATGATAATACAAGTTAATTAAATAAAATTCGTCGTAATTTCATTTCGTTTACATAACCCGTTTGGTAGAAATCGATGTTTTTAGTAGGATTTTGGTACATTATAGAAAAATTGGCATATCTTCGAAACTAGAACGAATTTTTACAATCTGCTTTTTGTGTATGATAGGTAACAGTATAGCCTATCATACGCAATTTACAGATTGTAAATATTCAATCTAGTTTTTGAGATATCTTAATTTTACTGAGCGAATGTATGCAATCAGGATATCGAAAAAACACACTGTACTACTATCCATGCTTTTCGGAGAGGCAGAAAAAACTTTTTGTTCGCAATCGTTTTCAAAGCTAATAATTATGATAATACAAGTTAATTAAATAAAATTCGTCGTAATTTCATTTCGTTTACATAACCCGTTTGGTAGAAATCGATGTTTTTAGTAGGATTTTGGTACATTATAGAAAAATTGGCATATCTTCGAAACTAGAACGAATTTTTACAATCTGCTTTTTGTGTATGATAGGTAACAGTATAGCCTATCATACGCAATTTACAGATTGTAAATATTCAATCTAGTTTTTGAGATATCTTAATTTTACTGAGCGAATGTATGCAATCAGGATATCGAAAAAACACACTGTACTACTATCCATGCTTTTCGGAGAGGCAGAAAAAACTTTTTGTTCGCAATCGTTTTCAAAGCTAATAATTATGATAATACAAGTTAATTAAATAAAATTCGTCGTAATTTCATTTCGTTTACATAACCCGTTTGGTAGAAATCGATGTTTTTAGTAGGATTTTGGTACATTATAGAAAAATTGGCATATCTTCGAAACTAGAACGAATTTTTACAATCTGCTTTTTGTGTATGATAGGTAACAGTATAGCCTATCATACGCAATTTACAGATTGTAAATATTCAATCTAGTTTTTGAGATATCTTAATTTTACTGAGCGAATGTATGCAATCAGGATATCGAAAAAACACACTGTACTACTATCCATGCTTTTCGGAGAGGCAGAAAAAACTTTTTGTTCGCAATCGTTTTCAAAGCTAATAATTATGATAATACAAGTTAATTAAATAAAATTCGTCGTAATTTCATTTCGTTTACATAACCCGTTTGGTAGAAATCGATGTTTTTAGTAGGATTTTGGTACATTATAGAAAAATTGGCATATCTTCGAAACTAGAACGAATTTTTACAATCTGCTTTTTGTGTATGATAGGTAACAGTATAGCCTATCATACGCAATTTACAGATTGTAAATATTCAATCTAGTTTTTGAGATATCTTAATTTTACTGAGCGAATGTATGCAATCAGGATATCGAAAAAACACACTGTACTACTATCCATGCTTTTCGGAGAGGCAGAAAAAACTTTTTGTTCGCAATCGTTTTCAAAGCTAATAATTATGATAATACAAGTTAATTAAATAAAATTCGTCGTAATTTCATTTCGTTTACATAACCCGTTTGGTAGAAATCGATGTTTTTAGTAGGATTTTGGTACATTATAGAAAAATTGGCATATCTTCGAAACTAGAACGAATTTTTACAATCTGCTTTTTGTGTATGATAGGTAACAGTATAGCCTATCATACGCAATTTACAGATTGTAAATATTCAATCTAGTTTTTGAGATATCTTAATTTTACTGAGCGAATGTATGCAATCAGGATATCGAAAAAACACACTGTACTACTATCCATGCTTTTCGGAGAGGCAGAAAAAACTTTTTGTTCGCAATCGTTTTCAAAGCTAATAATTATGATAATACAAGTTAATTAAATAAAATTCGTCGTAATTTCATTTCGTTTACATAACCCGTTTGGTAGAAATCGATGTTTTTAGTAGGATTTTGGTACATTATAGAAAAATTGGCATATCTTCGAAACTAGAACGAATTTTTACAATCTGCTTTTTGTGTATGATAGGTAACAGTATAGCCTATCATACGCAATTTACAGATTGTAAATATTCAATCTAGTTTTTGAGATATCTTAATTTTACTGAGCGAATGTATGCAATCAGGATATCGAAAAAACACACTGTACTACTATCCATGCTTTTCGGAGAGGCAGAAAAAACTTTTTGTTCGCAATCGTTTTCAAAGCTAATAATTATGATAATACAAGTTAATTAAATAAAATTCGTCGTAATTTCATTTCGTTTACATAACCCGTTTGGTAGAAATCGATGTTTTTAGTAGGATTTTGGTACATTATAGAAAAATTGGCATATCTTCGAAACTAGAACGAATTTTTACAATCTGCTTTTTGTGTATGATAGGTAACAGTATAGCCTATCATACGCAATTTACAGATTGTAAATATTCAATCTAGTTTTTGAGATATCTTAATTTTACTGAGCGAATGTATGCAATCAGGATATCGAAAAAACACACTGTACTACTATCCATGCTTTTCGGAGAGGCAGAAAAAACTTTTTGTTCGCAATCGTTTTCAAAGCTAATAATTATGATAATACAAGTTAATTAAATAAAATTCGTCGTAATTTCATTTCGTTTACATAACCCGTTTGGTAGAAATCGATGTTTTTAGTAGGATTTTGGTACATTATAGAAAAATTGGCATATCTTCGAAACTAGAACGAATTTTTACAATCTGCTTTTTGTGTATGATAGGTAACAGTATAGCCTATCATACGCAATTTACAGATTGTAAATATTCAATCTAGTTTTTGAGATATCTTAATTTTACTGAGCGAATGTATGCAATCAGGATATCGAAAAAACACACTGTACTACTATCCATGCTTTTCGGAGAGGCAGAAAAAACTTTTTGTTCGCAATCGTTTTCAAAGCTAATAATTATGATAATACAAGTTAATTAAATAAAATTCGTCGTAATTTCATTTCGTTTACATAACCCGTTTGGTAGAAATCGATGTTTTTAGTAGGATTTTGGTACATTATAGAAAAATTGGCATATCTTCGAAACTAGAACGAATTTTTACAATCTGCTTTTTGTGTATGATAGGTAACAGTATAGCCTATCATACGCAATTTACAGATTGTAAATATTCAATCTAGTTTTTGAGATATCTTAATTTTACTGAGCGAATGTATGCAATCAGGATATCGAAAAAACACACTGTACTACTATCCATGCTTTTCGGAGAGGCAGAAAAAACTTTTTGTTCGCAATCGTTTTCAAAGCTAATAATTATGATAATACAAGTTAATTAAATAAAATTCGTCGTAATTTCATTTCGTTTACATAACCCGTTTGGTAGAAATCGATGTTTTTAGTAGGATTTTGGTACATTATAGAAAAATTGGCATATCTTCGAAACTAGAACGAATTTTTACAATCTGCTTTTTGTGTATGATAGGTAACAGTATAGCCTATCATACGCAATTTACAGATTGTAAATATTCAATCTAGTTTTTGAGATATCTTAATTTTACTGAGCGAATGTATGCAATCAGGATATCGAAAAAACACACTGTACTACTATCCATGCTTTTCGGAGAGGCAGAAAAAACTTTTTGTTCGCAATCGTTTTCAAAGCTAATAATTATGATAATACAAGTTAATTAAATAAAATTCGTCGTAATTTCATTTCGTTTACATAACCCGTTTGGTAGAAATCGATGTTTTTAGTAGGATTTTGGTACATTATAGAAAAATTGGCATATCTTCGAAACTAGAACGAATTTTTACAATCTGCTTTTTGTGTATGATAGGTAACAGTATAGCCTATCATACGCAATTTACAGATTGTAAATATTCAATCTAGTTTTTGAGATATCTTAATTTTACTGAGCGAATGTATGCAATCAGGATATCGAAAAAACACACTGTACTACTATCCATGCTTTTCGGAGAGGCAGAAAAAACTTTTTGTTCGCAATCGTTTTCAAAGCTAATAATTATGATAATACAAGTTAATTAAATAAAATTCGTCGTAATTTCATTTCGTTTACATAACCCGTTTGGTAGAAATCGATGTTTTTAGTAGGATTTTGGTACATTATAGAAAAATTGGCATATCTTCGAAACTAGAACGAATTTTTACAATCTGCTTTTTGTGTATGATAGGTAACAGTATAGCCTATCATACGCAATTTACAGATTGTAAATATTCAATCTAGTTTTTGAGATATCTTAATTTTACTGAGCGAATGTATGCAATCAGGATATCGAAAAAACACACTGTACTACTATCCATGCTTTTCGGAGAGGCAGAAAAAACTTTTTGTTCGCAATCGTTTTCAAAGCTAATAATTATGATAATACAAGTTAATTAAATAAAATTCGTCGTAATTTCATTTCGTTTACATAACCCGTTTGGTAGAAATCGATGTTTTTAGTAGGATTTTGGTACATTATAGAAAAATTGGCATATCTTCGAAACTAGAACGAATTTTTACAATCTGCTTTTTGTGTATGATAGGTAACAGTATAGCCTATCATACGCAATTTACAGATTGTAAATATTCAATCTAGTTTTTGAGATATCTTAATTTTACTGAGCGAATGTATGCAATCAGGATATCGAAAAAACACACTGTACTACTATCCATGCTTTTCGGAGAGGCAGAAAAAACTTTTTGTTCGCAATCGTTTTCAAAGCTAATAATTATGATAATACAAGTTAATTAAATAAAATTCGTCGTAATTTCATTTCGTTTACATAACCCGTTTGGTAGAAATCGATGTTTTTAGTAGGATTTTGGTACATTATAGAAAAATTGGCATATCTTCGAAACTAGAACGAATTTTTACAATCTGCTTTTTGTGTATGATAGGTAACAGTATAGCCTATCATACGCAATTTACAGATTGTAAATATTCAATCTAGTTTTTGAGATATCTTAATTTTACTGAGCGAATGTATGCAATCAGGATATCGAAAAAACACACTGTACTACTATCCATGCTTTTCGGAGAGGCAGAAAAAACTTTTTGTTCGCAATCGTTTTCAAAGCTAATAATTATGATAATACAAGTTAATTAAATAAAATTCGTCGTAATTTCATTTCGTTTACATAACCCGTTTGGTAGAAATCGATGTTTTTAGTAGGATTTTGGTACATTATAGAAAAATTGGCATATCTTCGAAACTAGAACGAATTTTTACAATCTGCTTTTTGTGTATGATAGGTAACAGTATAGCCTATCATACGCAATTTACAGATTGTAAATATTCAATCTAGTTTTTGAGATATCTTAATTTTACTGAGCGAATGTATGCAATCAGGATATCGAAAAAACACACTGTACTACTATCCATGCTTTTCGGAGAGGCAGAAAAAACTTTTTGTTCGCAATCGTTTTCAAAGCTAATAATTATGATAATACAAGTTAATTAAATAAAATTCGTCGTAATTTCATTTCGTTTACATAACCCGTTTGGTAGAAATCGATGTTTTTAGTAGGATTTTGGTACATTATAGAAAAATTGGCATATCTTCGAAACTAGAACGAATTTTTACAATCTGCTTTTTGTGTATGATAGGTAACAGTATAGCCTATCATACGCAATTTACAGATTGTAAATATTCAATCTAGTTTTTGAGATATCTTAATTTTACTGAGCGAATGTATGCAATCAGGATATCGAAAAAACACACTGTACTACTATCCATGCTTTTCGGAGAGGCAGAAAAAACTTTTTGTTCGCAATCGTTTTCAAAGCTAATAATTATGATAATACAAGTTAATTAAATAAAATTCGTCGTAATTTCATTTCGTTTACATAACCCGTTTGGTAGAAATCGATGTTTTTAGTAGGATTTTGGTACATTATAGAAAAATTGGCATATCTTCGAAACTAGAACGAATTTTTACAATCTGCTTTTTGTGTATGATAGGTAACAGTATAGCCTATCATACGCAATTTACAGATTGTAAATATTCAATCTAGTTTTTGAGATATCTTAATTTTACTGAGCGAATGTATGCAATCAGGATATCGAAAAAACACACTGTACTACTATCCATGCTTTTCGGAGAGGCAGAAAAAACTTTTTGTTCGCAATCGTTTTCAAAGCTAATAATTATGATAATACAAGTTAATTAAATAAAATTCGTCGTAATTTCATTTCGTTTACATAACCCGTTTGGTAGAAATCGATGTTTTTAGTAGGATTTTGGTACATTATAGAAAAATTGGCATATCTTCGAAACTAGAACGAATTTTTACAATCTGCTTTTTGTGTATGATAGGTAACAGTATAGCCTATCATACGCAATTTACAGATTGTAAATATTCAATCTAGTTTTTGAGATATCTTAATTTTACTGAGCAAATGTATGCAATCAGGATATCGAAAAAACACACTGTACTACTATCCATGCTTTTCGGAGAGGCAGAAAAAACTTTTTGTTCGCAATCGTTTTCAAAGCTAATAATTATGATAATACAAGTTAATTAAATAAAATTCGTCGTAATTTCATTTCGTTTACATAACCCGTTTGGTAGAAATCGATGTTTTTAGTAGGATTTTGGTACATTATAGAAAAATTGGCATATCTTCGAAACTAGAACGAATTTTTACAATCTGCTTTTTGTGTATGATAGGTAACAGTATAGCCTATCATACGCAATTTACAGATTGTAAATATTCAATCTAGTTTTTGAGATATCTTAATTTTACTGAGCGAATGTATGCAATCAGGATATCGAAAAAACACACTGTACTACTATCCATGCTTTTCGGAGAGGCAGAAAAAACTTTTTGTTCGCAATCGTTTTCAAAGCTAATAATTATGATAATACAAGTTAATTAAATAAAATTCGTCGTAATTTCATTTCGTTTACATAACCCGTTTGGTAGAAATCGATGTTTTTAGTAGGATTTTGGTACATTATAGAAAAATTGGCATATCTTCGAAACTAGAACGAATTTTTACAATCTGCTTTTTGTGTATGATAGGTAACAGTATAGCCTATCATACGCAATTTACAGATTGTAAATATTCAATCTAGTTTTTGAGATATCTTAATTTTACTGAGCGAATGTATGCAATCAGGATATCGAAAAAACACACTGTACTACTATCCATGCTTTTCGGAGAGGCAGAAAAAACTTTTTGTTCGCAATCGTTTTCAAAGCTAATAATTATGATAATACAAGTTAATTAAATAAAATTCGTCGTAATTTCATTTCGTTTACATAACCCGTTTGGTAGAAATCGATGTTTTTAGTAGGATTTTGGTACATTATAGAAAAATTGGCATATCTTCGAAACTAGAACGAATTTTTACAATCTGCTTTTTGTGTATGATAGGTAACAGTATAGCCTATCATACGCAATTTACAGATTGTAAATATTCAATCTAGTTTTTGAGATATCTTAATTTTACTGAGCAAATGTATGCAATCAGGATATCGAAAAAACACACTGTACTCTATCCATGCTTTTCGGAGAGGCAGAAAAAACTTTTTGTTCGCAATCGTTTTCAAAGCTAATAATTATGATAATACAAGTTAATTAAATAAAATTCGTCGTAATTTCATTTCGTTTACATAACCCGTTTGGTAGAAATCGATGTTTTTAGTAGGATTTTGGTACATTATAGAAAAATTGGCATATCTTCGAAACTAGAACGAATTTTTACAATCTGCTTTTTGTGTATGATAGGTAACAGTATAGCCTATCATACGCAATTTACAGATTGTAAATATTCAATCTAGTTTTTGAGATATCTTAATTTTACTGAGCGAATGTATGCAATCAGGATATCGAAAAAACACACTGTACTACTATCCATGCTTTTCGGAGAGGCAGAAAAAACTTTTTGTTCGCAATCGTTTTCAAAGCTAATAATTATGATAATACAAGTTAATTAAATAAAATTCGTCGTAATTTCATTTCGTTTACATAACCCGTTTGGTAGAAATCGATGTTTTTAGTAGGATTTTGGTACATTATAGAAAAATTGGCATATCTTCGAAACTAGAACGAATTTTTACAATCTGCTTTTTGTGTATGATAGGTAACAGTATAGCCTATCATACGCAATTTACAGATTGTAAATATTCAATCTAGTTTTTGAGATATCTTAATTTTACTGAGCAAATGTATGCAATCAGGATATCGAAAAAACACACTGTACTACTATCCATGCTTTTCGGAGAGGCAGAAAAAACTTTTTGTTCGCAATCGTTTTCAAAGCTAATAATTATGATAATACAAGTTAATTAAATAAAATTCGTCGTAATTTCATTTCGTTTACATAACCCGTTTGGTAGAAATCGATGTTTTTAGTAGGATTTTGGTACATTATAGAAAAATTGGCATATCTTCGAAACTAGAACGAATTTCTACAATCTGCTTTTTGTGTATGATAGGTAACAGTATAGCCTATCATACGCAATTTACAGATTGTAAATATTCAATCTAGTTTTTGAGATATCTTAATTTTACTGAGCGAATGTATGCAATCAGGATATCGAAAAAACACACTGTACTACTATCCATGCTTTTCGGAGAGGCAGAAAAAACTTTTTGTTCGCAATCGTTTTCAAAGCTAATAATTATGATAATACAAGTTAATTAAATAAAATTCGTCGTAATTTCATTTCGTTTACATAACCCGTTTGGTAGAAATCGATGTTTTTAGTAGGATTTTGGTACATTATAGAAAAATTGGCATATCTTCGAAACTAGAACGAATTTTTACAATCTGCTTTTTGTGTATGATAGGTAACAGTATAGCCTATCATACGCAATTTACAGATTGTAAATATTCAATCTAGTTTTTGAGATATCTTAATTTTACTGAGCAAATGTATGCAATCAGGATATCGAAAAAACACACTGTACTACTATCCATGCTTTTCGGAGAGGCAGAAAAAACTTTTTGTTCGCAATCGTTTTCAAAGCTAATAATTATGATAATACAAGTTAATTAAATAAAATTCGTCGTAATTTCATTTCGTTTACATAACCCGTTTGGTAGAAATCGATGTTTTTAGTAGGATTTTGGTACATTATAGAAAAATTGGCATATCTTCGAAACTAGAACGAATTTTTACAATCTGCTTTTTGTGTATGATAGGTAACAGTATAGCCTATCATACGCAATTTACAGATTGTAAATATTCAATCTAGTTTTTGAGATATCTTAATTTTACTGAGCGAATGTATGCAATCAGGATATCGAAAAAACACACTGTACTACTATCCATGCTTTTCGGAGAGGCAGAAAAAACTTTTTGTTCGCAATCGTTTTCAAAGCTAATAATTATGATAATACAAGTTAATTAAATAAAATTCGTCGTAATTTCATTTCGTTTACATAACCCGTTTGGTAGAAATCGATGTTTTTAGTAGGATTTTGGTACATTATAGAAAAATTGGCATATCTTCGAAACTAGAACGAATTTTTACAATCTGCTTTTTGTGTATGATAGGTAACAGTATAGCCTATCATACGCAATTTACAGATTGTAAATATTCAATCTAGTTTTTGAGATATCTTAATTTTACTGAGCGAATGTATGCAATCAGGATATCGAAAAAACACACTGTACTACTATCCATGCTTTTCGGAGAGGCAGAAAAAACTTTTTGTTCGCAATCGTTTTCAAAGCTAATAATTATGATAATACAAGTTAATTAAATAAAATTCGTCGTAATTTCATTTCGTTTACATAACCCGTTTGGTAGAAATCGATGTTTTTAGTAGGATTTTGGTACATTATAGAAAAATTGGCATATCTTCGAAACTAGAACGAATTTTTACAATCTGCTTTTTGTGTATGATAGGTAACAGTATAGCCTATCATACGCAATTTACAGATTGTAAATATTCAATCTAGTTTTTGAGATATCTTAATTTTACTGAGCGAATGTATGCAATCAGGATATCGAAAAAACACACTGTACTACTATCCATGCTTTTCGGAGAGGCAGAAAAAACTTTTTGTTCGCAATCGTTTTCAAAGCTAATAATTATGATAATACAAGTTAATTAAATAAAATTCGTCGTAATTTCATTTCGTTTACATAACCCGTTTGGTAGAAATCGATGTTTTTAGTAGGATTTTGGTACATTATAGAAAAATTGGCATATCTTCGAAACTAGAACGAATTTTTACAATCTGCTTTTTGTGTATGATAGGTAACAGTATAGCCTATCATACGCAATTTACAGATTGTAAATATTCAATCTAGTTTTTGAGATATCTTAATTTTACTGAGCGAATGTATGCAATCAGGATATCGAAAAACACACTGTACTACTACACTGAAAAAAAAAATTGTGTGCCAGAAACGATTTTCTGCATAACTCCAACGAAATTTCTGTTAATATTGATCCGACGATTTCTTCGTTATGATAACATCAATTATTTAATAAAACATTTAAAATTTAAATTACGAAATATTTGTTAAATTTAAAACAAATTAATTAAAGTCATATTATTCCATCAACAGAATATTTGTGTCTCTAATAAAATTTTAATATAAATTTAATACTGATGGATAACACTTCGTTGTTAATCTAACAAATATTAATTAAAATTATTCGTTAATCATATTAAATCTTAAATAATACTAAGTTTAGAAATTTAAAGAATTTTCTTTATTGTAGCAAACATTAATCAATCCCCAAAATGTAGAATAACGAAGCAGCGTTATTATTAACGAACTAATATACACTCACAGAAATGGTCCTGAACAAATATTTGTTAATAATATTAAATTCATAATCAATCCCCAAAAGATAGAATAATAAAATAGGTAGTAAACACGAAGCACTGATAATTCAGTATACTGAATTATCAGTGCTTTGTGTTTGCTACCTATTTCATTATTCTATCTTTTGGTGATTTTGATTATGAATTTAATATTATTGAATTATTTAATATTTTTATATAAAGAAAATGGTGTTGAAGGAATAAATTAAAATATATTGTATAAAATTCATTGTTTTTTTATTATTCAACAAAAAAAACATATTTAATTAAAATTAAAATTAAATATAATTTTGTGTATATGCTATGTATGTATGTAAATACATATAATAAATAATAATAAAATTTATTCTCAATTAAAACCAACCAATACAATAGCCGCCCCGGTGGCACAGTTGTTAGCATGCTTGCTTCAAGCTCCGGAGTTCCCGGGTTCGATTCCCGGCGGGTGATGAAAAAATCACGGCTGGTTAATGCATAGTATAAACACATATAGTACTACCATCATACGAAAAAAATGTTTCACCGGTGAAGTTCCAGACGTCGCGTCGATCGCTAGTAAACATTTAGGATAAAACGCTAGTAGTCGCCTAAATATATGCAAGAGCAACCAATTAATACAATAAAAACAAAACGACACAATACTTAATAGACATTTGTATTGGTTTTGTATACGTGTACATGTTTTATCCTACTCTAACACATTTCATATTACTGAAATACTGCGTACCAACAAAAATGTTTATAGACATTTTTGTTGATTTTGTGTATACAAAATACACCAATACTACTAATTTAGATTAGCGAGGTAGTCGTCATTCACAATTTCGAAAAAAAAAATCAACAAAACCGCAATACGCATAGCAAAATAAAAATTCATTCATAATGAAGGATGGATGAAACAATAATATATTGCCAATGTCATTAGGTCATTACATTATTGTAAAAACCGGTTTTGAAGATTATTTTTGACTGCATTATGTATTAATTGGATGAGAAAAATTTAAGATATAGTTTAAGTGCCATATAAAATCAATGCTTTTTTTTTATTCAGCGGTTCAGTCGGTTTATTAGCCTAATTGGCGATTGGCATGTCTCTGATTTTTGATTGTCCCTTAGGTCCAAATGTAGAAAGTTTAAATATCCATAGCAGTTTAATAGCATTTTCGAATAAAATTCAGGCCGATTAGGAATGAACTTGGTTATTTATTAACCGATTATGATGAAACTAGAAGAAAAATCTCGTAATACGGGCGTAAATGTTACTTCTTTAATTTCCACTAATGTAAATTTGGACATTTTGGCTTAAATATTTATGAACTAAAATTCACTCGAATTGAATAATATTATTCGGTAGGACGGTAAATTTCATCCTCAATATGTTTAGAATTAATGATTGAAAAATCGTAGAAGAAAATCTCTCTACATTTTCAGGTAGGATGAGAAAAGAAAACCACCATGAGTTTTCACTACTTATACAATCAAACAATAAAATTTTTCTGTATACAGAAAAAAATTAAAAAAAATCTGCTTTGATTTTTGTGCAAATATGTACTGCACTTTAAGATGACAATCGCCGTATATAATGTAGTAATTGGGCATGCACGATGGAATATGGGCAATTAGGAAGGAACATGAAAATTTCTTAACAGATTATGATGAAATTCGGCATGTACGACGAAAATGAGATTCTAAGATGAGTTTTAGATGAAGTTCTGGAATATGGCCAATTGGGCGGAACTTGGCCATTTTTGATCCGATTTTGATGAAATTCAGCATGTTTGGTGGAAATGGGATTCTTAAATGATTTTTAGATAATGTTCTGGAATACGGCCAATTAGGAAGGAACTTGGCCATTTCTTATTCGATTTTAATGAAATTCGATACATGCGATAGAAATGGGATTCTAAAATGATGTTAAGAAGGAGTTCTGGAATATGGCCAATTAGAAAGGAACTCGGTTATTTCTTAACAGATTATGATGAAATTCGATATTTACGATGAAAGTGGGATTCTAAAAGGATTTTTAGATGAAGTTCTGGAGAATGGCCAATAAGGAAGGAACCTGGTCATTTCTTAACAGATTATGATGAAATTCGATATATACGATTGAAATGGAATTCTAAAATAATTTTTAGATGGTGTTCTGGAATATGGCTAAGGAGGATGGAACTTGGCCAATTCCTATCAGATTTTGATGAATATCAGCATACACCAGGAAAATTTGATGAATATCAGCATACACCAGGAAAGATCTGGAAAGTGGCAAATTAGAAGGAACTGGACCATTTTCAATCCGATTTTAATAAAATTGATGGGCGATATTCCACAACTTTATCCAAAAATCATTCAAAAATCCCATTTCCCGCACAAATGAAAAATTTAAATATAACCGGCTAAACAATAATCAAGTTCCATCCATCTTGGCCATATTCCAGAACTTTATCCAAAAATCATTTAAGAATCACGTTTCCATTGCACATGTCAATTTTCACTAAAATCGGTTTAGCAATAGCGAAGTTCCATCATAGTTGGCCATATTCCAGAACTTTACCTAGCAATCATTTTAGAATCCCATTTCCTTAAGTACATATTGAATTGCATCATAATCGATTAAGGAATAGCCAAGTTATATCCTAGTTGGTCTTATTTCAGAACAGTAGATATTTTTTAATGTGTTACAGTTCGCTTACAAATAAGGCTTTCTAAACAGAGCATTTTAGAAGGTTTAGAATACCGTTTTCCGTAATAACAAGAGCAACAGCGAAATAATATTCATAACGATTTTATTCATCAGAACAGAGCTTATTTATTTTTTCAATATAGCTCAATAACAAAGAGCGAAAATATGGTAATACAAACGCAATAGCGGAAGAGCAAGAGCCTTATTGCTCCTGCTCTTCAGAACGATATTTTTTGTTTTACAATATCGCTCCTCATGAAGAGCGTTTTAATATTTTTTATTTTCGCTCTTGAAAAAGATCAAGAGCGAAGAGCAAAATGATATCCCTTTTTAAACTCTGGAATTATAGCATTTCTTTAAAAAATATTATTTTTAGCAACAGACAGTAACAGTACGGATATCAGTATAATATTGGAACAGAGGATGCTCTTATAGATTTTTTGCACCCTATTTAAGATGGTTTGAATAGTGGTAAGAAGGTTACTGGGTTGTTTTTGGATATTACAAAGAGTTTTGATACCGTATCATACAAACCATTACTGTTAAAGTTGAAGCACGCTGGGTTTGGAGGTACTCCCTATGCCCTGCTTGAGTCATGTTTATCTTACCGCACTCGGTGTGTTCAGGTTCACGATGTATTTAGTGACTATTTAACAATTGATAGCGGAGTACCGCAAGTATTCAAAAATCAGCTGTAAGAAGTATTAATTTTAAAAATTCGCGTCACCATAATTTCGAATTATTCAGAATATCTCATATTTTGAATCTGCGAAATCTGTATACACATTTATAAAATTTTAAAATTGTTTACAAAATAGGCGGTTACACAAAAAAGAAAATAATTAAAAATGTAACTCTACCTAACAGTGGGCCGTGTCACGTGCCTTTTACAAAGATTGAGGCTTGTAGAAGATTTTTTTCGTTTATTGGTCCTTATTTATATTTAGTTCACTTTTTTAAGCTTTATGTTATAATAAAATAATTTTATTTGGTTTTTTGCTTCATATTTCATTTTTTATTAATTATTTAATAAAAACCCGACGTTTCGACGATACAGTCTGTCATTCTCAGGGGCACCATTTTTTAAACTGTGAAAGTGTTTTTGATTGAATCGCCAACCATAGAGTTCTAGATGAAATTCTGGAATATGGCCTATTAAGAAGGAACTTCAACTAAAACTCACCTTAGAACCCCATTTCCGTTGTGCATGCCGAATTTCACCATAATATGTTAAGAACTGTTCATGTTCCTTCCTAATAAGCCATTTTCCAGAACTTTACCTATGCAGAATTATTTTATAATCCCATTTCTATAGTGCAGGCTGAATTTGATAATAACCGGCGGTTAAGAAACGCCTAAGTTCCTTCGTAATTGGCCATATTCCAGAAATCATATAAAACCAGTTTTAGAATCCCATTTTCATCTTGCATCCTGAATTTCATCATAATTGGTTAAGTAATAACCAAGTTCATTCCTAATCGGCCTGAATTTGACTTGAAAATCCTATTGATGGATAAACTTGTATACGGGATATTTAAACTTTCTACATTCAGGTGTAAGGGCAATCGGAAATCAGAGTTGAACAATCCCTAATTAGTAATATATTATTCCTGTGCTGTTATGTAGTTAAACCAGTATTTATGTATAAAAAAATCGAAAACCAGGAAATCCCGGTCATACTTTTGATACAGAAATCGAGATCCCAGAATTTCACTTGAGAATTCCTCAATTTCCTATGCGGATTTTATTTAAAGACAACTAACATTAAATAAACTGAAAACCGAGAAATCCCGGAATTTCCCGGTCATACTTCTGGGACCAGTATCCCGTTTGAGGAACCCTCTCGTAGGTATATACATAGGTCAGAAACGAGGAAAAGTACGATATTATGAAGAATTCTCATCTTTCAAACAGAATTGAAGTTGATGCAAAAATATTTGTGATTCATAATGTTGATGCATATTGCAACTGTGGCGGTTCACGCATCTGTACATGCGTTCGCCGTCACATACACGAACACAACAAACGGAAAACACCCTATACAGAAAAACATAAACAACTGAACTACGGTCTCTTCCACAACGACAACACGAAACAAAATAAATTAATCGATAAAAATAAATCAGTTTGCTCTTGATTATCTTTTCGGCATCATGCCGCGCGTGGTGGTGGTACAAAATAAAAAACATTAAACAAATTAATCTTGTATTAAAATAAATAAATTAAATAAATATAATTTATAAATTAATTGAATTTAAATGGTGTACAAATATATTTGTATATACCGTTATACAACTATTTGTGGAATCCCGAAAAATTTTAAAATATTTTTGACTAAATAGAAATTTAGTCATTCATATTTTGTAGATTTAATTCGAATTTAAAAATTGAATATTATCGCATTTAATTCGTTTTGAAAATGAATTAAGTTCTCAAGGAATAAATTCGTATTAATCTGCGAATTTAACTACAATACTGTTTATTTGATTCGCTGGTTTAAGAATTATACCGATTTTACGAAAAAGTGTTTGCCATTTTTTGCGAAATTCGCCCGGACTGTAGTGTTAATTAATTTTACAAATTATACCTTCACGAAGGGCAATCGATTTAATACTTAATTATACTAAATGTCGCGGAATTAATTCATAATTCAAATGATTTACCTAACTTCTCGGTGGAATTGTCGCAAAATTAATTAATTTTTTTCGGCGGAATTAATTCACGAGAAATAAATTCAAGGAACCAAGAAAATTCCAGTTGTAATACAAAAAATACAATGTCAAATACAGGATATTGTCCCACTTGGATTGTGTCCTATTTGGTTTCCGCTTTTTGATTTTTAAAATGATTTGAATGTTGTACCTTTTTTTTTTTAACTAATGTACAAGTCTATTATATTACATGTTTTATATTTGAAACCTCCTGTAATAAATTTCAAAATTTAATTAGATTTTAATTCGGAAGTATGTATGTTTTGCTTTCCATTTTAATAACAATTAATCCAAAAAATTTAAATAAGATATGTATTTGTATTTATATAACTATGTGTGTACATTATAATGCGAAATACAAGAATAATAAAACAATGCGTTTGATCAACGCAACGAAAAAAAAATTTCCTTGTAGAAAAATATTGTCGGACGTCCAAATCTCACATTTCAATGTTTTCAAGTTTCAAGTATAATTTTTGAATCATATTTCTTTTTCTTTTAAATCTGGGCGTGAGCAGATTTGGGTTTTGCATTTTTTTTTATTAATATTTTGTGCTATTTCATGAACGTTACTTAAAAATACGTTATTACGATATTTTTAAAATTATTAATTTGAAAATACAAAAGATTAATATGTATACCATTTGGAAGTAGACCTCTATCACCAATGTGAATAAACGTCAGTAAATTAAATTTATGTTTTTGAATTTCATAATTTATCTAAAATAAGTAAAGCAACGTTCATGAAAAGTAAAGTAACGTTCATGACGATAAAAGCCCAAAATAATTTAAAAAAATACATTTTCATAAATTTTTGTATTATGATCAATAAGTAAACTTATACTCTTTAAAAATTATCTGTGTAATATTTAGAAAAAAAAATCGAATTCATTAAAAAAATCCTTGGGGACAAAAATATGTGAGATTTAAATGCAAATGCCCCATGTACATATTGTATTTCGATGAACCAATTTTTTTGTTGCTTCCAAAAGTAACTTCTAACATGTTAACAGCCATCATTTAAAAGCAATTTTAATTTAACGTGGAAAATCAATAAATGGCATTCATTCCGTTAACAAAACGAAACAGAGAAACCGAATTTGAATAAAAATGTTTAAACAAAAATAATATTAAAACCGGTTTTCTTTACAACAAAATAATGGCTGTGAAAATATTTTTATTTTTCATTCTTTCATTATGGATGGATTTGTTTTGTTCATTGATAAAAATATTACGATTTTATTCTTTTTTTTTTTTTAGAATAATCCGCGAACAAAGGAAAGAAATATGGTTTTTGCGTTGGTTGAACGAAAAAGAAAATTTCGACGCAACTACTTTGATTGTAGTTTAATAGATAGAAATAATAGATGACATTTAGGCGATTTAACCTATAAGTTAGGCGAATTTGAAAATAAAAATTTGTTGAAAAATTAAAAACGATATCGGTATCGCCATCTAACACTTCACCGGTGAAGCTACGGTGGTAGTACTATATGTGTTTATACTATGGTTAATGTAAGGATCAATGAACTAATCACTCATTATCCGTTGTAAAAATGATTATGAAACTTCACTATGAAGCGGCCAAGTCCCTCTATGGGATGTAGCGCCAGCGGAAAAAAAAAATACAATAGGGATTAGAAACAAAAAATAATTCAGCTTAACCTTAATTTTAGAACTTTTGCCAAAATATAATTAAAAATTAAAAAAAGACAGTAACACAGCCTGCATATATTAATCATTTCATTACGGCACACTTTTTATTTAAAAATAACGAGAGACAAAGAAGGAGGTTCACTTTTCGTGAAAAATAAACTAACAAACTAAATTTTTTCGAAAATATAATATTATATATAACTTTAGTATTTTAATTTGTGAACTTATAAATAACTATTTTTGCTTTCACTTAGCAATTTGCTTAAAAATAAAATGACACAAATATAATTCTTGTAAAGTTTCAAATTAATTCTCAATTATTATATCATAGTGTGTGCCAAAAACATCCTTTTTTCCCTGTGTCTTCATATACCATATAGATATAGGAGGAAAGGAAGTGAGGAAAAGTACGGAATCTACTAGAAATCTCGCGGAGTTTGATAAACAAAAAAATACCTAGATTAGAACTTATGTAATTTTCAACAAGGAATACAATGGTGACCTTGGATGTGATCTTGAACCTCACTTTTAAGGTCATTTTGAGAGCAATGTCATTTCTTAAAATGGAAACCCTAATTTTTGGCATCCGATTCGAAAATAATGGAACATTATACCCCCGGATATGTATTTTCACGACATCCCAAGGTTACCTGAAGAAATATATTTTAGTTATAATGCTTCTCTGATTTGCTATGAAAATTAAACAAAAATAAAAAAATATAAATTTTAAAAATGAAGAAATTATATTTTTTAATTTATTTTCATCACAAATCATAAGCATTATAACGAAAATTTATTCTTTCAGTTGGCTTTGGGTGCTCATGTCATGGGAAATACATATTCGGACGTAAAATTTTTCATTCTTTTCGAATCAGATGTCAAAAATAGGGGTTTCCATTTTACAATGACCTTGAAGATGAGGTTCGAGGTACATCCAAGGGCAAATGTCAATTGAATTACTTGTTGAAAATTACCTTAGTTTTAATCAAGGTAATTTATTTTGACCGAACTCCGTGAGATTTCTAGTGGTTTCCATACTTTTTCCTCACCCGGAATATATATCTTACACTTAGTCTATTAATTATTAAATTAAATTACATTTTATTTAAAAACAACTAATTATCAGTAAGAAATTTTTTAATTTAATTTTAGTATTTCAAGGGCCAACAGAATCGGACTCAATTGGGTATTTCATATTAAAAATTTGAATTATCTTAAACATGGAATCTAGAGCGCAAACTATTGTTGGCCTGTTATACTTAATACTATCAAAAAAGCATTAGGAGCGAATTAATTCTCTCCTCGCTAAAATAAATTTTATGTTTTTATCTTCAAATATTTGGTCACATGCTTGAACCGTAGGCACAAATAGTATGAAAGTTTTTTGTAAATCATCGATTTAATTTTTTCCCCAATTGAATTTATTTAAGAACTTTTATTTGACATCATCAGAACTCCATGAATGACAAAAGGCGATAAAATCTTTTCATCTGCAAGAATAAAAATAGACATTAAAATCGTTTCTATACTTTACAAGTTTTCTGATAAAAACTTACCAATAGAAATATTTTTCTGCTGTCATGCAGCTTTAGCTCCATAATAGGAGAAATATTTTTGATAAATGTTTCAAAATGCAGTAAGAAATTACTCAAAAGCAATTTTTTGGCCAGTCTTGCTTGGCAACTTGGGACCTCCAAGATTCCATTTCTGGCAACAGTAGTCACAAAAAATCGTCTTAATATTAATTTATTACCGCTTATATGGACATTTTCGTTGGTTTTGTATCTGCGCATTAACTCACACATTCGGGCTTGTCTAAAATATTTGTGTTGGTTTTGATGGAAATCAGTAGAAGTTTCCAGGCTACTTAAATTGAAAAGTAATATTTGCTATTTTTTTTAAATGTAGTTTTCGATTCGTATTTGATCCGCACCCTTGGATTCTATAATCGGGCTGATTATTTCAATAATTTAGATTCATTAGTTGTCAAATTATTTCGTAAAATATTTCGTTAGTTTTGCAGGTAAAATAAATATTAATATATTTTTTAAGTAGAATTTTAATTTACCATCTGAATTTTTGTTGTTTTTCTACCTTACAGGATTTGGTAAAAAATTATTGCTCCTGACCTTTGCGGTATAATTGTTGTATTTGGTTCTTTGCGGTATAATTGAGTATTCTGATTCCTTCTGCTTTGAAAATAACGGGCCTGCAATATAATAAAAAAATGATTTAGAATCTAAACATCCCACTTTTTGTAAAAATTCTTATTTCACCTTTTGTTGGAAGGATTCCATAATTGTTTGGAAATTATCTCGCAGTGATAAACATCCATTTAAAATCATTTTGAATAAAATGTTTTATGAATAAATTTATTAGAATTCCCTTTATAAGGATCACGCTGAGTTAGTGTTTTTGGCCCATTATTACCATATTTCCAATGACGTTGAGTGATGTCGTTTTCTAAACAGCAAACAAAAAACAAACTATTTTAGTAATATGCTATTGCTATATGGCTGGGCTACAATTAATAGGAGCATAAAACAAATTATGATCATAATTTGACAATTTTTAGTTCTATAATTAATTATTCTATTTTCGACCATTTTAAGGATCATACATTGAAGTAAAAAGTAGGACAAATTATTTTGCAAAAACCATTGTAAAATGGCGTAAATGTTCATCCCTTAGCAATAAATTCCATTTAATTATCGAACAAGGCCATTTTATGGATGTTAACGTCAACACAGAAAATCCAATTTATGATCATAATTCGCCTTTTAGTCGAATATAGTCGATAGTCAAACTATGAACATAAATTGAATTTTCTGTCTTGACGTTAACATCCATAAAATGGCCTAGTTCGATAATTAAATGTATTTTATTGGTAAGGAATGAACATTTACACCGTTTTACAATGGTTTTTGCAAAATAATTTGTCCTACTTTTTACTTCAGTGTAGAATCCTTAATACCATTGACAGCGTGCGATTTATTAAATTCGATTTAGTTAAACTCGTTTTAAATTACGGTAAATACACTTAAACTGTTATTGTTTTCATAATGTTTGTCAAACTTATACAGTCCCATTACATCGTTTTAGTGGAATGGGTACGAAGGGCCGAATTTCAAAGGGCCGAATGGGTCGAAGGGCCGAATTTTTTTGTTTATTGTTTTTTAGAAATTTTTGGCCGATTATTTTTTTTTTCAGACTATTTTATATTCGTTAGAGTGAAGAAAAATTCTATTTAGACGAATAAAATAATTTCATTGTGATTTAGTGATGTAAATTAGTGAATTTGAAAAATTCGGCCCTTCGACCCATTCGGCCCTTCGACCCATTTTGGCCCTTCGACATTCGGCCCTTTGATGTCATTCCGTTTTAGTCACTAAACTCAAAATAAAGCATATACATATACCGTAAATCTCACTACGGCTAATCTCGAAAATTCACTAAATCGGATTTATTAAACCATAGTCTGTCTAGGGGTTTAAAATAGTCGAAAATAGAATAATTAATTATAGTACTGAAAATTGCCAAATTATGATCATAATTTGTTTTATGCTGCAATTAATTAAAGCGTCAAGACATAGCAGTTTTATTTTAAGGTAAATAAAGTAAAGATACAATAATTGCGCATGTTAATTCGTACGTCACGAGTAGCCGAGAATTATTTATAAGGAATTTCAGAATTGTTTTTATTTGGATAGTAAAAGTATGTTTTTTTTATTATTTTCCAATTTGAATATGTATAACGGATATGTACATATATCTCGAAGGAATTTTTTCTTAAATATTTCGAAAAGTGTTAAAAAGTTCAAAAGATCTATCATTATCATATTAATATTAAATAATGTTTATTGCAAAAAATACTTTTATTCTTAATTTATTTAAAAATTTAATTTAAAAATCGCTAAATTCATATAAATATGCTTTTTGGCTACACGTGACGTAATGCGTTACTATCCATTTACCTTGGCTGAATTTAGTTGATTTTATATAATAAAATTACCAGGAAATGGAAGATTCACAGTGGACATCAAACGTTTCACTGTCGTTAAAAGAGCAGGTAGAATATAATCCTTTACCTGCTTTTGAAAATTGGATCACATCTTTGGTGGTAAAATTATTTTTTTGAATTAAATGTATTGAAAATTTAACCGCAGATGCTAAAATATTGTTAATTATTTCACTACTAGATGCACCTATTTGCAATAGAATCTTCTTTATCACCGAATTTATAATTTTAATCTTTTTCTACCACTGGTAAAAGTACAATTCCCTAACATGAAAATTATTAAAATGCTTTCTAAAATTTGAAAGAATTTGGAACGATATATGTATGTATATAGCACAAATTATCCGCACATTTATAAGTTGAGTTATGTGTATTTAAAACCATGGAAATATTTATAATGTACAGCTTTGAAATGTTCAACACTAAGCTATACAGATCATTTCTCACTTTAATGCAAAATAAATAAAACAATAATAATAAAATGTTGTTAAAAACTCATTAAAAATATAGGATGCTTAAAGCGTAGCTGGTAATTTCGTTTATCCTGTAAAATTAATTTGCACAGAAAGTTTTCTAAATTATCGTTTTAGAATGTTACTTACTTTGATTCGATGACATGTATAATGCATATAACAACATAAATAATGTTGCATATATTGAATATGACGAAATTGCATAAAACAAAATGTGTGTTGCAAATTTCGAAATATTTTTGATTTATATTCTTCCAAATATATTATAAACACTGAAACTTTTATTATCACTTTTATTTTCTTTAATTTTATTTTAAAATTTAATTTTCAACTAATTTTTAACTTAAACATCCACTTTGATCTAAAAACGATTCAAGAATAATTTTCTGTAGATTTATTTATTACCGTTATCCCAAGCCGCAAAATTTAACGAAAAGGAGGAGTACATTTAAAGAAAAATTCTTTAATATAACCGAAACTGCTTAAATATTACGTAACATAGTTAAAATCGTTTATAGATAAATAAAGAATTTTTCTTAAATCGATTAAAAGTTGTTAAATTCAAATTACATTGTTATTGTAACATTTAAATAATTCATTTAATAAAAAATTCGTAGTTACCTATGAATGATTTTAATTATGTTTCATAACAGTAAAGAGATTTATGTTATACTAATGAATTTTCCATTCATTATTTATTTTAATATATTGGAATAATCTCAAATTGAATTAAGATGGGTAAAAGTGGCTAAGATCCCTATAATAATGCTATTGATATGTTATACTGAAATGATAACCGTTATTATATAAACTCCAATTCCAATTTGTATTCCAATTAAGTTTAATTTCAGCTTTAGCTAATGGCTGCAAATAGTAAAAAATAAAAGTGGAATTCACTGGTATACTGTAGAGTAGTTATACTGTATACATAGAGTAATATCTTGCTTATCTTAAAGGTTTACTTTAAATTTTCAGCTCCCTATATTTGTAATGATGTGGAACAATATGACGATTAGAAGCTTGTATCGACGGACATTAGAAACAGACACGGACAATGTATCAAATACGCCTGTGCACATGTTTTAAATACGCCACCCGTGCACTGAGGTAAAAGGTTACCTCAAAATAATACAAATCAGTTTAATACAAAACACAATCAAAAATGTAGTTTTTATTTTACTAACATATTTTATAAATGCCCGTAAAAAAACATTTTTGCAACAATTTAAATATAATTGTGGTCACAAGTCATAAAGGTGCAAGCCTAAAATTCCCGTTTTTCAGAAAAACATTTCTAAAACTAAGAGACAGTCAAATTCGTATATCAGTTTTCGAATTCTATTTTTTTAAGCACTTATTACGGTTATTTGTAGTTGCTCGAAAATTACAAAAATTGATATTACCTATATAAAATCGAATACGGAGATTTCCAAGTTATAATATGAATGAAATTGGCATTTCATTGTTTCCAGTTTTACATTTAGGAATACATATAGCAACATTAAACATGATTACCCATCTTCAATTTATTTTCCGTTTATTCAAGTTGAATAAAGCAAATTATTATAATTTATTAATGCTACCCTGCAATAATACATTTAACAAACAGTTTCTTATTTATCGATAAATGATTTTGATTACATTTCATAATTGTTAAGAAATTTCGTATTATTTAATGAAAAAATCTTTAATGTAACGAACATTTAATTTGTTTCTTTATAAAATTTATTTGTTCTTGGGTTAAGTAAAGTAAAAAATAATTATATTTACGAAATATTTTTAAACTAATTACAAATTTACCTGCCTTTTAATTCTACACCTAATATTGTTAATATTTCAAATTCTTCATACATAAAAAACTGGAATAAAGAAGGTTTCGTTAAATGAACAATCTAGTTTTCAATGCAAAGCTTATTTTGTTATTTATCAAATTAATAAATAACGATTTGAAATATGTAGTATTGAAGAATATTAGTTATTTATATATTTTTTATTTAATAATATTATTAATGATGTTTACGTTATATTAAAATAATTCTGTAACATGAACGATTTTTTTCTGTTAAAAATTAACGAAAATCTCTTCGTTAATGCTACGGTATTTTTTTTCTCAGTGTACCCATCGTTATGTGGTTAAAAACGACAACCAGCTTTAAGGGACACTATATCGCAACAACAAATTCCACGGCCGAGATCTCTAACTCTGTCTGCCTCGCAGGATGTTCAATCACAGATTTGAACATAGATTACGTTTATCATGCAAACCAAATACATTGCACTAATAATGGCACGTTACAACTGCAACAACTATCGATGCAATAATTGTCAACTAAGTGTCTTTAAGTAAAATTGTTATGTACGGATATAGAATCCAATATCTGAATTATACAAATTGTTTCACATAATTTTTGCTATTTCGGCAAAATATTTTTGTATACAAACACTTACATTTTGGGTAATAAAAATAGTTAAAATTAAGCATTCAAACATTTTGATTCATTCTCAGCTAAAGTTCCCCTACACTGGTAAGTTTTTTAGCTGCATAAATATTGTAATTTATCGCTTGTCCAAATTTACAACTTGGATAATAAAGTGAAAAATTAACATTAAGAAGGCGTGATTTGTATTATTGAATGAAGAAACAATCACCCACCAATCTGAATCGAGCATAAATACAGATAAATATTATTCTGTTATGAACCAAGCGAGGAAATCGGAAGGAATTATTAAACATCATGTACCTATATAGTTGAACGATCTCAATGATACTCGTATTTTGGATACATTATAAAATTGATTTATTTCATCATTTATAACTTGCCAAAACCAAAAAAGTTTTCTTAATTTCCAATTTTTCATTTTAAAATTGTTAAATCTCTTTTATCAAACGCAAATTTTTCTTTAATCAATCACCCGATATACAAAAAAAAAATTTTTTAGTAAAACTTTGGAACTCTAAACCAAAAACTAACAATAAATTTTAATTTTTACATCTGGATATGAATTTTGGTCGCCTCATGAGTCAGTGAGGCGAGAATTACCGGATCGTGATGGTATTGGTTATTGTGTGTGTGTTCGAATGCTCTTGCTTCATGCTCTTTATGCTCTTTTAGTTTTTCGTTTAGTTATTTTTTGATGTTTGTAGAGATTAGTAGCGCTGTAAAAATTATTTTCTTCTGTTTTTTTTTCTGTCTTGTTCCGTATTGCTTATTACCAAAAATTGTTAATATTATTTTATAAGATGCACTTTATACACTTTCTCATTGGTCTCATTGGATATTGCGAATTATCGTAACATTAATTTGCGTTAATTAATTTGCGTTACATTCACAAAATAAAAAAATTCATTTCTTTAGTTTAACTTATTATGTATATGTACATATGTATATTAATTTTTTAATAATTTATAATAAAAAACCGATTTATTATAAATTAATAAAAAATTAATAAACAAACAAAATAAGTTAAAACTAAAAAAATACATTTTTGTATTATACAAAATTAGAAATTAGTAAAAGTAAAATATTCATACCATATTGCTGTAATAATGAACAACGCACAAATGTAAATTCTCTTGCTTCATAGCAAGTGAGATCTTCTCACACGCGAGCATAAGCACCAAAAATTTGAACCGATTCAACCGATTAGCTTATTTTTGATACTTACCGTCACAAAACGATACACTAATACAATGAACGTATATCATAGCACACAATTACAAAATGTATATTATACGCCTTGTACGTATATAAAATTCTCATGAGGCAGTGAGGAATTTGCGACCAAAATTCATGTCCTGGAAAAACTTTTCCAAAAAAGCAAAAAAAAAAAACGAAAACGGAAAAAACTTATAAAACAAAAATTAAGTTTTCTATTTCGGTATCTGTACCGTTATACAAAAGAAGCAACACACACACACTCTCACACAAGTATATGAATAAACGAAGAAGAAAAGCTTTAAAACTTTTCCAATAATAATAAAAGTCCAACAATAACAAAAAAAAAACTTAATTCGGTTTTAGATAAACAAATATATTTATTATCACGACCATGGTACATTCATACATACATAATTCGATTTTACCAATATAAACTCGTACGAGTGTATAGAGAACTTTTCCAACAAAAATCGAAAATTTCGAAATACGATAAACTATTGTCAAATGTTCGAATCGAAATTGTAATAATTTTCAATTTATCGTCTACGAAGGCAACTAAAATCGAAATTCGTTCCAATTAATCGTGACTATTGGGGTGATTCATTTAAATTTGCACAAACCATTAGCGTGGTTTATATTATACCAAACTAATTCTTTTAAATTGATGCAACAAATTATTCAACGTTATCCGGTATGTAGTGTCAAAAAAAAAAAAAAAAAAAAAAAAACCTCACCCAATGGAGACACACACCATAAAGAAATCAATTACAATTTCCTTTTTCTGGTTCCTTCCATATACCTCGGGCTAAATCAAGACAAAAAGCTTCTATAAATAGCCATAGTTAACATAAAGTAAGATAGATGTGAGTGAAAATGGCAAAAAAATATAGAAAAGTTAATAATTAGGATCATTTATTCAAGGGACCCACACTCACACACATCCACACAAACAAATAAAAAATTCTTGACTTACTTGTGAAATGGTGCTCATTAAGAATCATTTATACACAAAAATTACTCAAGGGTTTCAAAGATTGTTTTGTTGCTTTGCAAACCAAGTAAATGAAACGTAAATATGAACACGTATATAAGACAACATCCACTCTACCGCAAAACAAAAGATGAAGAGAATATTTTTTATTAAAACTTAATTTACTCGTTAAAATAAAAATTAGGGATGTTTGCTTAAGAGATTAACTTTTTATGATTTTTGAGGTTTTCGTATAACCGCCGCCTGATTATAAGGCAATTGTCCTACAGTGATGGTAGTGGTTACCAGAAAGCTTATACATTTTAATTTTTAATTAACACTTGGGATATGATTTTCTTTTGACTTAATTTTGTTTTAGTAAGGGTATTCTCCTCCTAAGAACACGATGCTGAGATTCAGATGCTTAATCGTGTTACAAAATAGAGACATTAATTGGTTAAATAAATTCTATAGTTATTTGCCATTTGTTAAATTTCTTATAACTTCGTCAGCCAAGTTCTTGCTGATTTAAGGTCCTCGTGCTATACCCTTAGTAGATGGTATTTCTAAGAACTTAGGAATTAAGAACTTAAAGATTAATTTGCAACCGAAACGGGAATATGCTTAATGAGAACTTTGCCACGGAGCATTCCTTGTAAATAATAAAGCTTGTGTGCGTTTGTTAGTGGATGATTATTATTAATTCTTACTTCAAATAAATCCTTCATCGACGTGAATTTAGAATACTCTCCAACTGAATTAGGGAATATCTATCCCAGTTGTATGATAAGTATGAATAAGCGTATGATAGGTACAGTGTTTTTTTAATATTCTGATTGCATACACATGCTCAGTAAAATTAAGATTTCTCAAAAACTAGATTGAATATTTCCAATCTGTAAAAAGAGTATGATAGGTTACACTGTTACCTATCATACACAAAAAGCAAATTATAAAAATTCGATCTAGTTTCGAAGATATATCAATTCTTCTATAATATCTCAAATCGACCAAAAGTCAACTAAAAACAGCGATTTCTACCAAACGGATTATGCAAACGAACTGAAATTACGACGAATATTATTTTTTTAACTTGTATTATCATAATTATTAGCTTTGAAAATGATTGCGAACAAAAGTTATTTTAGCCTCTCCGGAAAGCATGGATAGTAGTACAGTGTTTTTTTAATATTCTGATTGCATACACATGCTCAGTAAAATTAAGATTTCTCAAAAACTAGATTGAATATTTCCAATCTGTAAAAAGGGTATGATAGGTTACACTGTTACCTATCATACACAAAAAGCAGATTATAAAAATTCGATCTAGTTTCGAAGATATATCAATTCTTCTATAATATCTCAAATCGACCAAAAGTCAACTAAAAACAGCGATTTCTACCAAACGGATTATGCAAACGAACTGAAATTACGACGAATATTATTTTTTTAACTTGTATTATCATAATTATTAGCTTTGAAAATGATTGCGAACAAAAGTTATTTTAGCCTCTCCGGAAAGCATGGATAGTAGTACAGTGTTTTTTTAATATTCTGATTGCATACACATGCTCAGTAAAATTAAGATTTCTCAAAAACTAGATTGAATATTTCCAATCTGTAAAAAGGGTATGATAGGTTACACTGTTACCTATCATACACAAAAAGCAGATTATAAAAATTCGATCTAGTTTCGAAGATATATCAATTCTTCTATAATATCTCAAATCGACCAAAAGTCAACTAAAAACAGCGATTTCTACCAAACGGATTATGCAAACGAACTGAAATTACGACGAATATTATTTTTTTAACTTGTATTATCATAATTATTAGCTTTGAAAATGATTGCGAACAAAAGTTATTTTAGCCTCTCCGGAAAGCATGGATAGTAGTACAGTGTTTTTTTAATATTCTGATTGCATACACATGCTCAGTAAAATTAAGATTTCTCAAAAACTAGATTGAATATTTCCAATCTGTAAAAAGAGTATGATAGGTTACACTGTTACCTATCATACACAAAAAGCAAATTATAAAAATTCGATCTAGTTTCGAAGATATATCAATTCTTCTATAATATCTCAAATCGACCAAAAGTCAACTAAAAACAGCGATTTCTACCAAACGGATTATGCAAACGAACTGAAATTACGACGAATATTATTTTTTTAACTTGTATTATCATAATTATTAGCTTTGAAAATGATTGCGAACAAAAGTTATTTTAGCCTCTCCGGAAAGCATGGATAGTAGTACAGTGTTTTTTTAATATTCTGATTGCATACACATGCTCAGTAAAATTAAGATTTCTCAAAAACTAGATTGAATATTTCCAATCTGTAAAAAGGGTATGATAGGTTACACTGTTACCTATCATACACAAAAAGCAGATTATAAAAATTCGATCTAGTTTCGAAGATATATCAATTCTTCTATAATATCTCAAATCGACCAAAAGTCAACTAAAAACAGCGATTTCTACCAAACGGATTATGCAAACGAACTGAAATTACGACGAATATTATTTTTTTAACTTGTATTATCATAATTATTAGCTTTGAAAATGATTGCGAACAAAAGTTATTTTAGCCTCTCCGGAAAGCATGGATAGTAGTACAGTGTTTTTTTAATATTCTGATTGCATACACATGCTCAGTAAAATTAAGATTTCTCAAAAACTAGATTGAATATTTCCAATCTGTAAAAAGGGTATGATAGGTTACACTGTTACCTATCATACACAAAAAGCAGATTATAAAAATTCGATCTAGTTTCGAAGATATATCAATTCTTCTATAATATCTCAAATCGACCAAAAGTCAACTAAAAACAGCGATTTCTACCAAACGGATTATGCAAACGAACTGAAATTAACGCGAATTTTATTTTTATAAATTATATTATCATAATTATTATAGCTTTGAAAATAATTACGAATATCTCGAAAATGATTACGAATATTTACCACTATAGCGTTGGTGTATATGTTAATAAATAAAACGCCACTTAATTATTATATTTTAATTCTTAAATGTTTCACACTTCACACAATTTTATTTGTCAAATTTATTGAAAAATTAAATCATATATATTGCGATTTGTTTTTGGTTGGTCGCACAATGTGAAGTATGACAGACAACTCGTAATCATTAATCCATATATTATCATTATGTGATTCTTATTTATAAATAAAGAGACGACGTCCACTCAACCATCTTCGCGGCCTGATCCGAAATTATTGTAGATCTACAATCTGTAGATGAGTAGTTTTGTCTTAAATTTCTTTCAGGTATGATTGATGAGCCTAGACATTTGTAATTCAATATAATTTTCATGTTTTAGACCGAGCTTAGCTATACAATATTGCAGTTTACCGTTTACGATACCAATAAAGAAGAAAGCTTTAAAAATAGTGTCAACAACAAAAGCAAGAATAACTTTAGTTCATCGACATAAAGCACATAAAATTAAATAATGATAATTACATGAACATGAATGGCTGTCGGCAAAATTCTAAATTAACCGTTTAAATATTTGATAACATAATTTTTACAAAACTACTATATGGTTTCGAGCTTGAATGTGTGACCACATATTACATGTAATAAAAAATTTTATTTCTTACCAATGGAAACATACATATATGTTAAAGATTTGTATTACCAATCAGTAGATAACCTCCAACCATCACAGTAAAAAGCTGTTAAACTACTTATAGTCGTAGAAAAATTCTCAATTAGTTCTCAACGTTTTATACGAAAATCAGCAGCAGAACGTAACCATACATAAATCTATTTATTTAGAGCATAATGAAAAAGCTCCCTAAAGAATTAAATTTTAAACTTTATTTTCCTTTAATTTAGCTTCATTATAATTAGATTTACTATACACATGTCATATATACGTATACATTCTTAAATTTATAATTTAAGGTATCTTCCGTTTGATGTTGAAGAATAATGAAAACCAGAAAATTATCTGTTTTTGTTGGTTAACCAGATAAAATTCTATTCTCTATGATTTAGAATTGCTTTTTTTGTATATTCCAAAGCAACACTTAAAAATTTCTATAATTCTTAAGATACATGTAATTCCAAAAACTGTTAGAGAGACTTTCGTTAATTGTGTGGGAATATACACAATTTTCATATTCAGGTAAAATACTCATATTCCATTCCATCGAATTTATATGGTTTTCTTTTTTACTAACCGAACTATAGTCTGCAAAAGTGGATAAAACAGTGTATAAACATCTTCTGTTGATTTTTTTGTTTGTTTATTTGATTTAGTTTTCTAACAAACAAAACTAACAGTAGCAAAGTTACTTCGTATTGAATCACATTTTTTTTTTTTTTTTGAAAAACAAGACGGAAAACTCTGAATAAACCATAAACCATATTACATTATTCGTTAGAGATAGAAGAGGATGTGGAAAATTATATTAAAATAGAATTACGTTCCAATACTAAAAAAAAAATGGTTTTTGGTTTCGGTTTTGTTGTAAATGTATGTACGATAAGATTATTTGAGTAGTTCTATTGTGATATATTACTTTAGTATTTATTAGAAATCAGTTATATGAATTTTTAGCTTTTTTGTTTCTTGCAAGCATCTTTCGAGTTACATTACACATTTAAGTTAATTAACTATTTTATTTTATTTTTAAGTCATTAACCACTTGAAATTTAGAAAAATTAGAATATCCGCAATTATTCGAATTTTATATTTCATTATGCTTGTCAATCAGCCTGTTCACACTATGTATACAGCGCATCGCAATACTGCAACAGCCTCGCGTTCACACTATGTTGCGTCAACTCTTGATATTTATCCATGTATTAAGTCACAGTACACATATTTAAGGTAATATATCGCACAGGATGTCAAAAATTATAACAACAACAATGGCGGAGATTGTGACTGAAATGTGTATGAACTATTTAAACCATGATACATTGTTAATTATTTTGAATTAACTCTAATCAGCATGGGTCATTTTACTTACGTAAAGGCATGCGATGAGTCTCATAGAGCATAGCTTTCTTTGAAGAAATTACAGTGACACAATTGTCAATAAAAATATTATTTTTTTACGTCAAGGCCCCCCCCTTGTCAATAAAAATATTATTTTTTTACGTCAAGGCCCCCCCTGTCAATAAAAATATTATTTTTTTACGTCAAGGCCCCCCCCCTTGTCAATAAAAATATTATTTTTTTACGTCAAGGCCCCCCCCTTGTCAATAAAAATATTATTTTTTTACGTCAAGGCCCCCCCTTGTCAATAAAAATATTATTTTTTTACGTCAAGGCCCCCCCCCTTGTCAATAAAAATATTATTTTTTTACGTCAAGGCCCCCCCCTTGTCAATAAAAATATTATTTTTTTACGTCAAGGCCCCCCCCTTGTCAATAAAAATATTATTTTTTTTACGTCAAGGCCCCCCCTTGTCAATAAAAACATTAATTTTTTACGTCAAGGCCCCCCCCTTGTCAATAAAAATATTATTTTTTTACGTCAAGGCCCCCCCCTTGTCAATAAAAAAAAAAAATTATTATTATTTATTATTATTATTATTAATTATTTTTTCACGTCAAGGCCCCCCCTTGTCAATAAAACAATTATTTTTTTACGTCAAGGCCCCCCCCTTGTCAATAAAAATATTATTTTTTTACGTCAAGGCCCCCCCTTGTCAATAAAAATATTATTTTTTTACGTCAAGGCCCCCCTTGTAAATAAAAACATTAATTTTTTACGTCAAGGCCCCCCCTTGTCAATAAAAATATTATTTTTTTACGTCAAGGCCCCCCCCTTGTCAATAAAACTATTATTTTTTTACGTCAAGGCCCCCCTCTTGTCAATAAAAAAAAAAAATTATTATTATTTATTATTATTATTATTAATTATTTTTTCACGTCAAGGCCCCCCCTTGTCAATAAAACAATTATTTTTTCACGTCAAGGCCCCCCCCCTTGTCAATAAAACAATTATTTTTTTACGTCAAGGCCCCCCCCCCCTTGTCAATAAAAATATTATTTTTTTACGTCAAGGCCCCCCCTTGTCAATAAATTAATTATTTTTTTACGTCAAGGCCCCCCCCCTTGTCAATAAAAATATTATTTTTTTACGTCAAGGCCCCCCCTTTGTCAATAAAAATATTATTTTTTTACGTCAAGGTCCCCCCTTGTAAATAAAAATATTATTTTTTTACGTCAAGGCCCCCCTTGTCAATAAAAATATTATTTTTTAACGTCAAGGCCCCTTGCCCCTTGTCAATAAAAATATTATTTTTTTACGTCAAGGCCCCCCCCTTGTCAATAAAAATATTATTTTTTTACGTCAAAACCCCCCCTTGTCAATAAAAATATTATTTTTTTACGTCAAGGCCCCCACCTTGAAAAATATAATTTTTTTACGTCAAGGTCCCCCCCTTGTCAATAAAAATATTATTTTTTTACGTCAAGGCCCCCCCCTTGTCAATAAAACTATTGTTTTTTTACGTCAAGGCCCCCCCCCCTTGTCAATAAAAATATTATTTTTTTACGTCAAGGCCCCCCCTTGTCAATAAAACTATTATTTTTTTACGTCAAGGCCCCCCCTTATCAATAAAAATATTATTTTTTTACGTCAAGGCCCCCCCCCCTTGTCAATAAAAATATTATTTTTTTACGTCAAGGCCCCCCCCCTTGTCAATAAAAATATTATTTTTTTACGTCAAGGCCCCCCCCTTGTCAATAAAACTATTATTTTTTTACGTCAAGGCCCCCCCCTTATCAATAAAAAAATTATTTTTTTACGTCAAGGCCCCCTCCCTTGTCAATAAAAATATTATTTTTTTACGTCAAGGCCCCCCCCTTATCAATAAAAATATTATTTTTTTACGTCAAGGCCCCCCCCCTTGTCAATAAAACTATTATTTTTTTACGTCAAGGCCCCCCCTTATCAATAAAAAAATTATTTTTTTACGTCAAGGCCCCCCCCCCCCCTTGTCAATAAAAATATTATTTTTTTACGTCAAGGCCCCCCCTTGTCAATAAAAATATTATTTTTTTACGTCAAGGCCCCCCCTTGTCGATAAAAATATTATTTTTTTTTTTTTTTACGTCAAGGCCCCCCCTTGTCAATAAAAATATTATTTTTTTACGTCAAGGCCCCCCCCTTGTCAATAAAAATATTATTTTTTTACGTCAAGGCCCCCCCTTGTCAATAAAAATATTATTTTTTTACGTCAAGGCCCCCCCCCCTTGTCAATAAAAATATTATTTTTTTACGTCAAGGCCCCCCCTTGTCAATAAAAATATTATTTTTTTACGTCAAGGCCCCCCCCTGTCAATAAAAAATTTATTTTTTTACGTCAAGGCCCCCCCTTGTCAATAAAAATATTATTTTTTTACGTCAAGGCCCCCTCCTTGTCAATAAAAATATTATTTTTTTACGTCAAGGCCCCCTTGTCAATAAAAATATTATTTTTTTACGTCAAGGCCCCCCCCTTGTCAATAAAAATATTCTTTTTTTACGTCAAGGCCCCCCCTTGTCAATAAAAATATTATTTTTTTACGTCAAGGCCCCCCCCCTTGTCAATAAAAATATTATTTTTTTACGTCAAGGCCCCCCCCCCTTGTCAATAAAAATATTATTTTTTTACGTCAAGGCCCCCCCCTTGTCAATAAAAATATTATTTTTTTACGTCAAGGCCCCCCCCTTGTCAATAAAAAAAAAAATTATTATTATTTATTATTATTATTATTAATTATTTTTTCACGTCAAGGCCCCCCCTTGTCAATAAAACAATTATTTTTTCACGTCTAGGCCCCCCCCCTCTTGTCAATAAAACAATTATTTTTTTACGTCAAGGCCCCCCCCCCCCTTGTCAATAAAAATATTATTTTTTTACGTCAAGGCCCCCCCTTGTCAATAAAAAAATTATTTTTTTACGTCAAGGCCCCCCCTTGTCAATAAAAATATTATTTTTTTACGTCAAGGCCCCCCCTTTGTCAATAAAAATATTATTTTTTTACGTCAAGGCCCCCCCCTTGTCAATAAAAATATTATTTTTTTACGTCAAGGCCCCCCCCTTGTCAATAAAAAAATTATTTTTTTACGTCAAGGCCCCCCCCTTGTCAATAAAAATATTATTTTTTTACGTCAAGGCCCCCCTTGTCAATAAAAATATTATTTTTTAACGTCAAGGCCCCCTGCCCCTTGTCAATAAAAATATTATTTTTTTACGTCAAGGCCCCCCCCTTGTCAATAAAAATATTATTTTTTTACGTCAAGGCCCCCCCTTGTCAATAAAAATATTATTTTTTTACGTCAAGGCCCCCACCTTGAAAAATATTATTTTTTTACGTCAAGGTCCCCCCCCTTGTCAATAAAAATATTATTTTTTTACGTCAAGGCCCCCCCGTTGTCAATAAAACTATTATTTTTTTACGTCAAGGCCCCCCCTTGTCAATAAAAATATTATTTTTTTACGTCAAGGCCCCCCCTTGTCAATAAAACTATTATTTTTTTACGTCAAAGCCCCCCCTTATCAATAAAAATATTATTTTTTTGCGTCAAGGCCCCCCCCTCCTTGTCAATAAAAATATTATTTTTTTACGTCAAGGCCCCCCCTTGTCAATAAAAATATTATTTTTTTACGTCAAGGCCCCCCCCCCTTGTCAATAAAACTATTATTTTTTTACGTCAAGGCCCCCCCTTATCAATAAAAATATTATTTTTTTACGTCAAGGCCCCCTCCCTTGTCAATAAAAATATTATTTTTTTACGTCAAGGCCCCCCCCCCTTGTCAATAAAAATATTATTTTTTTACGTCAAGGCCCCCCTTGCCGATAAAAATATTATTTTTTTTTTTTTACGTCAAGGCCCCCCCTTGTCAATAAAAATATTATTTTTTTACGTCAAGGCCCCCCCCTTGTCAATAAAAATATTATTTTTTTACGTCAAGGCCCCCCCCTTGTCAATAAAAATATTATTTTTTTACGTCAAGGCCCCCCCCCTTGTCAATAAAAATATTATTTTTTTACGTCAAGGCCCCCCCTTGTCAATAAAAATATTATTTTTTTACGTCAAGGCCCCCCCCCCCCCTGTCAATAAAAAATTTATTTTTTTACGTCAAGGCCCCCCCCCTTGTCAATAAAAATATTATTTTTTTACGTCAAGGCCCCCCCCCTTGTCAATAAAAATAATATTTTTTTACGTCAAGGCCCCCCCTTGTCAATAAAAATATTATTTTTTTACGTCAAGGCCCCCCCCTTGTCAATAAAAGTATTCTTTTTTTACGTCAAGGCCCCCCCTTGTCAATAAAAATATTATTTTTTTACGTCAAGGCCCCCCCCCCCCCTTGTCAATAAAAATATTATTTTTTTACGTCAAGGCCCCCCCCCCTTGTCAATAAAAATATTATTTTTTTACGTCAAGGCCCCCCCCCTTGTCAATAAAAATATTATTTTTTTACGTCAAGGCCCCCCCTTGTCAATAAAAATATTATTTTTTTACGTCAAGACCCCCCCCTTGTCAATAAAAAAATTAGTTTTTTACGTCAAGGCCCCCCCCCCTTGTCAATAAAAATATTATTTTTTTATGTCAAGGCCCCCCCCTTGTCAATAAAAATATTATTTTTTTACGTCAAGGCCCCCCCCCTTATGAATAAAAATATTATTTTTTTACGTCAAGGCCCCCCCCTTGTCAATAAAAATATTATTTTTTTACGTCAAGGCCCCCCCCTTGTCAATAAAAATATTATTTTTTTACGTCAAGGCCCCCCCTTGTCAATAAAAATATTATTTTTTTACGTCAAGGCCCCCCCCTTATCAATAAAAATATTATTTTTTTACGTCAAGGCCCCCCCCTTGTCAATAAAAATATTATTTTTTTACGTCAAGGCCCCCCCTTGTCAATAAAAATATTATTTTTTTACGTCAAGGCCCCCCCTTTGTCAATAAAAATATTATTTTTTTACGTCAAGGCCCCCCCTTGTCAATAAAAATATTTTTTTACGTCAAGGCCCCCCCTTGTCAATAAAAATATTATTTTTTTACGTCAAGGCCCCCCCCTTGTCAATAAAAATATTATTTTTTAAATCAATCGGATCGGATCGGATCGGATCGGATCGGATCGGATCGGATCGGATCGGATCGGATCGGATCGGATCGGATCGGATCGGATCGGATCGGATCGGATCGGATCGGATCGGATCGGATCGGATCGGATCGGATCGGATCGGATCGGATCGGATCGGATCGGATCGGATCGGATCGGATCGGATCGGATCGGATCGGATCGGATCGGATCGGATCGGATCGGATCGGATCGGATCGGATCGGATCGGATCGGATCGGATCGGATCGGATCGGATCGGATCGGATCGGATCGGATCGGATCGGATCGGATCGGATCGGATCGGATCGGATCGGATCGGATCGGATCGGATCGGATCGGATCGGATCGGATCGGATCGGATCGGATCGGATCGGATCGGATCGGATCGGATCGGATCGGATCGGATCGGATCGGATCGGATCGGATCGGATCGGATCGGATCGGATCGGATCGGATCGGATCGGATCGGATCGGATCGGATCGGATCGGATCGGATCGGATCGGATCGGATCGGATCGGATCGGATCGGATCGGATCGGATCGGATCGGATCGGATCGGATCGGATCGGATCGGATCGGATCGGATCGGATCGGATCGGATCGGATCGGATCGGATCGGATCGGATCGGATCGGATCGGATCGGATCGGATCGGATCGGATCGGATCGGATCGGATCGGATCGGATCGGATCGGATCGGATCGGATCGGATCGGATCGGATCGGATCGGATCGGATCGGATCGGATCGGATCGGATCGGATCGGATCGGATCGGATCGGATCGGATCGGATCGGATCGGATCGGATCGGATCGGATCGGATCGGATCGGATCGGATCGGATCGGATCGGATCGGATCGGATCGGATCGGATCGGATCGGATCGGATCGGATCGGATCGGATCGGATCGGATCGGATCGGATCGGATCGGATCGGATCGGATCGGATCGGATCGGATCGGATCGGATCGGATCGGATCGGATCGGATCGGATCGGATCGGATCGGATCGGATCGGATCGGATCGGATCGGATCGGATCGGATCGGATCGGATCGGATCGGATCGGATCGGATCGGATCGGATCGGATCGGATCGGATCGGATCGGATCGGATCGGATCGGATCGGATCGGATCGGATCGGATCGGATCGGATCGGATCGGATCGGATCGGATCGGATCGGATCGGATCGGATCGGATCGGATCGGATCGGATCGGATCGGATCGGATCGGATCGGATCGGATCGGATCGGATCGGATCGGATCGGATCGGATCGGATCGGATCGGATCGGATCGGATCGGATCGGATCGGATCGGATCGGATCGGATCGGATCGGATCGGATCGGATCGGATCGGATCGGATCGGATCGGATCGGATCGGATCGGATCGGATCGGATCGGATCGGATCGGATCGGATCGGATCGGATCGGATCGGATCGGATCGGATCGGATCGGATCGGATCGGATCGGATCGGATCGGATCGGATCGGATCGGATCGGATCGGATCGGATCGGATCGGATCGGATCGGATCGGATCGGATCGGATCGGATCGGATCGGATCGGATCGGATCGGATCGGATCGGATCGGATCGGATCGGATCGGATCGGATCGGATCGGATCGGATCGGATCGGATCGGATCGGATCGGATCGGATCGGATCGGATCGGATCGGATCGGATCGGATCGGATCGGATCGGATCGGATCGGATCGGATCGGATCGGATCGGATCGGATCGGATCGGATCGGATCGGATCGGATCGGATCGGATCGGATCGGATCGGATCGGATCGGATCGGATCGGATCGGATCGGATCGGATCGGATCGGATCGGATCGGATCGGATCGGATCGGATCGGATCGGATCGGATCGGATCGGATCGGATCGGATCGGATCGGATCGGATCGGATCGGATCGGATCGGATCGGATCGGATCGGATCGGATCGGATCGGATCGGATCGGATCGGATCGGATCGGATCGGATCGGATCGGATCGGATCGGATCGGATCGGATCGGATCGGATCGGATCGGATCGGATCGGATCGGATCGGATCGGATCGGATCGGATCGGATCGGATCGGATCGGATCGGATCGGATCGGATCGGATCGGATCGGATCGGATCGGATCGGATCGGATCGGATCGGATCGGATCGGATCGGATCGGATCGGATCGGATCGGATCGGATCGGATCGGATCGGATCGGATCGGATCGGATCGGATCGGATCGGATCGGATCGGATCGGATCGGATCGGATCGGATCGGATCGGATCGGATCGGATCGGATCGGATCGGATCGGATCGGATCGGATCGGATCGGATCGGATCGGATCGGATCGGATCGGATCGGATCGGATCGGATCGGATCGGATCGGATCGGATCGGATCGGATCGGATCGGATCGGATCGGATCGGATCGGATCGGATCGGATCTATATATTAGAATGTATCATGCACCACTCATTATTTTTTATAATTGTTATAATTGTTTTAACATTTTCGGTCATTTGGCAGCTGTTATGTTTTATTTGTTTTCAGCTTGTTTTGTTTCAGCTAATTTAAAAATTCTAAACGTTTGATAATGACGTATAAATATAATAAATATGTTATGCAGCGTCGATTTGTTGTTTTTAATTTTTTTTCAAATATATACGTAAAAATAATGTAAAAATACACGTAACGTAATAATAACAAAAAATCTTATAATTATTCTTGAATCCTCAATTTTTTACATTGCTAAAATAAAAACAAACATTTTTATATGGATTCGCCTAAAAATAGATGGCGAACAATTTTGACATTTTAGCTCGTTCACTGTGAAGACCATAATACGAAATTTTAAATTCGCCGACTTCACCTCGCCGTGAAAGTCAAATGTGAAAACCATAATAGGGGTAAAAATGTCAAAATTGTTCGCCATCAATTTTTAGGCGAATCCATATAAAATTGTTCGTTTTTATTTTAGCAACATAAAAAATGAAGGGTTCAAGAATAATTATAAGATTTTTTGTTATTATTACGTGTATTTTTACATTATTTTTACGTATATATTTGAAAAAAAAATTAAAAACAACAAATCGACGCTGCATAACATATTTATTATATTTATACGTCATTATTTAGAGTTTTTAAATTAGCTGAAACAAAACAAGCTGAAAACAAATAAAACACAACAGCTGCCCAATAACCGAAAATGTTAAAAAAATTATAAAAAATAATGAGTGGTGTATCATACATTGTAATATTGCCATTCATGCATTCGTCAAAGTAAAGGCGAAAACCATAATAAGAAAAACTAACTCACGTGACTTTAAGATTCACGGTGAATCGTTCGGCGAGGTGAGAATCATAATAGGGGTATTATATTTTTTGATTCCCCTACAGACGCAATATATTTATTGCGGATCTAAAACAATTTTTTTTTGACGAATTGTAAAAAATATCCTAAGGAATTTCAATGAAACTATGATAAAAAATTATTGTTTCCATTTTTTTTTATATGTAGTTTACGATCCGCGATAGATCCGCAACCGCGAATTCTATAATCGACGTGAATATTTTTGTGAGCTTCGAAGTTTTTTCCACTTTTAAATAAATTTTTCGCGTATTTCACGTAATTATTTCGATTTTTATATTTTCTCAGTGTACATATGCACTAGAATTGTTTAATCCTAAGTATTCTTATGTACTACGATTTTTTCCTTAAGGTATACTTATGTACCAAGGTTATGGTTCAATTATTTGGACGTGGGATATTTAAATGTTTTATGCCAAAATACTTCTCACTTACCATGTAAACTTCAAACAGACGCACAGGATGTGCAGAATTGACATTGTTTCCTTCCTGGTTGGTTGCGTTCGAAACTGTTTTTTTCTCTAATAAGCGATTCGTGAGAATTGACTTTTAGATACAAATTATACACTAACACACTTGTTTCACGAATGTTCCGGTAATTTTCACTTTAATTATTATTATTGTGCGCTTGCCGCTGGTGGGGGCTATGTCCACAATATTAAATTAAATTTTATTTACACTTGCTTCGAATTTTAAAAACAAGACAGGTTATTTTTATACTAGAATCTTGTCAATGAAAATTTTAACACTATATGTTACACAAAAAAAGAAAATATTTTAATTTTACACTATTATGCAAAACTAACGGCTGCGCCAGTTATGGGTTTCAGCTAAGGTTCTCTTTTGCAGTCGCGATAGAACTATAACTTAAGAAAATATAACAATTTAGTTTGAAGTATAATTTTTATTTGTGTCACGTATTAACGAATACAAGTATGTTATAATAATGAACCCTTCTTCTATGGTTAGTATTGTTTATATATTAAAGCGTTTCCTGTGATAACAGTGAAACGCTGTTTATTTTATTTAGTTAAAACCGGTTATATCTTAAACATAAGTATTATAATAATTTGCTTAATCTTAATTTGTTGCAGTTGTTATTGATCTTGCTTTATTGTTTTATGCTAACGTAGCTTTTTCTATTCGTGGGATTGATGGAATACGATATGTAGTTTGTTGTTGATAACTTTGTTTATGACAACGATTCTTTATCCAATCTTGGGAATAATGGTTTAGCATGGCCTAACTATATATATATATATATATATATATATATATATATATATATATATATATATATATATATATATATATATATATATATAGATATATATATAGATATATTATATATTATGTATATTAACCCCCTCCTCCCATTCATTGTTGCAACAGTTTCGATTAATTTATTCGTTGATTTAAACCCAAAGTTCATATATCGTGAAATGAGGTTACCAATCTAATATTATCTATTACTACATTGTGCCAATGAATTAGTTATTTAAATTAATAAATTTAGATGTTATATCAATCATTTTGCTTCATAAATGTTAGTAAGATTAATTAATTCATCAATAATATAAACCATAACATAACATTTAGTGAAACTTCTATTAAATTAGTACATTGATTCAATAAAAAGTTGCAAGGTCAACCAAATTGGTTACAAAATGATAATTTTGTGTTGCGTTGAAATAATTAAAAAATTTATTGATTTTTTTGACAAAAAAATATGAATAGTTACATTTTATATATTAATTTGTTAGCTTTAAATAAATTCTATTCTAAACTAATAACATTGAGTTTATTCAATCAATCAATCCAAGTTATTAAAAAATTCATTGCAACAATAATCTTTTTTATTGTATATGCGTATGTTTTTTTTTTCAGTGCATAGAGGGATTTGGCCGCTTCATTCTGAAGTTTCGTAATCGTATTTTTAACGGATAATGAATGATTAATTCATTGATCCTACCTTAACCAGCCGTGATTTTTTCATCACCCGCCGGGAATCGAACCCGGGACCTCCGGAGCTTAAAGCAAGCATGCAAACCACTGTGCCACCGGGGCGGCGAAATAACCATTACACAAAGCATAATGCGGGCTTGCTTGGTGAGTTGATTTGAGAAGACTGATTTTTAGTTTATTCATTTTGAAATATTTCAAATAAGAATTTCTTCGAAAAGCGTGAAGCGTCAAATTGTAAAAATTGAACTAAAATAAGGTTAACAAATATAAAGAAACAGCGCTGAAGACGCGTTCAGAGGCCGCTAAATGATTGAGAAATCTTCCTATATTAGCAACCCTTAATTACTGTGCATGCTACGTTAGCTTTATATGCAATGTCCTAGTAAAGTTTAGTGAAAATATAAAAAGAAATTGTATAGAGCTTACAAAATTATATTTGTTGTTGTTGCCAAAATTATAAAAGAAACATTGCTGTTGTCAGATCCCTCATTATTTCAAAAACTTGTGATTTTGAACTTTGTCTCTATTCTCGTGCCATGTTTGTTCAAATTTCAGCTAATTCCCGTAAGTTCCACTTGAAGAGGTTTAAATGTCTTTTTTTTTCGAGTTAAGATTGTCCAAATCCTAAATGAGACGTTGTTGTAGTCAGACTCATTAAATTTTCAGAAACTTGTGATTTCTTTCGATTGTCAACCTCCGTGGAGAACAGAGCAAATTGAAAAAGTTGTTTAGCGCAATTCTGCGCAGTAAAATATATATCTTGGTACCAAACAAGGTTGAGGATTAAAAATGGACAGCTTAAGAAAAAATACGGCTAAAATCCATTTAAAAAAAACAGATGCTAAGCCAACCGATCAGGAAATGATGCGCTTTATGTTAAAAATCGGACTAACCACAAAGGACGTATACACACTGTATCAGGATTTATACGACCGATGTATCTACATTAAATTTAATGTGGAACAAAAGTATTTAGAGTTCTTTAGTGAAATAAGTGTATTAAAATTTGATTACACAAACGGAACAACCACAGAAGTAACAGTAAAGAGAGCAAGTGGTGTGATGAGGTATGTGCGAGTGTTTAATTTGCCGCCAGAGATAAGCGACAGAACGTTGATCGAGGCAATGCATCGTTTTGGAAACATTTTTGTCATCGAAGATGACAAACAGCTTACTTGCACGGGTCCTCAAATTACGTTACCAACAACAACAACACACGAACAAGCAAAATACAATGAAATAGTTAAAATAACCCAACTACACGAAGAGGCAGAAAATAAAATCGCGAAAATAAAAACAATGATCAGCTTGCGTGATCATAATATGAAAGAAAAGAGACGGGATTCATTATGTATTGAGACCAGCGTTACCACTTTGATACAATTGTATCAAATTTGATACATTTTTCCGCCCCAAGAATTTCGGTACGTACCTTTTAACTTTGGTACATTTCTTTGAATACTTCTACTTAATTTGTGTTATTTAATTACATATACAAGAAGCTCGTTTTTTTAACACGGTTTACCATATCTACCAAAATTGATCCAAACTGTTTCGCCTAGTTCAATAAAAGCGCAACAAATAAAATGTGGTCGCACGAAATCCACAGAATACGTAAACACAATAATTTGGCCGTATACCGCAGAAAAATCAGCAAAGTTCTTCAACAAAAATTTTCACTTATTATAGATGAAACTACCGATCTAACGACAGAAAAATGCCTGGCAATAATTTGCAGATATTTCGATTCAACATCTCAAAAAATTATTGATAATTTTTTCGGCTTGATAAAATTAAAAAAGTCTACCGCGACAGAAATTTTTGATTTATTGAAAGTACATTTTCATAAATTTAATATAAATTTTGAAAATTTAATAGGCGTCGCCAGTGATAACGTGTCAGTTATGGCAGGTAATTTTAACGGTGTTTATGCAAAAATTAAAGAAATACAAAAAATGTTTTCTTTTTGGCTGTACATGCCACTCCATTTCTCTTTGCGTAAACGCCGTCTTAAAACATTTTCCCGAGGCTATCGAAAGAAACATTAGAAACGTTTATAATCACTTTTCACACAGTCGCAAACGACTAAACCAATATTCTGCGTTTCAAGCGGATTTCAATATTCAAAATCACAAAATTTTAAAATTTTGCAAAACTCGTTGGCTTTCACTTGAGATTTTAAGAATTTTAGAGCAATGGGAGGCCTTATTTTATTTTGTATTGCTTCAAAGTAAAGGATAAAACTGATTCTGCCCACGATATCCTCGAATTCCTTACGAACGGCGAATTTAAATTATATTTGCTATTTTTATCATTTATTTTAAAAATTGTGAACGATGTTAACAAAATTTTTCAGTCTGAAAAAGCCGAAATGCAAAACGTTTATGAAACAATCAAACGCGTTTATTTTGAAATTTTAAAAAATTTCATCGTTTTGGACAACATTAATCTAAAAGTTGATGTTAGAGATACTAACAAACATATCCCAATTACCTAAATGTTTTTTTTTTCATTTGAGGAAACATTTTTAGCAGAAAACAAATTTAAAATCGCGAGCTTTGCTGCCAAATAAAAAAACGTTTTCAACTTAATGACAGCAAATTGGGAATTCTAAAATTTTGAAATGTAGCTGAAATTGTAGCCGGAACTATGCCAACAATTCGACCTTTGTTAAACAATTATCCTTTTAAAAAAACGAATGCCTCAATTGAAACACTAAATGAACAGTGGCGAAGCTTAATTGGAAATAAAAATTTGTTGACACACATGAATTCTGATGACGCTGTTCAAAATTGAATCTAAGTTAAAAATTTAAAACATAATTTAGAATTTCCTATTTGTACAGAATTAGCCGACTACATCCTAACACTGCTGTCGTTGCAGCACAGCAGTGCAGCAGCGGAAAAGGCCTTCACATTAAATTTAATAAAAAATAAGAAAACAGATCATCTTGATAATAATATTTACTATTAGTAATGTGATGTTTACTAGAACATTAGTTAAAGTAAATATGGATAAAGATATATACCGGAAGAAGATTTGGGAAAATTTGCTGCGAAATTTAAATTTAAAGACGCTGCTTTTGAGCCATATTAAGTTTCATTTGTTGTATGTTTCAACTGTTGAATCAAAACTGATTATATTTGTGATATGTACTACGAAAATAATTGTGATTTTTGCAAATAAAAACCTTGAAATGATTTTATATTTTTGCTTTCTTATGATTTTATTTTTGGTACTTTATTTTCAAAAAAATGTATCAAATTTGCTACTAATTTCAAGTTTCCAAGTGGTAACACTGATTGAGACGGAGAATGAAGATAAAGCGGTAAATATAAATAGTATAGACGACGTCGAACAGCGAAAGACCGAATAGCATTCACGGACCAATACAACAGTACAACGCTGTGTAAGAACGTAAACAAAAGTGATTTTATTGCACCATCACTATTCACTACTGACCAAATCAAATAACAGCGAAACCGGATAATTTTTTGAACGAATGTTTTTATTTTTATGTATTTGTGTACGAAAACACACAAAAAAAAATCATCATCATCACGCACGTGTACAACAAATTACAATATACAACAACAATTAACAGCAGCATGCAACAACAAAATCACTATATACAGGATGCAACATCATCAACGCTGTAATGAACTCTGCATGGTACGTATTAATCATAAATGTGTAAATGAGTGAAAGAATTGTTGTTGGTCAGATAAATATACATACAAAGTTTTTACGCCAAAAAGATATGTTGGTTAATTATCTAGCCAACAATAATATGAATGTGGTCCTTATAAGCGAAACCTGAGAGCGCATGAACAAGACGTTGAATGTCAGGGGGTACATATTTCTTTCTAAACCACGAAGCGATGGTTATGATGGAGTGGCAATTTTGCATCGTATCAATATGATGCTCAAACAAGTGACACTACCCGCCTTTGAAGTTGTGGAAGCTATTGTTGCCGTAACAACTAATTTGGAAAGAAATCTGATACTAGTAAGCGTGTATGTACCCCAAGTACGTAATTAAGATGGAAGAAAAAAAGCCTTGAGAGATTTTAAGCAAAGGATTGAGTGGGTGAGTGGTAAAAGTAACTTGATTGTTTGTGGTGATATGAATGCAAATTCAAGAATTTGGGGTTGTTTTAACAATTGCGCGCGAAGAAATCGCACTGGCCGGCCTAATTCAAGACTTTGATTTGGTGATCTTGAATGATGGGAGGCCAACTAGAATGGCGAATGTGGGAGGTACGGCCAATGCATTAGATCTGTCTATGACAACTATTGTGTATAGGAAAAAGCGTGAAATTATGAATAATAAGAGGTGGGTGAAGAAGATGAATGAGATTCTCGGAGAAAATGAAATAAATCAAAGTCAGTTGGCTAGTGAAATAGAACGAGTGAATAAGAATTGTATTAGAATTGTGGATATGACAGAGATCAATGTGAATGGGTGGTGGAATAAAGAAGTTCAATTCTGGTATGAAAGGAATTGAATAGCCTTGTGCGAATATAACAGCAATAAGAGTAGTGTGAATTGGATTATTTATGGTAAAATGAATGGAAAGTTGAAAAAGGCTATTCGCAGAGCGAAACGGAAAAGTTGGCGGGAATATGTGTCGCAAATGACACATAGAACCACAACTAAGGAAGTATGGAATTTGTTTAATAGGGTGAATGGGAAACATTTTAATGTGAGCAATATGTGGTGTGTGAGAACCGTGAAAAAGGTGATGAATTTCTGCGAATGATATTAAATGTCCGCAATGGTTTGAATATGCAATACGAAGTTGAAACAATGGATGAAAATGAGGGAATGGATAGGAGATATGAATGGAATGAGTTCCTTGGAGTGTTTAGAAACTCCAAATCTACCACTCCAGGAACCAACCGTGTATTTGCTTGAGACACTCAACAAAGTATGGATGAGTTCAAAAATACCTGATAAATGAAAAGAGAGCAGGGTGGTCCCAATTTCTAAACGGGATAGAGATCCGAATGTAGCAACAAATTATCGTGGCATATGTATGTTGAATGTTTTTATAAAAATTTTAAATGGAATGATGAAAGAACGATTGGAAGCTTTTATGAATAAAAATAATTTGTTGGCTTCAACAACATTCGGATTTCGAAAGAACCATTCTGCGCAATCGAGTGTGGGGAAAAGTTCGTATGAAAAGTGAAAAATTATAATATGAAGGTAGTTGGGGTATTTTTGGACATTGAGTAGGCGTATGATTATGTGGATCCGTGAAAATTACAGCAAATTCTGCCGAATTTTAGATTTTCACGGAAGGTATGTATGTATGTGGATAAAAGATTTTATGACTGAAAGAAAACTTGTTTTGAATGGAAGTGGGTATAAGTTGGAGGGAGTGGTGAATGTTGGACTTCCGCAAGGAAGTAAAATATCTCCAGCTCTTTTCAATCTATATACCAGCGAGATACACTGCATCAATACAGAAAATCAAATCGTTCTGCAATTTGCAGGCGATTTTGTTATAATAGGAAAAGGAAGAAGTATTGATGCGGCGGCTCAAAAAGCGCAAAAAGGAATAGATGAAGTAATTGAAAAAATGAAAATGTTAAATTTAAGAGTGAATCATAATAAATGTGCTTATATGAGTTTTAGAACGAATGACGTAAATCCTAACATTAAGGTGAATGGTAATAGAATTGAACAGGTGAACACTTACAGGTATTTGGGTATTTGGATTGATAGGCGCATGAATTTTGGGAAGCACACGAAAATGTTGGCAGATAACTGCAAGGATCGTTTAAATGTGATTAAACGGGTGAGTAAACCTAATTGGGGTGAAAACCCCAGTGTGACTGATATGTTAAGAAAGGCCCTTATATCCTCCAAAATTGGATATGGTATAAATGTGTATGGAAAACAAACAATAACAAAGAAAAACAGTTTTAAAATAAAATAGTAGTGATACTTCAAGGTAGGACGGTGTACAAACCTACATACAGAGCTAGCATTGCACTGGAAAATATAAATCAATTTTTAAGTATAGGCAATGCTGGTCCGCAGCCCGTTCCTAATAGTCTTACTGTATGCTTCACTATGGAGGAATATAATAAGGGAATGAATGAAGTTATCGCCAAAAGTATGTTTGAGAAAATCAGTCGGCAATATGTGAGACATGATATCGTTTACACGTAGATGCTAGTGTGATTGATGATGGTGTAGACGTTGGTATTTTTATGCCCGGTACGAATGTGGAAAAGTGTTTTAGAGTGGATAAAAGCATCTGTATAATGAACGCCGAACTGATTGGAATATATGAAGGTCTCCAATTGGCAGTGTATGTAGGGAATAGGAAGGTAGTAATAATTTCCGATTCCTAGAGTGGTTTGTATTTACTAAAATGTGGAGATGGAAGACAAGGCAATATGTATGTGGACACACTGAGTTCCATCACATAGGCAGATCGAAGGGAATGAAAGAGCCGATATGAGCTAAAAAGGGCACATTGAATGACGTGGTTTATTAGTACGAAAGAAAGGATGCAAGAGACGTACTTCGAATGTTTCAGAGGAATCTGTGGGGAAAATGGAAGAGTGAATTTAACGAGAAAAATCTGACGAAAGGAATGAAGTATACAGAATGCTCCGAGGTACTCCTTTGAGAACTCCTTTCTATAAGGACCTCAAAGGAGATACTCGAATGTTGCGAACGGTTGAAAAAATCATGCTGAACCACGGAAATTGGAAGTAATGCTTGTGGAAACGTCATTTGCGTGAGAACAAAGATTGTGAGTTGTGTAGAAGTGTGGAGGATGTTAAACACCTCTTATTGGCTTGCCCCAAATACAACCAATACAGATCTAAGTTCAACTTCCTTCGGAATGCAAGAAATCTAAGTGATTTAATGAATGAGGGAGGTTTGGCTTATAAGGAAATGTATGAATAAGATCATCCTAATAAGATGAGTGGGATAACGGTGTAAAACAAATAAGGAAGAACCGGCGCAGTATGTGTAGGGAGTAATCTGGTTCTTTATTAAAAATTATAGAGTAAAAATGTAACTGAAAATTTATAAATTTTGATTTTTGGCAATATGGCTCTATTTGATATAGGAGCCCAGCCTAATAAAAAAAACTTGTGATTTTTGAGGCTTATTTTGTTTTGTCGTGTTATCGTCGTGTCGTGTTATAAAATGTCAAACATATAATCATCTGGATTTAAAAATAGATGTTGGCGTAGCAAATTCGTATGATTCCGATGCTAGTACCGAACGTGAAAGCAACGATAAAAATTCAGAGCATAAATTCGATCCGGACATTATTGATTTGAAGACAAAAAATTCGGAAGGTCGGTCTGAGTTCAACATTGGAAAAATTCTAGCGGTGGAAATGAGTTTAACAAACAGAATTCATCTGCTCAAATAAAAACACGAAAATTTATTCAAGTAAAAGATACCATTCGTCAATTAAAAATTAATTAATTTACAAAACATTTTTTTGTGATTTTAATAAAATAATGTATTTATTATTTATTTGTATAAATCCGGGGAAACCAAATCATAAATCAAACGGATTATTAATTTTTAAAACTCACTCGAACAGAAAATAGTAACCGAAATATATAATTGTTGTGGTAAACTTCAGATGTCACTAATTCTTCACTAACATTTTTACAGTGTACAAAATGGGAAAGTTGTATAATTTTTGACATTTTACATCAACAAATGTCATATAGATATAACACAAGCCAAATCTTGGTCGTGAGCAAATAGAAGTGTTAAAAGTTAATTTAAAAAATAAAATCGGATATTTATATTTATTTACGATGGGTGATGGAAAATAGGGTATTTGTTTACAACCATGCACTATTCAATTAATACCAGAACGTATGAACAATATGTGTTTTTTAAGCGCTGGAACATTGTTCCAAATAGAACGACGTAAGAATTTTTCAGAAGTTCTAATAAAAAGAATGAGAGTAGAACTCGGTTAAATTATGAAAACGAGACTTAATTTGTAATACAACATCGTTTCGTGGTAGACAAAATGATTTGGATTGTGTTGTGCGATATATTGTATATATATATATGTATTATACATACCCATTTCTAGTGCATCTGGAATGGATTTAATTAGCTTTGAATCAGTAACTCTAAATTATATCCAACCTAGTAAAAAACTAGAACCACCGAGACCTTAAACATTTATAATTCAGCACCTAATATGCGAGTAACAAATAATGTGCAGCCCCTTTATCAATTAGTGACCCCATTAGAATATCAGCTACCAAAACCTGAGGTCAAATTAAAGTAGTTGCGGATATCATCAATGAATCAACACAAAATGTAAATCGTGACAACTTAAGACAAAAATATAAACTTTTGAAAAAACAATTCGATAATTTGAAGAATTCTAAGAATATTGGGTTCAAAGAAAATGATGGATTAAACGTCAACCAAGCTGTTGCTATTCCTAATCAAAAACTAAGTAGTAGCACCACAAAAGAGTAAGTATTTAAAAATATACATAAGTGCTACTTAAAATCTTGCCCTTTGAAAACATGACAACGTCGTGAAACCGATTATAAATGGGATGGCCACACAGAATTTTATACCAGCTCAATTCATCAAGTAAAATGTGGTGATTGTCAAGAATTAAAATTAAAATGCTACACGTAAAAGTTGTATGGTGCTAATCGAAAATTTAATGCTTTCATTGCTGTACTTAAAGAATCTGGTTTTAATGTTTCATTCCCAGAAAACAAATATTTAGCTGTTACGGATCAAGATAAAACGAAATTAATCGATCTTGATAAAAAGCGTGAACCTTACTATATATGCATGTACGATTCGTGCAAATCAAAACGTTATGTATGATAAAAAATGTAATTCAGCCGTGGATGTATCTCAAGAAATTTCGTTGGCAACGTGTCATCATGTATTTTGCAATAATTGCATGACATCCCATATAAAAAGTAGTCAGACACCAGTAATGAAATTGTCCAGTAGCGAAATGTTCACATAAATTGAAGGAAAATAATATTCATGCGTATATGACCGAATCAGAATTTCAAGTACCTATACAAAGTTTGCATGCGGCTGAGGCTGACAATTTATTCTACTGCACAAATAAATCGTGTAATGGATGTATTCCGATTAATCAAAATAACCGGGATAAAATTGTACTCCTTTATTGTCCCGAATGTGGTCAGTTTAATTGCATCGATTGCAAAACGATTCACACTGGGATAACATCATGTGATGAATTTCAAAGGAAAAATAATTCCCAAAATTTGCCAACCGTTCCAGCTGCAAATAATAATATGGGAGCTTTTACTAAAAATATAATTTGGAGATTATATTACAAATGGGACGATCGATTTGCAAGACAAGCTAAAGTTGAGCTTAACACTGCTTCTGCGGGAAATTTAACAGAAAGGAACCTAGTAATATTATTAACATTCAATAAAAAAAATGTAATACAAAAATTATTAAACTTTCAATAAAAATCTGGTTCAATAATAATAATTTTTAATGTTTTAATAGTAAATGTGTTGTGCCGATATGAAGAGCTTTATGTTTGATTGGAGAGATATGTCTTGAAAATGGCGGAATTTTCAAAAATTACTATCGATGATCCTCTGCAGGGAAAATTCATCAATCAAACCGGGATACGTACCGTTCGTAATGGGTCACCGCGAGCTTCTAATTGAATGTTTTACAAACATGTATTTTAAGCAATCGTTATATACGCGAAGCTTTCAGCAATTTTTTTACATAACTAAATTCGTGAACCGAAACCAAAAAAAAAACCAAACAAATATTTATGTTTTCTTTATAAAATCATTAAAATATATGTCTACATAAAACAAAGAAATGAACATAAATTCGTGTCAACATTAAATTACAAAATGTATTCAAACAACAAATAATAATTTTCAACCCATAAAATTTCCACAGAGAGCTTTTATTTTGCTGAATAAGGGATTAAAACGATAATCTTATACTGTATTCGGGACAGAGCCTTGTTTAGAGAAAGGATGAGAGTAAATAAAAATTTTATTTGTTTTTATTTTATTTTATATTAAACAAAAGACAATTTTTTATGTAAATATGTGTAAGCATATGGAAAGGTGGCTGGATCTTTAAGGTTTCTTAAATTAAATTTGAGAAATGACTAAATCGTGCTTTTATACAAAAATACACAATAGCCAAAAAGGTTTTTATGCTTTTATTTAGAAAAAATATATTCATTATAGATTATGAAATGGATTTGATATCCTTTAGGCAAAGGGTATGACTTTATAAAATTACAATTGATCAACTGTGTCGCCTATTTGAAACGAAATCAATTACAAATTCAAAAAACCAGAACAACTTTTTATTTATGATTTTTCAATATCCAGGTGACCTGAACAAGGAAAATCGTAATATTTTATTTTAAGCGTTCTCCTTCCACCACCACTAATGTAAATGAAAATATTTAGATACCATGAAATCGTCTTATATAATAAAACAAAGTAATCAATTAGATTTCTTCGTAACAAAATGTATTTTATACAAAAATTCTATTTGGATGGTTACACAACAAAAAAAAATAGTCTGTTATTATTTTCCGAGGGCCAAAATTAAAAAAAAGCACTTGGACAAACAACACCACATGTCCACATATTTTATCTAAATATAACCAATGAAAATATTTTTTTTTTATACAGCTACCTTCAACGTACAGTACCTATAATTAAACGACAAGTTTATTTAAATAATTTGCACCAAGTTAGTCTAGTCTCGCTTCAAGCAATAGAAATTTATTTTGTATCCTTTTGTTTTTACCTACCAGCATTCCAGAAAAGGTTAAACAAAAGAACACAAAAAAAAACGTTTTATTGAATTAATTAAAATTAAAATTTAATTTAAGTGAATAAAGTTTTTGTTTTAATAAGTAAAAGAGAAATTTTTATAAAAGTTATGTCCCTTTTATAATATATTTTAACAAGGAGAACAAGACAAACAAAAATAAAATAAATTTAATTAACAAAGAAAATTTTTAAATCCTTATTATTTAAAATGTTGTTTCGGTAACTCAACCATATTCTGATACACAAGGAATTTGGGTACAACAATAAAGTAGAAAGGATTATGCGTTTTGTTCAATGTATGTATAAGTCTTTAAGTCTCTGGCCAGCTGGAAAAAAAAAGAAAAATTAAAAACATTAGATCCCCTTTTTGTGTGTGTTTGTTTGGTGTATTTGTATTTTAATGTTTTATCATTTTTCATTGAAGTTTTCTCTTTTAAAGACGTGTTTACCCATTCTTTTGTCCACTTAATGAAGTTGTTTAAAAGACCGTAAAAATACTTGAGAAAATTTATCATTTCGTAAACCAAATAAGTTGATTAGATTTTTATTTTTTCTGCATATACATAAAAGGCAGAGAATCTCAAAGAAAATGATCTTAAATATTTTTGTAGGTGGAAATAAAATTTTTGATTTGGACTGCGTAGGTTGACACATTATATAAAATTGTGTTTGGTATCATTATGCGGTAGTGATGGGCTAAGTCGGTTCTTTGTTGTTAAAAACGTAGGAGAAAATAAGCAAAACAGAACAAAACGAACCGATTTAGCACATCACTATTTTGCGGTAATATGTTTCGTTTAGTAAATATAGCCTCTATTCCTAGAAAGAAAATCATTTTGCGACTCAATGTGTGATAAATGCTTGTTAACTATACAGTTCTACGTTTAAAAAATTTTAAAAATTTAATCGACTGTCCTAATCTATAATTTCTCATTTAAAAAAAAATAACAACTATCGTGCTCTCTTATCTGGAATAACCTGTGTATCATATCTTATTTGTAAATTAACATATGAGATGGAATTTATTGTCCTTACAACGTTTTTGAGGTTTTTTTTTTTATAAATGCTGCCAATGGCTTTATTCTTGAATCTTTCTACAAAAGAAACTAACAAGAAGTATTCAAATCTTAACCTAAAATTATTAAAATTTTAAATATTAACCAATGTTAATATCTATTATTTGTGTTCACAATTTAATTAATTTAGATTATACATATGTGTAACCTAAACATTAATAAATTTACAGGTTCATCAGTCCGAGTGGATCTGTCCTTCTAAGTCGCCTAAATCGCGGTTGTTTTAGTATATCCCTGGCCAATTTGTTGCATTTTTACTTGATACCAAGATGTCGTCGATGTAAACGTAGACGAAATCCAAGCGTTTTGTGACTTGATCCATTAGACGTTGGAATGTTGTGCTGCATTTCTGAGACCGTACGGCGTCCTCGTGAATTCAAAAAGTTCAAAAGGTACGGTGATTGCTGTCTTCTATATATCTTCTGCAGCGACAGGTATCTGGTGATACGCACGCACGAGGTCTATTTTGGAGAAAACGGTGCAGCCGTAGGTTGAGGGAGAAGTTGTAGAGGATACCTATCTGGTACCGTAATTGCGTTCAACCTTCGGTAATCCCCACAAGGGCACCAGACATTACTGTCACGTCAGTGTTGTGCGTCTACACGTAATTTAAGATTGTCTACATGTAAGTATCGACAATAGCGTAGACAATTATTTTTGACGTAGACAATGTAGACAATGTGTAGACAATGTAGAAAAGTCGTAGACAATCAAAGTTTTCTTGTTGTTTTTTCCTATGTATAGATTTAATTACTTCTGCGTACGACGCTTATATTTGAAATTCCTAAATGAACCATATAGCTAGAATTGATAACCTAGACCAAGGAGACCAAAAATAAAACATTTTAGGTTTAACGAAGTACTATATGCTATAATTTCTCAGGGATACGAAAAAAGAATAATTGTTGAGATTGTTGGTACAATTGGACTGGGTACAATTTCGTAACCTCATAAATTCAGAACAGAACTTTAAAAAAATTCAATAAAGCAAATGCAGTAGTTGCAAAATAATTTGACAAATTGAGTAAGAAAGAAGAAATAGAGTTAAACGAAGTAGCCAAATTAGTATTCGGATGAGACCTGCCCTTAAGATTGGTCGAATCGAAACATATTAAGTCATTAATTAAATAGTTAAGACCAGCTTACGCTACTAAACTTTCAGGAAGAAAAGCACTAGCAACGACTTAAAATGCATTTCATGTGCTAATGCCAGTATTTCTGATGAGTCAGTGCTACTAATAGATGGTTGGAAAAACAGTTCTAGCAACACATCTATGCTGCATCATGCCATTGACGAGCAGGCCTTCTTACAAGCTTGGTACCTAACAGTTGAAAGCGAAACAGGAGCAAGATTAAAAGTAAAGTATACGGTTGTTTCCGATAATGCAAGTAGGTACTATGGCCAAAATAGGAAAACTTGAAAACCACGTTTTATTGCATAGTATTTGCAGTTGCAATAGCCATACCACCAATTTATTGGCAAAGAACGTATTGAATATAGCAGTAACAGAGAAGGTATATAATACAATACAAGCACGATGGTGCTCATACAGAGATGATTACCGCTCTCTTATCAAGAACTTGGAGCAGATGAAGATCGTAGTAGCTGAATCTAAAATTAAAAAAGTCAAACAAGACGTTGTTAAACTCATTTTTGATGATTAGTTCATTGAACGGGTGAAGGAAAGTTTACAGATGTTTGAACCAATATGCAATATCATTAAAATGTGCCAATCGTCTTCATTTTCAATTACCGATGCGAATAATTTGTGGTTAGATCTTAAATTGCCAATTAAATTTGAACATGGCTGAAATAAAGCATCCCATTTTATCGCCAATGGCAAAGCAATTCCTTAAAATTTCGGCGTCATCAGCACAAATTGAAGAAATATTATTTTCTGGCTGGACACACGTGCATTCGCCAATAAGGAATCGTCTAACTTTCGAGCGATCGAAAAAATTGCTACACGTATATTATTCCCCCAGGATTAAAGATGAATTGTGTACAGATATCGAGCAAGAATTAGAAGCAAAGTTTTCAGAAAACTTGCCAAACCAAAGAAACAAACCAAAAATGTCTTTACGTTTAAAATTGAGTAAAACTATTGACGAATATGGTACGATCTACGATGTGCTCCAGCGGACAGAAGTGAACTGCAACATAAACTTGTTTTATGAAGTTACACGGAAATAGTGTCCGAGTAATTTTTATTTTTATTTGTAAAAAATTGTAATTATTGGGCAATCTATTTAATCCAATACGTTATTAAAAGTGTGAGTTTTATATATTTGATTAATTTGGTACAGTTTTACCATTTTAAGAGCTGGTACTATTTACTAGGAAATATAAAATTCCGGTGGTTAGCCCTCCTATCATAAACGGCAGCGGACTAGTTTTTGCTGACCGAGCGAGATTTCTGGGCATAATCTTTGATAGTAAGCTCAGCTGGAAGCCTAACACTTTGGAAAGGGTGAATAAGGCTATTGTAGCCTTATACTCGTGTAGGAACGCTATAGGTAAGAGATGGGGCTTGAAACCGGAGTTGGTATACTGGCTCTATATCGCCGTGGTAAGACCTGTGCTAATGTACGGGGTGGGCATTTGGTGGCCAGCTCTAGATAAGGTAACATGTGGAGGTATGATGGAGAAGGTACAAAGAACGGCCTGTATGCTTATAAGCGGGGCGCTTAGGACAACACCTACACGCGCTTTAGAGGTTATGTTCCACCTTATTCCAATCGACCTTTATGGTAAACAGATGGCAGCCAACGTGGCTACGAGACTCTTGGCTGTCTCTCAGTGGAAGTGTCTTCAGGTGGGACACTCGACGATAGGTAGATTCGCTGGCGAAGAACTGGCGAATCTGGATTATATTACACCAACTTTGTGCTTCGATAAGGGTTTCCGTACCATCTTTCCCTCAAGGGAATCCTGGAGAAACGGATCAATCTTGGAAAACGAGGCATTGCAATTTTTCACGGACGGCTCGAAGCTAGACGATAAGGTAGGAGCCGGAGTCTTCTGTGATAAACTTAATGTTAATATTTCTGTTCGTCTCCCTGACTACTGCAGCGTGTACCAGGCTGAAGTGGTGGCGATCGGGGAAGTCATGACATGGTTGAAGCAAAATGTGGTATCCGGGAGGGATATCGCAATTTATGTGGACAGTCAGGCAGCGATCAAGTCACTTGGGGCAGTTTGTCTGAAGTCGCGGGTGGCGCTGGATTGCCGATCATCTCTTAACGAGATGAGCGAATATTTCAGCATCCAGATAATCTGGGTCCCGGGTCACTCGGACATCACGCGGAACTGCAGGGCGGACGAACTAGCTAGGTACGGTACGACTCTCCAGATGCAGCCGGAAATGGTAGGTCTGGGGAGGTCTGTGGCAGTGCTAAAATGGGCGCTCAGTAAAAAGGCAATCGCCTTGACAAATGAGAGGTGGATCAACACTCTCACGTGCAGGGTAGCAAAGCAGGTTTGGCCAAAACTGGACTTGCGGCGCTCCAAGGTACTAATATCCCTGGGAAGATAAGAAATAGGATGGGTCGTAGGGATAATGACAGGTCACTGCCTTTTTGGGGAGCATGCGAGAAGGCTGGGAACACAGACGAATGACTTTTGTAGAAGTTGCATGGACGAAGAGGAGGAGGAGACTTTGGAACACTTCCTATGCTCATGTCCGGCGTTATCATACAGAAGTCATAAGTATTTGGGTGTGTACGGTATGGACAGCCTTTCGGAACTCGCGGACTGTGGAGTGCGAGATTTATTACGCTATATAAATAGCTCTGGTTGGTTTCAACGGGAGTAATGGGGAGATGGGATCCTGTGGTATCACAACGGGCCACTGCTGGCCTAAGTGTGCGATAGCAGCCACTTCAACCTAACCTAACCTACCATTTTAAATAACAGGATACTGTGCTTAAACTTTGCATAAATTTAATGTAAAATTCACTATAAATAAATCTTTAGGGCACTAAACGTTTTGAAATTAAATTAGATCATAAATTTACTACATTTCAATTGATAAATACATACAAGTTAAACTTTAACATTTTTAAAACATTTTTAATAACACAAGACACTTAATATGAAATTTTTGTAATTTTTAAGTACAGTATTCTGGCATTTAAAATGATAAGACTGCGCCAAATGAATCAAATATATAAATATTACACTTTAAACTATGCACGTGCCTATTGAATTAACTCCACTTAAATATGAAGTTGTCAAAAAATTGTGTTGCTATGTATTATCGCCGCATTGTCTACATTGTCGACATTGTTTACATTGTCGACGTCATTTTTTGAATTGTCTACATACATTGTATACACGTGTAGACAATCGTGTAATTACGCTATGTAGATTACGCGGCACAACACTGTGTCACGTTTCGGTACTAAACGTAACGGTGAAGCAGCGCTGCAAAAACTTTGCCTACGTAACCCGAGTTGAAGCATGTAATCAAATTCAGCTTTTGCGATTTTATGCTTCTCGGAATCTTATCGTTTAGATCAACAAAAAGGTAAATGTCATTCTATGACAATTCGATGCACGACTTTGTGTTTTACTGGATGGTCATAATGGGCCTGCTCTGTCAGAGCTGGGTATCGGCGTAGAAGTTCGCCGTAGGAGCCGTCAACAGCAAAAAGTCGCGGTATTATATCAATGGGAACTTTAATGTCCACTGTATTGACGGAAAGATTAGTATTTCTGTCTAGAAGACGCTTGTGGTTTAAGTTAACTACTAAACCGAATTTTGCTAAAAAATCAGCTCCAATTATTGGTTCCGTGACAGAAGCAATAATAAATGGGTGTCGAAAATCTCGACGCAAACCTAAATCTATATGTAAGAGTCGTATTTTAGGTACGACAGAAACGTCTACACCGGTGCCGATGAGAAAATTTAGTTTGGTAATTATGCATCTGATAATAAGGCGACGATTGTGAATCGTCCCGTCGCTCGTCGCATGCACTGTGGTACGAATTAGTTTTCCGACTTTGTTTGAGCCTGTGTAGCAGGGGTTTGTCCGAATAAACAACCCTCGCATTTTCTGGCTCGCTCTTTAAATTTTCGGTGGTAGCAATATAGTCTGTTCACTCATTGTGCGCTCTCTTGATTTGTTGCGATACTCCGAGAGGTTATTATATTCTCTACTATTCGATCGATTTCTAGATCGTGAACGGTTAGAAAATTCACGATTGAATTTGGCAGTTAATTGGTCAATAGCTTTTTGTAGGTTCAAAAGTGTAACCTCTGATTGGCTCGAGGTGCTTTGCGATTTTGAGGATGGTTTCGGTTCTAGAGTATTGCAGACATAGCTTGGTCGGTTTATTTCGAAAATACAGTCTGCAGAATTTATTAATTCATTGATGTCATCCTGTTCTCGGATTACGCATGCTAATTTTAACCACTATTTTGTTTAATATTGTACTGTCAATTAAATCGTCAAGTTTTTTTAATGACAATTAAAGTAAATTATTACATTTTTAAATTTAAATTGTAAACTTCATTTAGTCGCTTTCTTGTATTAAGTAAGGTTTTTTTTAATGATAATCAATTATTACATTTCTTAATTTAAATATTAAATTCTTGATTCTATAATTATTACAGATTCTTATTTTAAGATAAATATAGTTAAATCAAATATTTTTAGCTCATATTAAGCAAAAACTGATTTATATTTAAATTTTATCCTTTTCTTGAATTAACAAATGGGATTTTCTATTCTAACTGCAAGTTCATTTTTTGCTGTGCAAAGCATCACAAATCTATTCAGTATTGATTTAAACTGTAAAAGGATATTTTAAACCTTAACCAGGATTTTAGAGATTACCAAAAAAAAATATCGATTGATTTACATATGTATACTGCACAAATCACTTATAATAGATTACGCCTTGCGCACTTTGCCTATTTGAATCATAAAATAAACGGCATACAATAATGACGTCAAATGAGAGTGAACAGTTTTGTTTCACAATATTGTTGTATGTAATTGAATTCAAAAATTAAATTAAATTAAATAAATAATGAGGTGCGCCATATTTAACTGTTGTAATAGCAATTTAAATAATTGTCCATATAGTGTTCATTCTTTTCCAACAAATAAGAGATTGTTGAAAGCATGGATCCTATTTTCTAAGAGAAGAGAAATATTAAACCGTAATACATCCATATTTGTTAGACAAATTCTGTTCGAGATCACAAATAAATAAAACACATTTGCCCAAAGACTTTATTAAGCACCTGCAATTAAAATAATTAATTATGTAAATTAAATACTCATCTGTTTGTAATCCATTTTTATCACCAAACTTTGTTATTATGTATTATTATTTACTGTCAAAATTAATTGGCATTAGTATGTATGTATTGTAAACAATTATAATTAGCATAAATTCAGGATGATCAATTTATCAATTTATACCATTTCTATAAGTATTGTATTACAAGATGAACATTTAGTTAATCATTAGGTACTTCACATCGATCTTATTGTATTACTTATGTATGTGTATTCAAAAAATTACTGCGAAAATTTAGCATTTTTCATCTTGTAAAAAATTGAACATTGTAATTTTGAGAGTCATTCAGAAAGCATTATTGTTAATAAAACCATATAAACAAAATATTTTGTAAACCGAATTTAAATTAATAAATATAGTGAAGTATCATTGAGGAATTTAATATTAAAATCTTACTCATCATCCAACGTCGGTAATTAAGAAAAATACAGTCCACTTTTAATTTTAGGCTCGATTTGAGACATGGTCCTTCGAGCCGGATCAACGGAATAAGGATATTATTTTATACACAAGGAGAAGAATTTAACTATAGTTTGGCGAAAGCTGTGTACAATCCAATCCTTCATCAAAAGTTTTGTTAAAAGGCCATCCATAAATATGTAATAGCCCAACATCACAACAAATCCGGAAGTTGATGGATAACTCCGGAGAAGTTATTAGGGGATTAAAGGCTCTCGGTCCCGAAGCTGAGGCTCGAGACCCTTGGTTAGTATTTTTACTTGTGCAAAAATTAGATGAAGATACCAAAGACAGATGGGCTTCTGAAACTGCTGAGATCGAGTTTCCAACTTGTCAAACTTTGATCGGATTCCTGATGAAGCGAGCAGATGCCTTAGATTCTGCGAAAGGATATCCCCGAAAATAAGTTCCTCAAGTGAAAGCAGCTTATGGGAAAACATGGGAACATTTGCATCCAAGGACTTGCAAACCAAAATGTTTTAACCACTAGAGGCATAGTCGACTTATCTGTATCACCCCATTTCACCTCCAATTTCACAACTGATATTTCGGCATATGTGGTCCCTTTCATTACCATGGTTAAAACAATTGAAAGAGAGATGTTAATAAATTATCATTTTATTTCAACATTGTCGTTAACTGATAAACGTCTCAAATTTGCCTCAAAAATCGACTTATTGATTGGAGCTGAATAGCTGATACGTTTTTCCAAATCCTTAAGCCACAGCAACTGAAGGACTCCGAGGACAAAATTTATGCTCATGATACACATTTTGGATGGATATTGACCGGAAATCTGATTTCTATACAAGATTCCGGTCAATGCAATATGATTGTGACCAACATCGATTTGGAGAGAAACCTGAAAAGATTCTGGGAGTGTGAAGAAGTATTTAGCAACGACCCACCATTACCGGAAGACCAAATTTATGAGGACCTATTTGAAACCACCACTACCAAATTACAGGACAATCATTTGATGGTAAAGCTACCGTTCAAAACCGAACGAAACCCATTAAAGGAATCATTATGCATGGCAGTTAAGCGGCTATATGCAATGGAGAGGAAGTTTGCAAAAAATCCCGAATTACATAAGCATTACGTCGAGTTTATGGAGGAGTATAGCAAACTCGGACACATGGTAGAAGTTGAGCCACCAAAACAATCTGCTGACTGTTTATATTCACAGCGGATGCCGAAAAGATGTTACGCCAAATATGGATTCATCCTGAAGATCGTCGTTAACAATGAATCGTTTGGCGTACAAAACCTGATGATGACATACATCACTTTGAGTTGAAGACACTAACTTATGGTATGTCTTCCGCACCATATTTGGCGTCCAGAGTCATCAAACAAATAGCTAAAGACAACGCTGGTTTATACCCAGAGCGAGGCATCCGAAATTCTGCTGAATGATATGTACATCGACGAATTATTAACTGGAGCACCCGAAATATCTAAGGCTGTTGAATTGGCAAAACAGATATCTGGTATAATGACCCATTCAGGGTTTAATCTTCGAAAATGGTCCTCCAATTCACCGGAACTCCTCAAGAAGTTGAACATCGTCGAGCCTAATCCATTTGTTCCGAAACCATTCTCCGAAGAAGCGCATGAAGATAAGGTGTTGGGATTGTATTGGCAACCAAGCACCGATATATTTACGTATCATGTCACCATCAATGATACAGTGCCAACAAGCAAAAGAGCACTACCATCCGAAGCGAGTCGAATCTTCGATCCATTATGGTTGCTAGCTCCATTCGTCGTTAAAATAAAAAGCTTTTTCCAAGCTCTTTGGCTTTTGGGTGTGGGATGGGACGACAACCTACCAAAAAACGTTCAAGAACAATCGATACAAATTCCAGAAGAAATAGCAGATATCAGTAAAGTCAGATATCAAACGATGAATCGACTGAATTATATGGATTTTGTGATTCCAGTGAAACAGCTTTCGCAGCCGCAGTTTACGTACGTACTATTCATAACGTCCAATATGTTACCAGCTTGATAGCAGCAAAGACAAAGGTTGCTCCCATAAAAAACATTTCATTGCCACGCTTGGAGCTAAACGGAGCTTTACTTCTAGCAAAATTAGTAAAACATATCCAATCAGTGCTTAATTTTACAGATAACTAATTGTTCTGTTGGACTGATTCCACCATAGTCCTGGATTGGCTGTCAGAACCACCAAGAAAATGGAAAACATACATAGCAAATCGCACCAGTGAAATTCTGGCAACACTACCAAGAGACAAATGGCGACACATTTTATCAAAGCTCAACCCGGCAGAGGTTTAAGTCCTAAAGAATTAAATATCTATGTGTTATGGTGGAATGGGCCGGAATTTATGAAAACAGATGCAGATAATTGGCCAATTTTCCGGAAAGCAAAGTCTCCTGACGATTTTGAACGTCGAGAGAAAGTGCAAGTTATGGTCGTAGTACGTACTGATTCACATAAACCAATTATAGAAGAATTGATCCAAAAGCACTCCAGTTATGACAAAATTGTTAATATACTGATCATAATTCGGAAGTTTATTATAAAATATTTAATCTCATGAACCGACTACAAAGCTAAAATCAGTTATGATTGGCGAGCAGCGGAAGCAGAAATACTATACGGTTCACACATCAACAATATTTCCAAGATGAAATACAAGCGATTACGAAGAATGAAGCCATTTCACCAAAGAGCATTCTCAAATCATTAAATCCATTCTTCGATAAAAGAGGTCTTCTGCGAGTAGGTGGTCGGATTGAGAAGGCGATTGCACCGTATGACACTATTCATCCCATAATATTACCTTCAAAATCCGAAATAACCATGAAATTAGTAATGAAGTACCACAGAAGCAATTTACATTGTGGTGCAGCTATACTACTTAGCATCATCAGAAGAAAATTTTGGATTATCCATGGTCGAAACATTATTAAATCCACAGTCAATAAGTGTGTGCATTGCATTAAACAACGACCTATGACTGACAATCAATTAATGGGCAGCTTTCCGAAAGATAGAATAGAACTAATCCGGCCATTCCTAAAAATTGGGGTGGATTTTGCTGGCCCCATCAAAACATATTTATGGTGCGGAAGGGGACAACAAGCGAGGAAATCTTATATATGTTTAATAATCTGCTTAAGCACAAAGGCAGTACACTTAGAGCTCATAGGAGATATGACAACTGACTCGTTTCTGGCTGCGCTTAATCGATTTTTTTCCCGAAGGGGTGTTTGTACCGTCATCTTTTCGGACAATGGAACGAATTTTCGAGGGGCATGCAATAAATTCAGGGAATTGAATATTTTTATAAAAAATAATATTGAACTAATATCCGCTTCTATTTTTAAGAGATATCAGGTTACTTGGCATTTCATCCCACCACACGCACCTCACTTCGCGGAGATATGGGAGGCAGGCGTCAAATCGGCGAAAACTCATTTGGAGAGAGTAGTTGGAGCTAACGTACTTACACAAGGGGAGCTGCATACCTTATTAGTCCAAATTGAAGGTTTGCTTAATTCCCGGCCATTATGCGCATTAGCAGAAAATGAACTTAATCCCTTAACACCAGCGCATTTCTTAATTGAACATCCTATTACCACCATACTACAACCAGATATCACTGATGTTCGGTACAATAGATTGTCACACTGGAATGCCATCCAAAGAATGACTCAACTCTTTTGGAAACGGTGGTATATGGAATATCTTACATCAATGCAAATTCGCACCAAATGGCACACGACAAAAGACAATTTGCAGCTAGATGACATCGTTCTCGTCAAAGAAGAAAATCCATTACTCAATCAATGGAAAATGGGTAAAGTTGCACAGGTGTTTCCTGGAAACGATGGACGAGTTCGTGTTGTTGACATAATTACCAGCCAAGGAAAAATTCGTCGACCAATCACCAAGCTTTGTCGATTACCTTTACGTTGAAATCTGGCGATATTCAAGGCGGCCGCGATGTTCGATTGTTAATAAAACCATATACATAAACAAAATATTTTGTAAACCGAATTTAAATTAATAAATATAGTGAAGTATCATTGTGGAATTTAATATTAAAATCTTACTCATCTTCCAACATCATCCAAATTCCTTATTTTTCATAAATTCCTTTTGCAATATCTCACTCTCAGTTGACATAATGCGCAGTAAACTACGAAAACGAAATCCACGAAGGCGTAATATATTATAAGTGATTTGTGCATATACTGCGCCCCGTAGTCCCGTCAATCCAAATCGGATTAATTTCCATTAAGTATACTGGAATCATAAAAAATCAACACTATGCTAAACCACTGTGCACACACACCCATATATGAGGCAGACACAAAACACAACCTTTTTTCCAAATTCATTAATTTTCTAAACTTAATCTTTTCTAAATTATAGATATCATGAATTTGATTTAGTTAAAGGGATTACTTAATTTATTTGGGAATAAATTTGGTAAACACAAAAAAAAAGCTTATTATTTAATTTTTTGGTATTCTAAATATTCAAAAATAAAACCACATAAATCTGAAAGAACAACAAAGAAAAATAACACAAAATTGATTTGCAGAGCCCCATATATGTATACACGCACGCACACACATAATATGGAAAATAAATTATTTTAATTGGGGATTATAATTAAGGAGAAATTAAATAAGGTTTTGTTTTATATTAATTTTTGATATTCGAAACCCTTCTGAAACGTCGTTATTAATTAATGGGTTTAATTTGCTGGATAAATATATCGACAATAGCCTAACAATCTTCTATCAATACATTTTTTCTTGTACAACAAGTGTGTTTTATTTTCTCTTGAATTCCATTAAAAAGTTTTTTTACTGTTTTTTTTTTTTTTGCTCGACGGTATGTTGATAGCAAAGTTTTCTAAACTTGGAAATACTTTTACTTGTTAACATAAACAAATAACCCAGGAATATGATTAACGGAAAGTTAATTTTTAAGATTACATAATTAAAATAAATTATAAATTACTAATGAACAAAAAAAAAAGTATGAAACAAACGAAAAGGGCTGTGTTTTTTTAATAGACCTAAATAAAGCTTTAAAAGCTTTTTTTTTGTGAAATCATATAATTATTATAAAGTTAACAATATAGAAGGGATATATATATATATATATATATATATATATATATACATATATATATATATATATATATATATATATATATATATATATATATATATATATATATATATATATATATATATATATATATATATATATATATATATATATATATATAATACACTTACCTATTTAAATTGTTGAACTTGTATTTTGATATTGTTAGCAAAAAAAATTTTTTAGGGGAATAATTAGAAGGAAAAATCAATTTTGTGCGGTGGAAACGCAAGATAATGATGCCCGCAAGTGATTTTTGTTGGTTCTTCTAAGAATATTGTGTTCTGGTAGATTTGATTGATTGAAAATCCACACAACTAATTGGTGTTTTTCCCATTCTAATCTTTCTACACAGAGAAATACATACATATAATCGCCTCTCTTTTTCAAATGTAAAAGTTATTGTGTAGGCCAGAAACGATTTTACAAATAGAGAACGCGAGCTGCGGAATACGGATGCTGGCTTAGCGGTCGACCCAAATTTTAAATTTTAAATTTAGGGATATGTTCCATATTTTTTTGTAAATTCGAAAACCCGGGTTTAAAAGGTAATTTCGCAAACAAACACATTTTTTTGTTTTGGAAAGGTTGTTATAATACATTGGAATACAAATTTCAAACAATATAGAAATTATTCATCACGTTTTATGCGAAATTCACTTTCACCCAGAACATTTTGGGTATTGTTCTTAAGGTATACTGAAGCATTTGTTATAGGGCAACCTCTAAATCGAGAGCTTTAATCGTCACTCAGATTATTGAAACAAAATTTCCAAATGGGTTCAAATATTTGTTTATTTATTTACCAACTTTAAAAAAATAAAATATCTGATTACAATTTTTAATATTCTGAATTACATTACAAGTTAAAAATACAAAAAATAAACAAAAATCAGAAAGAAAATCAGACATCAAAACTTTAAACGATTCTCTTGACAAATTAAAATCAAAAATCGATCGTTCTTTATTAAAAGCAACCAAGATAATATAAACAGGTTCATTCCTAGCTAAATTACTCCTCCGTATTGGTAATTTAAGAACAAACTCTCTGCTCGATCGTAATATACGTGTTGGAACGCAAATAGAAAACAAACCGAGAATCAATCATACAAACGAGAAGATCACGAACTAAAGTAGCGCACGTCGCAATTCTACGAATAGAGAGAGGTTCCAATCTTAATAGTTTACATATCTTCCCCAAGGAGGAAAAATATAATTTGGAAGATTAGTTTTTGTACCATTTCGATAAGATCCGCGAGGATTTTTGATAAAATGGGTCCGATATATCTGCGCCATAATCTAATTGCGAGCGCACCAATGTAATACACATAATTCTAATCGCGTAAGGATCCCAGAAGCCTTTAGAGAATCTTTTAACAAACCTTAACATGGAATACGCCCTAGAAACAATGCCCTGTATATGAATGTGGAAGAATAAATTAGAAGTGATTGTGCTACCCAAATCTTTGAAAGTGTAATGATATGGCCTTTAAGAAGAAATTCGTAGTTAAAGTTCAAATCAATCCTTCTACGGGAAAATCGCATTGTTTTACACTTCTTACTATTCAATAATAAATTATGACAATACACCACTTATGAGAATGACAATACAGGATATATGAGAATTTCGGAATACTTAATTCAGTCATTCACATCATTAATAAATAAAATGAATAAAATGGGACCCAAACGGGTTCCCTGGGGAACCTCTAACGTTACATGAATCAATCTAGATATGTAATTCCCAATCTTAACGATTTGAGTTCTACAATCTAAGTACGATTTAATCCACCTAATAGGTAAACTATTACAATCCAAAAACTCTAATTTGTCCAATAGTAGTTTCTGATCAAGTTTGCCAAAGGCCTTGCTAAAATCTGAATTAACAACCTGTACATCATTCCTCAATTCTAAAGCAGTTGAAATAAAATTGGCCAGTAAAAAAAAATTAAAACAGTTGATCTGCAAGGAAGGAAGACATGTTGCTTAGAAGAAATAAGTATAAAAAAAACTAAATCTTTGACTAATTTTTCAAAAAACTTTGGTAAAACGGATAAAATACTAATGGCTCGATAATTTTTAATATCACTTGTGGAACCCGACTTAACTATTTGTTTAATTAAAGAGCATTTACAAAGGTTCGGAATCGCGAGAATAGTTTATTCAAAACGGTATGAACTTCCAATTGCAAGGAACATTTTTTTCAGCCGCTGGACATTAGCTCGATATCGAACCTGTCGTTACCGGTTTCTTCCGGTTTCTTAACGACATAAATACTCTTAAAAAAATCGGCGAACAAGTTACAATTATCTTTAAAATTATGAATCACCCTGTTACTGGGGTCTGATGAGCTGATTTTTTTTTCCTCTTTCGTCCCGCCGCTCAGTGGTAATGGGTTCGATATTGCTCAACCACCGGTAACATAAAAACCTGGTACCCGAACTTTCACTTGACTCCACCCCGCCTTAATCCCTCTCGCTTAGCCCGCCCTCATCTTACTCAGAAAGTGGGTAAATTTCCCAGTTCGATCGATCGTTAGCCGATATATGGTCCTTCGCAAGCACCACAAAGAAAATACCTATATCTATATATACATATATACATATATGTATCCGAATATAAGTACTGTGAATTTTCTTGTACGACCAAATTTCCAAAGGTTACACAATCAGTGCAAAACAATTTTGTGGTTTTTGGTTTTAAATTGACAATGGCAAATTATTTAGTTAATTAACATAATATAGCGGGGTTTCCTTTTTTTTTCAAAAAACCCCTTACCCCACCCCCCCTCAAATGAAATCAATATGTATATAATTTAAAATACGAAACAAAATAAACGTTTACTTCCCCCCAAACTATGGACTGGTCAAGTGCGTTCCCAAACTGCAACTCGTAATGCTGCTATACCCAACTCATTGCTGCTGTATCCCCGTTCAGATGCTACAGGTGACAACCTCTACTAGACCTGAGGAGGCCCCTAGGCTCCCACCACCATGAATGGGACCATGTGGATTTTTCTTTTTCCTGTTTTGGATTAGGCGTGGGTACGTCTCAATACCGATGTTGGTGTAGTACTAGTACTTTTTAGATAGTAGGCCCACCCTGTGGTTAATACGGTTATTTAAACAGCCCCGCCCCTTTTCTTCACCTTGTTCACGACGTAAATGAAACCAATTTGATTCTTCTTAATATTTTTGTTTATTTCCAAACAATTTATTTACTTTGTTTCCCCCTTTTTGGGTTTTTTTTTCTTTTTTTTTTGACAATGTTTCAGTTTTGGTTTTTAAGTATAAGTTTTTTTTTTTTGCACTTCTAAGAAGTCCTCTGAAATTTGGTGGTACGTGGAAATCCACTACATACCACGTTATTATAACCCCCACCCGACCCAACGAACAAAACCCGCGATCCCCACGCGTAAACTATATGTTCATTATCTCGGAAATATTTACGGGGATTCTTTTTTTTTTTGTTGGTGGTTCACTGATAGGAGCATATATTTCAGATATAATTGGGCTCCGACACACGGATGATTACTTATTCACAATTCACACAAAAAAAAATTCGGAAAATATCTCGACAATCGTATATCCCATGCAAAAATGTTTTCTCCACTTTCCTATTTTTTTCCTTCTCGCCTACCAAACCTTTTTAACCCCCCCCCCCCCCAGCTACTTTTCCTAAATATAATTTTGCTATCAAACACTGTGGAACGACGTCCCTTTGATGACACCGTTACAACCCGAACATCCAAAAACATAGTAGACGGATATCCCTTTGTTTTTTCTTTAGAATCAACGAATTTCCAGAAGCTATCAGGGCGCCTATTCTTGAAATTCGCCGAAAAAAGTCGCCGGTGACTTTGGTATAAAACAATTTAAATTTTCGACTGAAATGACGTATTTCACTATAAAATTATAGGCGACTTTTTCGGGTGAATTTTAAGAATAGGCGCCCAGTAGGTAGATTCCGGTTGTGTGGAATTATTTTGTGGAACGGGATTTTGTTCTAAACGAGAATTTCGCATTCCGGTTCAGTGGAATGGGAAAATAAATCCCACTTTTGTGGAATGAAACGTCAAAATTTCTCGTCGTGGAATTTGAAGGTGAAATACAATTAATAGTGCCGCGGAATCCAAAAAATTCTTAATTATAAAATAAATTGACCGTAAATCTATTGAATTATTATTATTTTTTCTAATAAAATGGGAGCTAGTGTGAAAAATGTTTGCAAAACATTCGTTTCGTTAACTCAGAAGGGCCTCCTTCAAGATATTTGGAGCAAAATACGGGCCGGCGAATGTAAATAATTATTTTTTAATTTTTTATTCATTATTTATAAACTTAGCAGATTTCAGAACACAGGCGGGTGCTTATTTTAGACTTAGAAAAAGAGCAGCAAAATTACACTAGTAGTAATAATCGATATAAAAATAATAATATGTAACACCATAATCCATTAAAATAAATTGTTTATTTTCAATTAACATTAATTAAGTACAAACAGTTTTATTTAACACTATCAATATTCAATCTTTCGCACCATTCGCATTTTCTGGCTGCATTAATTTAAATTATAAGATTGTTGTTGGCTATGTTATGCTGCTTATGTACGACTGTACGAGTAACACCTATTGCTTTACGCCGACCATATATCTATTTGTATACACAAATATTCACGCTAACTAAATAATAAATGCGTGCATTTTAACAAATCACGACAAAAACGTAAATAAAATGACAGAAAAATATTTCACTTTTGACATATTTCCCCGTATTATACCTACATAGTACTAAAATCTTTTTCTCGCAAGGAAAACTAGAATACAAATTTGTGGAACGGAATTTTTCAGCGAGAAAACGAAATGTGGGAAATAAAAAAATTCCATTCCACTCAAATTAATTTCACAAAACCGGAATCTACAGGTAGGGAAAAGTGTAAATTTCTTAAGTGCCTTGTCTTTACGATTTTTCAGATTAATAAGCTGTTTATTATGCCACGGTTCCTTTTTCTGTATGTAGATTCCGGTTTTGTGAAATGAATTGGATTGGAATGGAATTTTTATTTTTCCCACATTTCGTTTTCTCGCTGAAAAATTCCGTTCCACAAATTTGTATTCTAGTTCTCCTTGCGAGATATAGATTTTAGTACTAGGTCTAATACGGGGAAATATGTCAAAAGTGGAATATTTTTCTGTCATTTTATTTATGTTTTTGTCGTGATTTGTTAAAATGCACGCAGTTATTATTTAATTTGGGTGAATATTTGTATAATATACAAATAGGTGGTCAGCGTAAAGCAATAGATGTTACTCGTACATAAGCAGCATAACATAGCCAACAATAATCTTATAATTTAAATTAATGAAGCCGGAGAATGCGAATGGTGCAAAAAATTGAATATTGATAGTGTTAAATAAAACTGGTTGTACATAATTAATGTTAATTGAAAATAAAAATTTTATTTTAATGAATTATGGTGTTACATATTATTATTTTTATATCGATTATTACTTTTATTGTAATATTGCTGCTCTTTTTTCTAAGTCTAATATAAGCACCCGCCTGTGTTCTGAAATCTGCTAAGTATACAAATAATGAATAAAAAATTAAAAAATCATTATTTACATTCGCCGACCCGTATTTGGCTCTAAATATCTTGAAGGGGGCTCTTCTGAGTTAACGAAACTTTTTGCCAACAGTGTGAAACTAGCTCCCATTTTATTACAAAAAAAAATATTAATTGAATAGGTTCACGGTCAATTTTTTGGATTCCGTGGCACTATTAATTGTATCTCACCGTCAAATTCCACGACGAGAAATTTTGACATTTCATTCCACAAAAGTGGGATTTATTTTCCCATTCCACTGAACCGGAATGCGAAATTCTCGTTTAGAACAAAATCCCGTTCCACAAAATAATTCCACACAACCGGAATCTACCTACTGATGCAGGGATTTAAATTTAGGAATAACTTTCTCCATTCCTTTATTTAAAACATTATAAAATTCATTCAACACTTCATCCAAAATAATGATCGTTGTTTTTTAATTTTTTGCCGCCCCCCTCAGCCCACAAATTTTTTTTTTTTTACATAACGTGGTAAATCACCGATTTTTGGTTAATTATCTTCTGCGCATGCCCATATCGCGTATGATGCATTATTGCGGATGCTCTGCGCATGCATATTAGTACATAATTTAGCAGTGTTATGGTTGTATTCGAGCTCAGTTGTGTCAAATCGTTGTTTTGTGTATTGTTGTGTGAAAAGTAATTTAATAATGGCTATGGCTAAAGCTTCTATTAATACTCGTTCCAGCACAAGATGTTATGTTTTTGGAATGGCAAAAGATCTTGATTCTGTAACACCTATTATGCTCCCGACATATAAAGACATGATGAGATGCTATCAGAGTATTCGTTTAGAATTGAAAGGCGTTGGTAGCAAGGAACCTCTAACTGCGGAAATTTCGAATATAATAGCACAGAAAATTCTTCAAATTTGGCAGATTGCCTGACTTCCTACAGTGACGCACAAGCGTGTAGTGGATAAGATTACAGCTTACCACAATAAGTATTAAAATATTATTAAACCTCCTAAAAGTAGAAATACCGTTTTTCTACAAGAAAAATTGAAAAAAATTGAGACTGACGCAGAAACCTTTTTGATATATGTGCCTGCAAATGCAATCAATCTGATATGTCTGCTTGCAGTTGTGTGAAAACGAGCAAAGTTCCCACGAAAGATGGCTATCGGAAATGTGGATAAGGTTGCGACAGAAATATTGCGAAAACGAATGGCCCGGAAATCAAAAGAACTCGAAAGATCTGTGTTTGTAAGAGAACCAGAACAGTCTGATATTGCAGGTAAAAGCGGAATCCAGGAAGTTTCGGGATTCGATTCATCTGAACAGTTTATATCAATATATAGATGATGACAGTGGAAGTGATGCGGAAAAAGATTTCAAACAGGTACATACTTTGAAGAAAAGAAAATTGAACGAGGCAACACAATCTTCTACCCAAATAAACTGCATTTCATCTTCTACCCAAATAAACTGCAAAAGCTGCTGATCTTATAGTCGCTTCAAATAGAACGGTTGCCAAGATTACAACAGCTGTTCTTAAAGATTTGAAGCTGATTTCGGTACTTGATCCAAAATATGTTGTGGACAAAACCAAAATCCGACGAGAAATAAAAAAAACAGAAAATACAGGCAAACGAACTTACAGGTATATAACTCACTTTTATAACTATAGATATAGCAGCTCGTTCAATCAAAGGTCTTTATTTTGATGGTCGCAAAGATCAGACTTTAATTCAGGTAAAGGGACGTCGAGAGATAAGATGCGAGGAGAACATTTCACTAGTGGAAGAGCCGGAAAGCAAGTATTTTGGACATGTGGTAGTTCAAGCTCCAGTTAAATCGGCGGCCATAACGTGTGAAATCGTATGTTACTTGCATAAATAAAAAATAGATTTTGCAAACTTAACTGTTCTCGGGTGTGATGGCACAAATATCAACACTAGGTGGAAAGAGGGCGTCTTACGTTTAATAGAAACCCATGTCGGTAAGCCTCTTCAATGGAGAATATGTCTCCTTCATGCAAACGAACTGCCACTTCGGCATTTAGTGCGAAAGTTGGATGGTCACACAAAAGGCCCATATTTTTTTTCTGGACCCATAGGAGTACAGCTGAATGAATGTGAGAAGAAACTGGTTATAAAACCTATTCAAAGTATTGTATATTACCGGATATCAACATAAAAGATTTGAGTTCCGATTAGCAGTATCTTTATAAGATATGTCGCGCTGTGAGTGAAGGTTATTGTTGCTCAAGCTTAGCTAGCAGTAGTCCAAGGAGGTTATCGACTACTGAACCATCAAATTCTTTTCAAACTCTTGCGGGCTTCGTAGTCAAACTGAATGCATCCATGTGGTTTCAAATTTAAAAAAAAAAACCACTGGCCAACATGGTGCCAGACGTTTGTGGAAGATGATTGAACTTTCTCGCCAGTTTCCAGTTGATGTCAGAAAAATAATTCACAAAGTGATTTTGACCAACGCTTACTTCGCACACCCGGAAAATTTGTTACTTGCGATGATTACAGATTGTACAATTGAGCTGGGCATTAGAAGAATAGTCAAAGCTAGGCTAGAGAAGCCGCATGGAGTCCGCTTCTTTAAAGTGCCTAAAATAAATTCCAAGCACCAAGTTATATGGAAATGATTAATTGGCAAGAATTTCCTGTAACTGAGCCGCCAGTTACCATGAGTATAAAGGATGAAGATTTACAGTTAATGTTAAGCGGGAACAATGTTCCCGTTTTATTTATAGACAATATCTTCCAAAGTATTTACTCCTCGGAGTCGAGAGACGGACACATTCGGGCAAGGTTAGAAGCCAGAAAAAATGTACCTTCATTTGAGAACAAGGGTGTTGGGTGCGTCTCAATAGGGTAGGTGTTGACCGTCTATAGCCATGTATCTCGTGGTCTATATTCCAACGCTGCAACTATGTAGAAACCACCAAATGTGTCTAGTATACCTCCAAGTGGTAACACCCGGGCAACGATGTGAATACGTCGGCTAAATACTAGATGCGAGTGCAGTACACTATAAATGAGCAATGAGCGCAACGAATATGGAAAATAATACCCCAGGTGGTACACCTGTTAATCAGGTAAATCCACCCTCTTCGGAGGTCGGTCTCGTGGATTCTGGGGGAGACCTGCCATTGCTATACTACAATTATTTAAACCAATCCCAAGATATGTTGGTGAATAAACAAGCTCAACTGAGCGAATCAGAAAATAATACTATACATCCCTTCCAGAGGAGTAAGAAAGTATCGTATTCTCCTATAAGAGGCGGTAGTCCCTCTTTTGGGGCTAGCAACAAGAACATTGGTTCTACAAACGAAGAAAAGCTTCATTATGAATTGTGTAAAGCTAATAATGCACTAGTTGAAGCCAACAATATTAACAAGCAACTGAATGATACAATTACATGGTTGCAGGAACGTATGAAAACACTTGAAAACGAAGTTAAAGCTCTTAAGCCAAAGGAGGCAATCTATCATACTCCTAGCCAGACTACATCTGAACAAGAGTACCATACGGATGAAGACGAACTAGCTCGAGAAACTGAGTGGATAAGAGTTAAAGGGGCTAGAAAAAAAAGAAAATTAAATAATACACTCTCCCCACCTCAATTAAAGGATGATGTTCCTAATATTATTCAGAAATCATCAAAAAAAATACCTCCACCACCACCAATAGTAATAGATGAAGTCAAAGACTATGATCTACTCTATGAGAAATTAAAAAAAATTACTACAACTGATAAGTTTAATGCAAAGGTGATGAATGGAAACACCATCAAAATAAATTTGGAAGATGGTGAAACTTACAGAAAAATGACAAGTATGTTAAATGAAGAAAAACGTGCTTGGCACACGTTTGAAGACAAACAAACCAGACCAATAAGGGTTATGGCTAAAAATCTACACTCTACGTGTAAACCAGAAAAAATAATTGATGATCTGAAAGCAAAAGGATTTAAGGCTACTGAAGCATCAATTAAGCTAAAACGGAGAGGCAAAGTACCTCTCAACATGTTTATGTTGACCTTCGATAATGATGAAGATATCGAAAAAATTTATCAAATTAAGTACATCTTAGGGTGCAAAGTAGTTATTCAGCCTCTAAGACGGTCTAAACTTATACCACAATGTAAACAATGTCAAGCCTATGGACATACACAAAAATATTGCAGCAGGGAACCCAGGTGTGTCAAATGTTTAGGTAAACATCATACCAAAGATTGTGTAAAAGATAGAAATGTTCAGCCTAAATGCGTTCACTGTGGAGAAAACCATCCGGCTAACTACAGAGGATGCAGCGTTGCCATTGAACTGCAAAACATCAAAAATAGGAATGTGATTGCTAAAAATCCAAGATTATTCAGGCAGCAGGCAATTAAGATGAGCCAACCCGAAGTAAATCGTAGAGCGTTGGGAACTACTCATGGACAATTGGGTAAAATGACTTATGCCCAAGTAACGATGAGTAACGGGAATCCAGGGAAAACTGGTCAAAATGACGATATAAGTCAAACACTTAAATTAATTTTAAGCAGGCTCAATACATTTGATGAGCGATTACAGAAATTAGAATACAGCACTAAGGGAGCCATCCCTAAACAGAAAAATGGCCGGTGATCTTAGAATCGTATGTTGGAATGCCAATGGACTTATGCAACATCAACAAGAATTGCAAGTGGTCCTGGACACAGAAAAAATCGATGTATGTCTCATCACGGAAACACATTTCACTAGACAAACAATCATTAAATTTAAAAATTATCATATATATCATACCATTCATCCGGAAAACACTGCTAAAGGAGGTAGTGCTGTTATAATCAGAAATAGTATTCATCACTATGAAGAGTTAAAATATGAAACAGAAGAAATACAAGCAACTGCTGTTAACGTCAAAACCAAAAATGGTTCTATTTGTATTGCTGGTGTTTACTGCCCACCGAAGCACTCGTTGAAAGAAAAGGATTATCTCGAGTTCCTCAGTAAATTAGGAAAACGGTTTATACTTGGAGGAGACTTTAATGCAAAAAATGTCCACTGGGGCTCCAGATTAACAACAACTAAGGGTAAAGAACTCCTAAAAGCCATTAGGAAATGCAGTTGTGAAGCTCTCTCAACTGGAAAACCAACTTACTGGCCTACTGATCCAAATAAAGTACCAGATCTGATTGATTTCTTTATAATAAAGAAGATATCTGTAAATTATATACAAGTAAATGAAAGCCACAATCTAAACTCTGATCATTCACCGATACTTTTAACGTTAAGTGAAAAAATTATTCAGAAAGAAAGGAACCCTTTTCTAGTAAATAATCACACCAATTGGGAATGCTTTAGACTATCGCTAGAAGAAAAAATTAACTTAATGGTTCCATTAAAGACCGAGGAGCAATTAGACAAAGAAGTTCACAAATTTGTAGACGATATACAGCAATCAGCTTGGGAAAATACCCCTGAGGTTAAAAAGAAAATCAAGGGAAACAACTACCCTTTGGAAATTAGGGAACTCCTAGCAGAAAAAAGAAAAGCGAGAAGAGTATGGCAACAAACAAGGGCCCCCCAAGATAAAACTAATTTGAACAATCTCACTCAACAATTAAGAAGAGAGATCCAAGAATTGAAAAATGAATCAATTAGCAACTATTTAAGAAAATTAACTAATGATAGCAGTATTGATTATTCTCTTTGGAAAGCAACCAAAAGAATTAAAAGACCAATAATACAGAACCCTCCAATACGAGTAGCAGGTGATAAATGGGCTAGGAATAATGAAGACAAAGCTCGAGAATTTGCTGAACATCTTGAAAAAATATTCCAGCCACATCAAGATGAAACATTAGAAGCTGAGATAATATCTGAACAAGCTGTGCAAGAAAGTAAAGAAATCCTACCGACAACACCAAAAGAAGTCGCGTGTGAGATAAAAACTAATATGAATATGAAAAAAGCTCCTGGCTACGATCTTATTACTGCAGAAATCTTAAAAGAACTGCCAAGGAAAGCTCTGGTAAAGCTCACCAATCTTATAAATGCAGCATTTAGAATCAAATATGTACCAAGCTTGTGGAAAATTGCAGAAGTAATCATGATCCCAAAACCTGGGAAACCACCACACATAACCTCATCTTATAGGCCAATTTCGCTATTGCCAGTCATGTCCAAACTCTTTGAGAAGCTTCTGGTAAAAAGGTTAAATCCGATAATCGAGAGTGAAAACTTAATCCCAAATCATCAGTTCGGTTTTCGTAACCAACACTCAACAATTGATCAAGTTCACCGAATAACCAGTATAATTGAGAAAGCACTAGAGGAGAAAAAAATCTGTTCAGCAATATTTCTAGACGTTGCCCAAGCATTTGATAGAGTGTGGCATGAAGGACTTAACCATAAATTAAGAAATCTTCTACCAATCCAATTTGCTAATATACTGGAATCTTACTTAAAAGATAGATTCTTCAGGATTAAGTTAGATGATACTTTCTCTGAATTGAAAGAAATCAACGCAGGAGTTCCACAGGGCAGTGTACTAGGGCCGGTTTTATACCTACTGTACACTTATGATCTTCCTGCATTAGAAAACAATACAGTGGCGACTTTTGCAGATGACACGGCGATCTTAGCTGTTGGCACAAGCAGCGAAGAGTCAACACAAAAGTTACAATCAGCAATAACTAAAATTTATAAATGGACAAAAAGATGGCGAATAAAACTAAATGAAACTAAATCCGTTCACATCAACTTCACTAACAGGCGATTCGAAAATATCCCGATTACCATAAATCAAGAAATAGTACCGTATGCGAACACAGCTAAGTATCTCGGCATGACCCTGGATGCTAAACTGCGATGGAAAGCACATGTCAAGAAGAAAAGTGAAGAACTAAGAATTAAATACAGAAAGATGTATTGGCTGATGGGAAGGAACTCTTCTTTATCAACATACAACAAGCTGCTACTTTATAAGCAAATATTGAAACCGGTTTGGACGTATGGTATTCAACTTTGGGGGTGTACCAAACAGAGCAACGTAAATATCATCCAAAGATTTCAGAATATGGTATTAAGGAACATCGTCGATGCACCTTGGTATGTCAGGAACAATGATCTCCATAGGGACCTTAAAATGAACCTCATCGTAAATGAAATTCAGGAGAAAGCGCGGAGACATGAAGAGAGGCTCCGGCATCATGTGAACATTGAGGCAACTCAGCTTCTAAGCAACACGAATTTAACACGCAGACTTAAAAGAACCAAACCTTTTGAGTTGGTGTAATTGTTAGCTTAAACAGCATTGTGCTGTGTAAAGCCCACTACAAAGATGTGGTTTAATTCAATTTACCAGACTCTATGGAACGCCAATGGGAAGAAGCCATAGATTAATATTAAGTTAGTAAATTAAGTCAGAAACAAATTGCTCATTAGTCCAGGAGACTAGATTGTAATAACATTAAATAAATAAATACAATTTATTTTAATAAAAAAAAAAAAAAAAAAAAAAAAAAAAAAAAAAAAAAATTTGAGAACAAGGGACAGTATTACTCTAGTGCTGAACAATGATTGTGTTATTAAGATATGTGAATTAAATTACTTTCGAAATATAAAAATTAAATAAAAAACTTTGGTTTCATTTCTTAATCCAACATAAGTTAAACAAGCGGGGCTCGGATAAATAATTTGCTACTCCATTAGGATTTCTTATATATGTTAAGAAACAAATTGCGCAAATATTAAACGCTACCTCAAAGGAAAAAAAAATTCTAGGGGCGGCTAAATATTGTCAAAAATGGAAAACAAAAATTTAGTGAAATTATGAATACTTATCACACCTTTCAAACACTATCCATGTTTAGATTTCGAAAAAAAATTTGTTTTCATCCTTTTTCAGCCCAGCAACGAAGTTATATTGGGTAAGTATTATAACAGCGAAAACAATTTTTTCCAGATTTTCACAATTCTCCATGAATTCTACGAATTAGGTTACCGGGACTCCAATTAAATTTACTTACCGCGCTTTCTTACTTTCGAAAGATTTTAATAATTCAGAGCAAGGCCTTATATATACAGGCCTGATTGAACACGAAAAAATATTCAATGAGCTTTCGATATGGGTACTCATTTGTCTATTTTATATGGAAAATGCATATCTTGACTGATAAAATCATGATATAAATATGAGTAATTTTAATGTTTGATGAGTTTAAAAAATTACTTGTATTTTAAACCATTTGTCATTTTAATTTCGAAGAATGAATCAACCTCGAAATTAATAAAATAATTAAATAAAAATAGTACCTTTATCATATTTTATAGAAAAAGTTTCATTTTAATTGTGCTGCCAGATGCATAAATGTACAAAAAATAATTAAAACAGCGATCGCTGAAAAAAATGCTGAATATTCCTCAGCAATAATGAAATGTCAAATTTTTGTTTTAGTATTTTTTTGTGTTTAGATTTTTAAATTAATTTTTCTTTTATATTGTACAATAAAATATTTATGTACATATTATTATTTCCAATAAAGTTTGTGTTTTTTTTTAAATTTAATTGTGTACATATGAGCAATACATGGATACGAGTATTCGATATAAAAAAAAATAATTAAAAACTCTAAACACAACAACAAACGAAAACAAAAATTTCACATTTTATTATAGCTGACGAATATTCAGCATTTTTGTCAGCGATTTCTGTTTTAATTTTTTTTTTTTTTACATTTATGCATCTGGCAGCACAATTATAATGAAACTTTTTCTATAAAATATGATAAAGGTACTATTTTTATTTAATTATTTTATTAATTTCGAGGTTGATTCATTCTTCGAAATTAAAATGACAAATGGTTTAAAATACAAGTAATTTTTTAAATTCATCAAACATTAAAATTACTCATATTTTATATCATGATTGTATCACTCAAAATATGAATTTTCCATATAAAATAGACAAATGAGTACCCATATCGAAAGCTTCGATTTTTGTACAATCAGGCCCGTTAATATATGGCCCTGTTCAGAGAAATCGATGCTTTGGCTACATAATTGACCTCAAATATGTTTCAATTAATTTTAATTTTGAAAAGCTTCTTTCACAACTGCGAACAGAAACAGGTGTAGTTAATAACATTCTTAAAACTAATCCATACATTAGGATATAAATCTTCAATTTTATTTTTCTCATGAAATCAAGAATATTGCGTGGGGACGAATCATCAAAATGGCCCAATAAAAATCGGAAGTCTCATACCAACTGTTAAAAACAACTAAAGATAACTTCAGTACTTTTCAAGTGTTTTTCGTTTTGGTAGATTTTTTAGATCGTAGAGGAATCCCCAGGTTTCGGCGTATTGTTTTAATAAGTTCGAATCTTTCTTAAATTCTTAAATCGATATCATTACGGTTTGTTGAAAAATTCTATTTCAAATTGTATTATAGCTTCGACGAGTCGGGCTAGTTTTTTGGCGATTAAAACAGCTTTCTCCAAACCGGTTTGTTTGTAATCTTTGAAAAAATTACTACATCGTTTTACTAATCGATATTTTGACCCTGCATTTATTTACTGACAATATTTATTTGAAACAAAACGTCATACTAAATGATCAACGATACAAGAAAATTAATAACCTTTTAATTGACCAGCTAAACTGAACGCTTCGTGTACTATTTCTCTAGTGTGCTTTTCTTTCTTCTCACCAAGTGTGACAAATGCATCGTGAACGTTTCCAATTTGGTAACGAATATCCTTAATACTGGACATTTTTTACTCAATTGTCAATGATTTGGTATGATCGGTTAATATTTGCTAACGATTAAAAGACGTGGCGAATAATGAATAAACCCTTCCCAATATTCTAAATAATTACAAGAACTTAAAAGCCGATTTAGCTGCATCGCACAATACCAGGTTTAGGTTGTGGCACCCACAAAATTCTTTTTTGAAATCCACTGTGTTTGCTCTTCATATTTTCGTCATTGCCGTATCCTTGACCTCGGCGTACTTCAATTCGATTTTATGTTTTCCAACAAATTTATAATCGCGATGGATAAACCTTCACCGCAATCTCGACTTTATCATTTGATATAAATCAACAAATCTTATAGTCAGAGATAATTGCTCTACATGACTGATATCCGGAGAATAGTTAGCAATGATGGAAAAATACTTTGCATTGTGAATATATTAATTTATTTTTCAGAGACTTTTTCAGCCATCAATGCAATTATTTCAATTAAATTTTTTTTTCCACAATAGTGAACATGTAACTCGTTTTTAAGGATTCTACGAACGTAAGATATAGAGCTATACTCATCAATGACTTTTGAAACTATTTTTCCAACGCTTTGTTTCCTTTTGAATTATAAGTTGTTTCGCTCGATCGATTGTTGGCCCTGATTTCAGTTTTGATTCCGGTTCTATCTACATTCAATAATTTATCACATGATTTGGGCGATTTTCATGTAATTTTCAAGTGAATAAAACTTTGTATGTATGGATCCATTGAAACCTCCATTTGCTAAACTCAATTTGGAATGAGTACGATCTCGATCAAAATATAAACAACAGATACAAAATGTGCGGTCAGCCATTTCAGAATATAATACCCATCGTCGCGGCACATATTCATTGTAAGCAAAAACTCGGAAGTAGAGATTGTTGGCAAAATGACGATTGTTTGCAGCTTGAGGACATCGTGTAAGTTGAACGTGCCTAGGATCATGAACGACCAAGTACTCAGTAATTTTATTGTTAATAGTTTTAGGCCATAAAGCTGGATCTGAAAAATATTAAGTTTATGACTGCGAAATCGTCAGTATTTAATTGGTCGGATACAGTTGGAGAAATCAACTGATCTCTATCGAAGGGCTATCATTAGAATTTTCGGTCGAAGGAACTTCTGACCTATTCAAATTATCGAATTCATAAAGCTCAAAATTATTGTTTGATTCGGATAATAAACTAATTAAGTTTGAAGGCACTTCTTGTGCAGGCTTTGGTTATAGTTGCTGTGAAGTATTTTTTAAGATACAGACATTTCTTTTTATTTTCCTAAATGAAAACTTCTTGCACAGCTGGTTTTTTCCCAAATTCTGCACCCGGTACTTTGAGTTTCTTTACATTTTTCAAAGCTGTATTTAATTGTAGAATACAATTACTACATATAAAACAAGGCGAAACTGTTGTACGAGAACGAACCGATTCAAATCATTGAACCTTATTTCCAAAAAAAATGCCATCATTAGGTTTATTGCATCGGCGGTTGCTGACTTAAATTATTTCGCTCTGAAAAATGATAAAAAAGGATTGACGCCACCGCAGGATTCGATTTCCAAAAAGTCAATATGGCCAATATCGAAAATTAGTCAAACTTATGGATGATTATTCATGAAGATTTTGAAATCTTTGTTTGGGCATTTATGGTCTGCAAGGACCAAAGTTATTGAAATCCTGTCAAAAATAATCGAAATTATTGTGTGTCCAAAATCTCATTTTTTTTACGTTTCAAAAGTCCCCGAGTTCGAAAAATCAATACAAAAAAATATCTGCCATCTGGCTGAATGTCTGTCCGCAGGTATCTGAAAAACGGCTTGTCCGATTGGAAATTTCATTATAAGTAATTTTCTCCAATCTGGCACCGTTCTCGAGATAAAAGGCTGGCATTTATTAAAAATCTCACCCTGTATATAGCCTGCCTGAAACATTTCAACAATGTTACAATCCATTTCTATAGTCAAGGCGGAAAATTGAGAAGCTTTTGCAACCTGTAGGTCAACAGGATCAGGTAACAATTTTTTTTATATATGCTGGTTTGAGGATTGAATTGGGCGTTGATTATGCAGTTCAATTAAGGGTTGCGTTGGGTTTCACTTGTGGTTTTGAGTTGGAGTTGAGTTGGGGTTGGGTAAGGGTTAAGTGAGCAATTCAGTTGGGGATTTATCTGAGGGTTGAATAAAATTTGGCTTCAGTTTATTTAAGTTGAGGTCATGTACGCAAGTAGTTTCTTAGACCATGTTGATTTGGGAGTTTAGTTGGGCATTGAGTTGGATGTTAGTAGGAAGTCCAGTTGAAGTTGAATTAGGGTTGGGCTAGTGTTGACTAATATATATTTTTGTAAAATGGATTGAGTTAAAGTTTAATTTGGCGTTGCATTGATGGTTGAGTTCGGGTTAAATTTGAGTCGAGTTGAGGTTGAACAGAGTTTGATTTAAAGTTGAATTAATTTTAATTTATTTATTTATTTATTTATCATTATTGACATTTTTTTAAAACCTATTTTTATCTAAATTAATTAATTAATTAAATACATTTGTATATCTTGCTAAGTAAATAATTAAATATTAATTTTTTCTTTAATGAATATGTGTAATAAACTCATAAACTGGCCGTACTCTAGCTCTTAAAGGTCATTAAGATTGCAATAGTTGCTGAAAGAATTATATAACTTCACTCAATTATACCCTAGCGATCGTTGAGAAAATGATTTACCGTATCTGGGTAATCTCAATGATTTCGAGTAAATAAAACAGTTTTAGCACATTAAAGTGTATTCTCTGGCAGATTGATTTCCAGCTTAGTTTTTCTAGCATGTCTTTAATATGTTTTCTATTATCCGCGTTTAAAATGCTTCCCATAAATCGATTCTGTATATTTTGCAGACGTGTAAATTGTGTTTGATTCATGATAAATAGAACAGATGAGCAATAATCTACAAGAGGAGTTACAATTGATTTATAAAATATTATTTTGGTCTCCATTGGTAGCTTGTCTTTAATTCTGTTGAAAAGTCCTAATTTTCTATTCATCTTTCTGGCTAAGTAATCCAAATGCTGGTTAAAACTTAAGTTTTCATCAATAACGACACCGAGATATTTGTTACCCGAGATACCCTCGTACTTGGTTTTGATTGACAAAAACATATACTTCGTTTTCGAAATGTTCAGTGACAATTTATGAAACATCAACCATCCCCGTAAATTCTCAAGATCTTCGTTTACTTTTTGTACTGCTTCTTGATGAGTTGGTACCGAAATAGTAATTAATGTGTCGTCCGCAAACATATTAATTTGACAGTTCCTTGTAACATCTACTATTTCATTTATATACAACATAAATAACAATGGTCCAAGTGTTGAACCTTGTGGTACTCCGAGATTGTTTTCTATCAACGATGATATAAAATTATCCACTTTTGTATATTGTTGTCTCCTTTGAAGATAATTATTGAACCATTCAAGCTATTCCTTCTATACCGTACTTGCATAATTTTTGGAGTAAGATTTTCCTATCTATAGTTTCAAAAGCTCGTTTGAAATCTAAAAAAAATGCTATCACTACTTTATTTTCGTCTATTTGAGTTTCCCATATGTCCAACATAAGATTTAATGCTGTTTCACAGGGAATGTAATTCTCTATGAATTGGAACAACTGTTGATATTTCCCATGAAGCCGGTACTACTCCTTCCTTTAGACTTCGATTAACTAAATCTGTAAAATATTCCGAGAATAAGTGGTTCTTTATCGCATCCAGCATGACCGTTCTGCTTATGCCATCAACTCCACATTGAAACTTTATTTTACTTATTATTTTTGATATCTCCTGGCGAGTTATTTCTTGAAAGCTGAATTTTTCAAAATTATTATCATCCTGTGAAAAATTCTAATCCTTTATTTCAGGGATGTTCTGGTGAATATCTATCACGCTGGACACAAATGCTTCATTTAGCGCTTCTGCTAACTCTTGTTTATCGGTGAGTGTTTTGTTGTTAAATTGAATACACCATTATGTCGTATTTTTAGACTTGTAGATGGATTTAAGGGTTTTCCACAGTTCCTTTGGGTTGTCTTGGTTTTCAATGAACTCATTTCTGAAGTATTCAGATTGTTCCCTTCTCAACGATTGTTTATACAAATTTCTAACTTTCCTGTAACTTTCCCAAGTTTCATCTGAATTCATAATTTTCATAACACTATAACCACAGAATATATATAAACAGAACAATATCTTCTATAGCGCTTTAGTCCTAAGCTGGTGAACAAATATTTTCGTTATTGTTTTTTTCGATTGATTTTGATTTAGAAAAGATAGAAAAATCATTTTATATTAAATCAATGAAACAAAAAAAAAATTACAAAAATGTTTGTACCCACCTCTTTCTATTGATAAATAAAACTCAGTACAATTTTATAACGAAAGAGAAATCTTTACACTTTATAATGTGCTTAAAAGAGATAGACATTCGTGAATAATTTTTGATTTTGGTCTAGTTAGCTTTGCGAAACTTTAAAATCATATCAACAAATATACAAAGGACCAATACAAATAAATTAGAAATGCTACACAAACTCATCCACAACCTTATGGGAGTTGCAAGTTTTCTTTTTGGTATTCCTTTGATATGATTTTAAAGTTTCGCAAAACTAACTAGACCAAAATCAAAAATTATTCACGAATGTCTATCTCTTTTAAGCACATTATAAAGTGTAAAGATTTCTCTTTCGTTATAAAATTGTACTGAGTTTTATTTATCAATAGAAAGAGGTGGGTACAAACATTTTTGTAATTTTTTTTTTGTTTCATTGATTGCATATAAAATGATTTTTCTATCTTTTCTAAATCAAAATCAATCGAAAAAAACAATAACGAAAATATTTGTTCACCAGCTTAGGAATAAAGCGCTATAGAAGATATTGTTCTGTTTATATATATTCTGTGCTATAACCACTGATTAGTATATAAGATTAGTCTTTTCAGTGCAAAAAAATGTCATTCTAAATTTCAAAACGTATTATTTTGTGATGGCACCGACAAAGCGAGAGATATATATATATATGCTTCTTTTTTTCGCATTCTTCAAAAAAATACAAAACAAAAAATAACAAAATAGTAGTAAAAAAAAATATTCATGAATGAAACACAAAAAAGGTCATTAGTTTGGTAATTTTGTTTGTATATTTTCGAGTATGTATGATGCACGTGCAGACGATCAGTGATCATAATATATATACCTATTGTATTAAATACATACATACACATACATATTTTATATTTGAAATCTTCTTTAAACTAAACCAAATTTTGGAATAATATACATTTTTTTGTGAAAAAGAGTTTGTTGATGATTGTTTTTTTTAACCTTCATCCGTCCCTCGCTTCATTTTGACCTAAATCGAATTTTATTTTTGAAATACCTTATTAAATTACTGCGTTATCTTTCGTTTTAATAAAAAAAATTAAAAATAAAAGTGAATTTTGTATTTGCTTAGCGTAAATTTACTGATGAATTTATTTTGGTAATTTTTGCACAAAGGAATTTTAGTGTTACTTTTTTAAGGGACGGATGTAGGTTAAGGTCATTCACCCTTTTGATTTGGATGTTACATATTTTTCTTGCTTTTGAAATGCTTTCTAATGCGTTTTCCTAGGTGCAAGAAACAAATACAATAATAAAAGGATAATAAGTTTGATTAAAATTTGAATTGATAACAATTTGACTACCTAGGCATATCATTTTTAAGTAACATAATTATGTGCCTTAAAGCATTCTTTATTTGTTTCTTTGCTATTTGAAGAAATGAAAAGTTAGAATAATTATTTGCAGTTTTCTGTTTTTTCCGACTTGAGCAGAACGGATCATTTATATTGAATATGATCAGATCACTCACACAAAAATCATTTATCAAAATAAACATTTTGAATAAAATGAACTATTAGAGACTACTCACACCAAACGCGAACTGCGAGTTGCGAATAAATTCCAAACACGAATTCGCAAATTTGATTTACACTAAACGCGAGCGAATTTATATGTCAAAATCAATACCATACATGATCAAATATTTTTAATAATACGGTAATTATTTCCAAAACCTGTTTTTTTATATTGTTCGTTTTGACAAAGCTTAAAATACATAATTCGATATAAATAATATTAATTTAATCTTTAAAAGTCATTTTGATCGTATTTGAAATGATTTATTAAAAGATACTCGTACGAATGTCAATACTCGTACGAATAAAAATTATGCAAATCTATTTATAAAATTGAATCAACTTTTACATTGTACATTATTATAATAATACATTGTACATAATAATTTTTATAAAAATGTTAAGTAGGAAATTACCAATTCTGTGGCAATAACCCTAAGCAAGGTATGTGGTTTTTTAAATTTATTAAAATTCTAATTTATTTAAATTTATTACCAATCTTGAGTGGTCGTTCATAAGGAGCTGAAGATTTGAAATGTCGGCAATTTAAACAATCGAACAGATCATTAAATCTTTGCACCATTTGAGCGGTTGGTATAGCGTTGTTCAGAAATTCACCAAACGTTTCCGGTTTAACTTTCAATGTTGTCCTAATTGCACTGGCTACTGTACTGCTCAATATTTGACCTGCCAAACTGACATTCATTTTCTGAAACGTATTTGGTTCGAAATGGTGGATGGTAAGTTTTGGCATCAGTTTAACATTTTGTTTTGTGTCAAATTCGAATATTTTTCGAATAACATTAACATCGGCCACTCCAAAATCCAAATGTTGAAATTTATTTTTTAAAATGGCGTTTCTAACCGATTTAATTAGATGCGGAGGATCGAACTGCGCCAGAATTTGTGTATCGTTAACAAAAAAATATGGTGCTTCTAGAGTCACTCCAAGTGTTTTGTAGGTAGCGATGTTAGTAGCTGCTTGATCGCAGGTTACCAAAACAACATGTAATTTCAACATATCGTTGCAAATCTTTATATTTTCTTTTATTAAATTTGATAAATAAAAAGGATCAGCAGATTTGTTAATTAAAATATAGCTGAGAACATATTTCCAGTCATCCACCAGTCCGCGCAGCATAAAAAACAAAACTGACGTTGCCAATTCGTTTTTTCTTTCAAGTCCATCGTCACAAAACCCTTCAACACGGGCTAAAAATATATTTATGGTTAGGTCTTTATTTATGCACATTTCGTCGAAAGATAATACACAAATTTTTGATTTTGTTGCCATATTTTGGAATACTTTCTCTAGTTGAGTTAACAAAACTTCATTTGTTCCTGGTTTAATAAATTTAATGGGAGACCATTTATATATAGATGAGGTAGATGGTAATTTTAAATTCAATTGGTCCCTCAAATACTTGTACGTTGAAGCCAATTTATAAAATAATGACTGAGCAAATATTTTGTCGCTCTCATTATAGTAAAAATCTTCTTTTACAAGACGTTTACAAACACTTTTCGTGGTTTCATTTACTTTTCAATTATCAATGTGATCATCAATTTTTTTAAATTTATTATGTTTAAGTTTCATTCTACTTAAGCAAAGCTTGAGAATCTTGTAGGAGGCTTTCAATAAATTATAGTCTCGTTGACTTTTTTTCAATTTCTTCTTATATAATTGAATTGCTCTTCCACTTTTAGCACATTTCAGGCAAATATATGAATTTTCTTTCGGCGTCTCACAGTGGAGACAGTTGATTTTATCAATAAATTTCAAAAATTGTATTTCTTCGTCAGTTTGGTCAGCTTGGGTACCGATTGTTTCCAAAACTAGCGATTGTGATTGAACCAATGATGGAATGTCCTGTTCCAGATCGAAGTTATTCAAATTATTAGATGAGAAATGTTCTTCATCAATATTAGACCTTTGAACTATATGTAGAATTGGCACAGCATTTTTCGTTAAACGATTTGTACATGTAACATTTTCCTTCAAAAAGTGCCTTTGACACACGAAATTTTTCTTATTAATAACTAAATTGTATTACTCGCCCTGACGAGTAGTGGGGAAAATGGATGTGTATGTGTATGATAATAATAATACCTTGACCGATAGAATAGAACGTTTCTATAATGATGGAGAGAAGAGGGAAAACGAACTAGTTACTTCAGGTAACTGTAAATAATTTGTAGATGAGTACTTAATTCCTCTCCATCATTACGTGGTAAATGGGGTGAAAGAGCGGGATCTTTTGGGTGAGGCAAATGTAGTTACGAAATATAAAATTCGAATTTGATTTAAATAAGAAACAAACGAATTTGATTCAATTCAGATATGAACTTTGAAGATTCGAATGCGTTTGAATCAAATTCACAAATAATCCTCCGGATCTTTCAAAAATATTTTTAAAAAACTTGAGTGTATTATTCATTTTCTTAAAAAAATTTAGAACGAAAACGGCAGTTGGATACTAGGAAACAACATGTCTGTATTGTTCCAAATTGCAAAATTACGCCAAGGAAATCGGATTTAAAATTTTTTTTATTACCAATTCATTTATTTTTTTTATGCCAATTTCTAAGGTAATATTGAAGAAAGTAAGATATCTTCTTGTCTTTATATTACCTAAAAATTGGAATGAAAACGTACTAACAGAAAATTAGATTGAAAATGAGCAAGAGCCGATTACGGCATAAGTCGATTTACGCCCTTTTAATTCTTGCGTAGATGGTATCCCATTAAACTTATTCACCAGGAACAAATGAAGTTTATTATGATAAATGATTGTCATGTTCTCCTCAAGTCGGAAAAAACACATTCATAATAGAAAACTGAAAATAATTATTCTAACTTTTCATTTCTTCAATTAGCAAAGAAACAAAGAATGTTTTGCGGGACGTCCTTAAAAATGATATGCCTATGTAGTCAAATTGTTAGCAATTCAAATTTTAATCAAACTTATTATCCATTTTATTATTGTATTTCTTTCTTGCACCTAGGAAAACGCATCAGAAAGCATTTCAAAAGCAAGGTAAATAACATCCAAATCAAAAGGGTGAATGACCTTAAAAAAAAAAAATTCATCAACAAACTCATTTTCAGTAAAAAATAGATATATATATTAGGGTGGAGTGAAAATTTTTTTTTTTTACAATTTTGGTACGGGGGCCTTTCAGAAAGTTACTTTATAGTGTCGTTAATGACTGGTTAAAATATTTTTAAAATTCATTAAAATTTAGCGGTGGTATTTTCCAATTGAAATTTTTCTTTTTAGCCGAATTAAACTAGACTTTCATTATACAAAAAATCCTGAAGTACATGATTCTTTAGAAACAGATAGAATACCGTTTAATAATTGAAATTACTAACGTCTCGAATGCCACTCCTGTGATAAACGCCCACTATCCTCTTTTAGGGAGAAGAAACAACATTTTGGCAAATCACTTTTTACTTTCTTTTGCGTAAGTAAAATAAAGTATAGAAATCATGAAAATGTTGAACCTGGACATTATTGGTAATTTATCGATTTTGGGGTCCTGCGAGTCCGATAAATTAGATTTCGAAGTGGTTTTTGTCGGTCTTTAAGTTAAAAATCTGCAATAAGTTGAAAAAACATACTTTAAATGGAAAATACCATCGGTAAATATTAATGAATTTTAAAAATATTTTAACCAGGTGGTTTTGGCACCAAAAGGAAACTTTTGGGGGGCCCCCCTAATTTTTGTTTTTTTTTCACTCCACCCTAATATATATGTACATAGCTATATTATTCCAAAATTTGGTTTAGTTTTAAAGAAGATTTCAAAATATAAAATATGTATGTGTATAATATATATATATATATATATATATATATATATATATATATATATATATATATATATATATATATATATATATATATATATATATATATAATACAATAGGTATATAGATTATGATCACTCACAGTTTATGCAAGGTAATATATTGCGCATGTCAGAAAATTACAACAGATCGAAAATGAAACATCGGAGTATGTATATTATTGCACGTGCATCATACATACATACTCGAAAATATACAAAAATATACAAAACAAACAAAATTACCAAACTGGATTATTCCAAATATTATTCCAAAATTTGGTTTAGTTTAAAGAAGATTTCAAATATAAAATATGTATGTGTATGAATGTATTTAATACAATAGGTATATATATATTATGATCACTGATCGTCTGCACGTGCATCATACATACTCGAAAATATACAAAAATATACAAACAAAATTACCAAACTAATGACCTTTTATGTGTTTCATTCATGAATTTTTTTTTTACTACTATTTTGTTATTTTTTGTTTTGTATTTTTTTGAAGAATGCGAAAAAAAGAAGCATATATATATATCTCTCGCTTTGTCGGTGCCATCACAAAATAATACGTTTTGAAATTTAGAATGACATTTTTTTGCACTGAAAAGACTAATCTTATATAGCTAATCAGTGGTTAAAGTTCAAATCATTCCTTCTACGGGAAAATCGCATTGTTTTACACTTCTTACTATTCAATAAAAAATTATGACAATACAACAAATTGTAAAATCCGATAAATTAGATTGTAAATCCTCTGCATCCCGAATATTCGAAATAGTTTTAAAAATTTTAATATCGTCAATATATATGAAAATTTCGGAATACTTAATACAGTTAATCACCCGAATGGCTTCCCTGGGGAACCCCTAACGTTACATGAATCAATCTAGATATGTAATTCCCAATCTTAACGATCTGAGTTCTACAATCTAAGTACGACTGAATCCACCTAATAGGTAAACTATTACAATCCAAAAATTCTAATTTGTCCAATAGTAGTTTGTGATCAAGTTTGTCAAAGGCCTTGCTAAAATCTGAATAAACAACCTGTACATCATTCCTCAATTCGAAAGCAGTTGAAATAAAATTGGCCAGTAAAAAAAAATTAAAACAGTGGATCTGCAAGGAAGGAAGACATGTTGCTTAGAAGAAATAAACCTACGAGTATAAAAAAAAAAATCTTTGACTAATTTTTCAAAAAGCTTTGGTAAAACGGATAAAATACTAATGGCTCGATAATTTTTAATATCACTTCTGGAACCCGACTTAAATATTTGTTTAATTAAAGAGCATTTACAAAGGTTCGGAAAGTATCCTTGCTTCCCTTGCTGAAAACTTTTGTTAAATAGAATGGTGATTGGAAAGGCAACAGCATCGGCGATTTTTTGGGTGAATTTCAAGAATACGGGCCCAGGTCTACCTTTTATGTTCGATTCAATCTCCAAAATGTAATTGTTGTAAAGAAATTTATTCAATATTCAGAATTCATTTCTCAAGGATTCAAAAACAGCGAACCTATCAGACGTAGGGAAAAGTTTAAAGGTCTTATGAGCCTTGTCTTTACAGTTTTTCAAATTAATAAGCTGTTTATTATGCCACGGTTCCTTTTTCTGATGCGGGGATTAAAATTTAGGAATAACTTTCTCCATTCCAATATTTAAAACATTATAAAATTCATTCAACACTTCATCTAAAATAATGATCGTTACCTTCAAATGCTCTCCAATTATATTTCTCAAGAAAAGCATTGAAGGTATCGAAGTCCCTAATTTTAAAATTAAAGTTTTCAACAATTAACTCATCCTTTACAATTTCACATACATGATGCATGATCGGTTAATATTTACCAACGATTAATAGACGCTGCCAACAATGAATAAAACCGATTTAACTGCATTGCACAACATCAGGTTTAGATTGTGGGACCCACAAAATTTTAATTTTTTTTTAGCGCCACTGTGTTGGCCTTTCATATTTTCGCCATTGTCGTATCCTTAACCTCGGCAGTACTTCAATTCGATTTTATTTTTTTCGTGCCTTGGATCATGAAGTAATCTGAATTTTATTATTAATAATTTTGGGCCATAAAGCTGGATATGAAAAATGTATTAAGTCTATGCGTGCGAAATCGTCAATATTTAATTGGCCGGATACAGTTGAAGAAATCAACTGTCCTCTGATCGAAAGGCTATCATTAGAATTTTCGATCGAAGGAACTTCTGACATATTCAAATTATCGAATTCATATAGCTCAAAACAATTGTTTGATTCGGATACTGAACTAATTAAGTTTGAAGGCACTTCTTGTGTATAGGCTTTGGTATAGTTGCTGTGAAGTATTTTTTAAGATCTAGACACTTCTTTTTATTTTCCTGAATGAAAACTTCTTTCACAACTCGTTTTTTCCCAAATTATGCACCCGGTAGTTTGAGTTTCATTACATTTTTCAAATCTGTATTTAAATCTAGAATAAAATTACTACACATAAAACAAGGCGAAACTGTTGTACGAGAACGAACTGATTGAAATCATTGAACACTATTTCCGAGAAAATACCATCATCATTAGGCTTTGCATCGGCAGTTGCTGACTTAAATTATCTCGCTTTTGCGTAAATTTTAGGAAAAATGATAAAAAACGACTGAAGCCACAAGGATTCGACTTCCGCAAAAGTCAATATGGCCAATATCGAAAATTAGTCAAACTTATGGATGATTATTCATGAAGATTTTGAAATCTTTGTTTGGGCATTTATGGTCTGCAAGGACCAAAGTTATTGAAATCCTGTCAAAAATGACCAAAATTGTTGTTTGTCCAAAATCTCATTTTTTTTACGTTTTAAAATTCTCCGAGTTCGAAAAATCAATACAAAAAAATATCTGTCCATCTGGCTGAATGTCTGTCCGCAGGTATCTGAAAAACGGCTTGTCCGATTGGAAATTTCATTATAAGTAATTTTCTCCAATCTGGCACCGTTCTTGAGATAAAAGGCTTGCATTTATTAAAAATCTCACCCTGTATATAGCCTGCCTCAAACATTTCAACAATGTTACAATCTTTTTATATAGTTAAGGCAGAGAATTGAGAAGCTTTTGCCACCTGTATGTCAACAGGAGTAAGTAAATTTTTTATGTTGATTGTGCGGTACAATTAAAAATTGCGTTGGATTTCATTTGTGGGTTGAGTTGGATTCGAGTAGTAGTATCTATGATAAGTTTGGTTTATTTAGCTTGAGTTAATGTTGAGTGAATAGCTAATTGTAAATATTCGTATATTTTGGGGTTGAGTCAAGGGTTGATTTGAAAATTGATTTAGGGTTGAATTGGTTATTAAGTTAAAAATTGGGTTTTTGATTGCGCTGGAGATTGGATTGCAATTTAGTAGAAAGTTGAGTCGGAGATTGAATTGGAGATTGAGTTGGAGATTGAGTAAGGGGTTAAAGTGTTCATTTAGAGAATGATTTGGGAGTTGAGCAAAACGTCATATGTGTTTGGCCAAATTTTTGGCCGATTTTACGTTTTTAGTTTTTGGGCGACTATTCTGCCACTGGATTAATATGTGTAATTTAAATGTTTTAACAACATATCGTCGCCTTAGTTCTATATCTTGGCGTAACCACCAACGTTTAGGTTTTGAGATATTCAGTTTTGAAGTTTGAAAAAATATTACCATACATTTATTAAAACATAGGTCAATGATACTTGGGATAAACGATAAATTATGATTTAGTGTAAGCTGTAAGTACAATAATTTTCCCGAGAATAGCTATTTTTTCGGGAAAACTGGGAAAATCTGTGTACACCTCAAAAACATTTGGTGCGTATCTCCATTTTTGATTTTTTTTTTTCTGGAGATAAACCAATTAGTGGAGATACCCCACGATAGAATGTATAACGTGCATTTAATTAATGTAATTGTATATTTTATAACAAGTGAAGAAAACAAGTCATTGCAATACGAAAGTGAAATTTGCAGCCTTAGCGATTGCGAGGGCTGCACTCACTTGAGTATTGCAATGACTCATTTTCACACGAGTTACACACGCTATCTTTCCACGATAGAAAAAAGAAATTATTCGCAACAAAAAATTAAATTGAAACGTTTGGATTTTCACAAAACGATGGCAATATTAAGAAATCGTTGTGTAATGAATATTTCCACACGATTTTAGTAGACGACGCAAAGGCTCCTTTACTTATATAATTTAAATTCAAAAATCATCATCGCAAGCATAGGTTACCGCACTATCGTAGAAAAAATATTTGTTTCTATGAGCGTGTCGAAAGTAGTACTTTTGACTATGATTTTTTGTTTAAAATACAGCAGAAAATGATGCCTTGCATAAATTGTGTTGCAATTTCATTACATAACGATTTCTCATTGCCGCACGATTTGTAAAATTTTTAAATTATAATAATATGTTCAATTAAACTTATTGTTGTCAAGGATACGTAGTTTAGAATAATTTTATAATTAGCCACTGTCATTAGTATTAACAAAATGAGGGACAAATTGTGTATGTTGTTGCTAATTAACGCAAACGTACATCATTTAAACATTAGTATTACGTTGAATATCCCATGGCTCGTAGAAAATATAGCGTGTATAACTTGCGTGAAAACGTGCCATTGCAATACTCAAGTGATTGCAGCCCACGCTTCTCTCGGGCTACAAATTTCACTTTTCGTATAGCAACGCCTCATTTTCTTCGCTTGTTATGCAATATACTATTAAATAAATTGGTATGTGATTCTGTCTATATGAAATATTTGCGAGTGACAAGAATAAAATTAATTTTTAACCTTTGCTTAAAGCAGTTGTACAATGAATAGTTAGGCAAAAAAGGAAAAGAAATCATTAATTAACAGTTTTATTAAGTCATAATAATCAATTAGTAGTTAGTAGTATAGTAGCTTTCTCAAATAATTGGAGGAATATTCCTAAGGCAAATAATATTTTATGCACCAAAAAATAAAATATAAAATAAATGTGTCTTGTACTAATGTTTAATTAAATTTATGTATTAATTCAAAATATAACAAATTTCTAATATTTATCAGTTTATCAGAAAAAAAACATCACAAATTTCAAATTCAGTCTCTTAATTATGATAATGTAACGTACGTTACTTAACGTAAACTAATTCAAATAAATATTAAAAAATTGTTTATCAATTTCTGGAATATACATCAATATTAATCGTAGGTCCTTTTTCTTTTCCGGTGGCATTTTGTAATTAAACTGGCTCGAATTTATAGTTAGTAACTTAAAAGCATTTTTTTCACAATATTTTGTCGAGTGTTTTTAATTAATCCGCAGGTGAGGATTTCGGATTTTCCATATTCTTTTCTGTATTTTATAACATATAGGTTAGATTGCTGGTAAATTAGGTAACATATGGAAGCAAACGGAGGAAAATTCATTCCAATTGATGCCCCATTGTAGTTTTTAAATTCTCTTGGTTTTAATTGAAGAATTTTTAAATGTTAGCGTACTCCATAGATTTTAATAATTTAATTAACAATATTAGGCTATAAATATCCTGATTCCTCAGGTGTCTTTCAATAGTGCTATGAACAGCATCAATTTCTTGCACCTGAGAATGCCCCGCCTCTGAAAATTTTTGTTAATTTTCAATGAACGATGGATGCGCTTCCAAAAATTTAAGAATGGCGAGAAAACTTTTAATGTATTCCCGTACAATATTAAGCCTTTCCTCGGTAATTTTATATTTAATGTACTTTCCATGAGCTACGTATAGTTTTGGTATTGTGAAAATAATAAATCAGATTTAGGCTCACGTCAAGCGTAGTTAAAAAAAACGTGTTGCATACCTTAATAAAACTACTATCCTGCTCGAAAAAATAAAGAAATGTATCTTGCCTTCGTGAGATGACACTTGATGTCCTTTTCCTTTATTTTTGGACCCTTCGAGTAAATTTCGAGTAAAAATTTAATTTATTATCGTCAGTAAGACTCCAGAATGTATTGTGAACCATTAAACGATCTTCCTCATTAAAAATTTGTACAAGAATGAATACACTCTTAGAAAAAGGGAGTTATTGGCACTCCGATGTGGAGTTCAATAGGGTCCATGGACAATCGGTGTTAATCGGTAACTAACATCAATAAGTGAACTGTTAAATGCTTTAAGGAGTTAAAAGACAAGCACCGTTTTGTATTTGCGAATTTTCTCCGGAAGTATGTTTTATTTTATCACTTTCAGGAGCTTTGAATTATATCTGTTAAAAGTTGATTTTTACTTATTTAAGGTGCTAATGTAGAAATCATAAAATTAGTTGTTTGCGGTTCACCAAATAGAGTAAATGAACAACTAATATCGGAGTTTATTTGTGACAATTATTGGAGTAAAATAAAATTTCCGTTTGGCGGTAATATACAAACCTTTAATTTGTCTTATTCTTAATATTAGGCAGTTGACAAACAATTTGACAATTAGCTCTGAAAACTCACATAAAAAATCTCATTTTTAATTCAAGTACGTATACATAAGTATATGTATACATTTATTTTATTATATTCATTTATCAAATTTACAAAATAAATCTAGGAATAATAAATTTTGAGTTACTATTGATAGGCATGTGGATTTCAAAAGGACTTTTAATGGTAAGCTCGTCAAATGATTCTATATAAATCTCTGTAGTATTTTTAATCTCATAGCCCATGATATTCTTATCAAATAACACAGTTTCACATTTTTCAATCGAAAAAAAAATTTGTTTTCAATTTCGAATATTAATATTATTTTACCAAACTGAGGCAATTGTAAATAATTTGAGAATAAGCAAATATAAAAAGTAGTTCGGTATATGTATCCCACTTCTAATTTTTTTATAATTTTTAGTAAATATGTGTTTACATTTAAAGCGAATTTTTCAATTATACTATCCTTCAAATAAGAAGGTAGCAATCCTGCTATTGGAATTTCTTCATCTATGTCATATTCAACTTTAAGATTATATGAATTTAGAATGCTTGATTTAGCATAGAAACATTGATGTTTTATCGATAAAGTTTTGCATACGTTAATAAAATTATGGCAGTTAGCAGCCATCTGCTTAAAGGTATTATGTTTACCTTCGAATCGCATTGTCCAAAGATATATGAGGGGTCCCATTTGCTTTATAATTCTTGGATAATGGATAAGAAAGTGATGTTTTGGAATAATTTTGTGTTCAGTATATTCTGTTTTAAAATTATGAAGGTGGGTGGCAATTAATTCAGGTAATTTGTCAAGCGTGGCAATAGGAATGCGTGGAGAAAATACTATTTGCATTATTTCTAAAAGGGAACATACAACTTTAAACTTTGGTTCCAAAATAACAATATTTTTTTGAAGTACATCGAGAAAAATGACAGGAAAGTATCTTATAAGACACCAAAACTGAGACGCTTTTTGACCTAGCAAGTTTCCTGGTTTGTCAATATTTATAAAGCTAGGTCGATTAGTGTTGTCCAATAGTCCGTAATTAAAACACGCTATTCTTTCATTAAGCTCAGATGATGTTAATATTTTTTGTTTCTTTACCATATATATCAAGAATAATTTCAATTCATATTGGCCGATGCCCTCCAAAATATCGTGCATCACATCAACACTCAGCGATGCAAAAGTATTGAAATACTTCAAATCATTTAAGACGCAATACGATTTAAAGCCAAATTCGTTCCCCTTTAAATGGCAAGTCGCATTTGTAGGATCTCTGAGAATAATGCCATTCTCAAGAAATGAATGTTGGATATCATCTTTCAAACATAAGCAGAATCGACAGAAATAATTTGAATTGAATGATTCATTAAGGCCATATAAAATGTTGGCTCCTAGATTATCATGAGGCACTGATAAATAGAACCTTTTACAGTGACCTTTTTACCAAAATATTCAACTTCGATACCATTATTTTCAAGATATTTTATATCCTCTAAAATTGGTTGTAATATTGCATCAAATCCATTCGATTTAATATCTTGAGAGTAGCATAAGGCAACTAAAAATATATTTTCAAGTTGTGAATTTAATTCAAATGGTAAATTTAATATGGTAAAATAGACACCACAAATCTTGTGTATTTTTGTTTTTGATCCTAGAGGATTAACAACTTCAAAATCATCAGTAAACAACTGTATCTGAAATGTGAAGTTCTCCTGCGCAAAAAGTTCATTATTTTTATAATACAATCCATCAGTAGGTTTCGATATAAGAGTAGGATCTGATATTTCCTTTTTCAATATGTGGAAAAGAAAATTTTGATTTAAGGACAGATATTTTAAAGTTTCAATTATAGATATAAACATAAAGGTATTCGTTTTAGGCCGGAATACGTATGTGTTTTGTTCTTTACAAAAATATCTATCTCTTCGAATAGAAACGGCTATTTCAGTTGGTTGTGGTATTCCAGATTGCAAAATAACTTTTTTTCTTTTGTAGCTCGAATTTATATGTTTAAAAGGATTATCTAAAAACTGTTGAATTTTTAAATTCAAATTTTGGTATTCTACCGAAAATGTTTGTAACAAATTTAAAATACTTTTAGTTAAATTAGTGACAGAATCAATAATGGAATTAATTTTAGTGTCTTGTATATTCAACTTATTCATTTCTAAAATAAATCGTTCAACAATATTTTGTATTAGATCCTCTTCGTTTTGAGCTGTATTAGCAGGATTTGATTCTAAATATTGATTTGATTCGAAAGATATGTTGCTGCTCGAAGTTTGTACCAAATCCGAATTAATAATCTCTGTTGAATCCACAGTTAATAAATCATGTTTTTCGTGATATATTAAGTGTTTCCTAAGGCCACTAAATGTTTTAAATCTTGATTTACATTTTTCATATCCACAATAAATATCAGTTTTATTTTGTTCATAAATTACATGAATTCGCCTTAAATGCCTGATATATATTTTGGGATCAGAAAGAAGTTGTTTACATATAAAACAAAATAATTTCATTATAATAAAATAACTTACACTAACTTAAGAACAAAAAAAAAATGGCTTTAATTTATAATTCTAACCGATTTTTTATATCGATAATTCGAGCTGTTGGTTTTTTCGTATGCAACTTATAAATGGCGTGGTCCAAAAAGTTGTAAAATGTTTGATGCTCATCTGGATATTCGCATCCGAAAATAAAAAATGATTTGAAGAGAACGTCAAACGCTACCAGTGATGAACATCCATCTATGGGTATTTCCTGCCCATCCAATGCAATGGTGTAGGTTGATATTGCTGCTCTATTTGTACCATATGCAAGAATGGTAGGTCCACTTAAATTAGCTGCGGCTTTTCCAATCTGCAATAACAACAAAAAAAGATTTTCAACAAATTTTATTTAATTTTGAATATATTTGAAAATATTTTACCTTGTGAAATTTTATGATGGGTGTTTTTTGATACGTTGCGTCATGTTTTTTCCCTCTTGTTGGAAGTAATTTTAGTAATAATAAGAACGTTGTAATGTCTAAATCCCATTCTAATTTAAAAATAAGCATAAGTTATTTATGGATTATTTACTAATATTTATGAACATTACTTACTGTCTTCATCGCAAATATCTTCATCATATACTTTAATTTTGAAATTATTACCAAGAATAATAATTTTTTGTTTAATAGCTGACCATTTATCAATGAGATTTTGATGTTTTTCAGGATACCTCAAAATAAAATCTTGTTGAATCTAAATTTAAAAATTGTTCTATTACTCAATTATTTCAATAATAATTATGTAAGTAGTACCAATCCAGGCGAATCCAAAAATCTTGGAAATTTTTTTAATATGTCTTGATTGCTGCGAATTCTAGTCGAAATCGTTTTGGCCATTCGTTGAAATATTTCCGATTTTTGTTCCGTTGGACAAGCATTCTGCAAAAATCTTACATCTTCCTCGAAATTTTCATGTATTTCTGGGGTTTTCTCTTTTATGGGTTTTACAATGGAGTCGCGTAGTTTGCCACTGCCTGAACTGGTTCTGTTTACCGTTTTTAAACGATGGCCGATATAGCCACCTCTGGTAGTCGGGTCGTAAAATATTTCCTGTAAATTAAACATTTAAATATATAATATTCCAAAAATCTAAATTAAGTACATCTTACGTATTTTTCAATATCACCCCCACACAATGCGGTAAATAATCTCGCAAGCGCTTTTGCCCAATTAATACTCTCCTCTCTCGTTGGATGTAAGCCATTGACTTCAGTTAAATGCTGGACTGTAAGATTTATCAATCTAACCCGTGAGGTATTTCCTAGAGTACCTGATTCTGTATATTCCTTAAAAATATTTTCTCCTAATTGACTTGATCTTAAATGTCTCTCTAACTCTATTTTTATAAATTCAATGTCGTGTTTTATTTTTTTAGGAAAATTTCCTATAAAACAATTTTGTCGCCTTAAAATTCCTCGAGAGTTGCTATCACTATCGGTTTCAACTGCTATTTTTAGTTGCCTTTCTACATAATCCCCCAGATGCTCTATGGGATTAAGGTCCGGATTTTATGGAGGAGAATGTAGTTGCTTAGGGGTGTTTTACAGCAACTAGTCTCGAACAATTGCCACTATGCACTTCGAGTTGTCATCTTGCTAGAATACCCAATTTTGTGCCAGTTCTAATTTGTCTACCGATTCGTGCAATTTGACTTTCAAAATGTTCAAATACATCCTTTTATCCATACTTCCTTCAATAAATATCAAATTTCTGACTTTCGAACCCGCCGTACACCGTCAAACTGAGTACATTTCCTCCAGCGTTTTTAACCGCACCACGAAGATTTGCTGTTTCCGTTGCTGTTCCCTTCTTGCACCATACTTTTGATGGTCCATCATATCCAAATATATTATACTTAATTTCGCCGGCAAATATCACTTTTTTCTAGAATGAAAATTGAGCATCCAGGTGTGATTTAGCGAACTCGACGCGTTTCTTTTTATTTACCTCACTAATAAGTGTTTTTTCTGACCATTCTGGAAAATTACCCGTACCAGTTTAATGTTTTCTGGTTTGTACGTTAACATACATCTGCTCCATAATTCTGGTGTAGCATTGTTAGCAATTTTGAACTAAATATTCGCTGCTCTTTGCGTACATAACGCCATACTACCCTTTATTCCTTCTCGGTAAGAGTACGCGGGCGATCAGTTCTTTTTAATTATTCAACACTACCTGTCTTTTTATATGTTTCTACAATGAGCATGAAGATTTAATTTTTTTGGTTAACTTTGAACTTGGAAGATAACGGTTTTCCTTCCAAATGCTTATTGATAACGACTTCTTGGAAGTCAATACTGGTTTCTGTTCGTGTGGCCTTCAAAATGATAAAAGGTGTTTTGTGTACCGGTAGCTTTAATGTCTTACAATATACTGGACTATTCTATCACAAAAATATTGAAAAAACAAAAGATGCACGGCGTTGTTAGATAAAAACAACAACCGTACGATGAATTTGTTCGCACAAAAAGGAATACAAATGTAAAGTTTTTTTATTTTCGGCCTTGAAAAGTAGATTAATAAACTAAATTTATATTAGTTTTGTCTGTATTTTTTGTCCTTTTAAATTTACAGTAAGCAGGATTTATTTGCTTGAAAAGCTATTCGAAAATTCAATTTTTTAGATCGTACGATGAATTAATTCGTAGAGTGTATATTATTTACCAGATAACATGATGTCCATAATGGTTATAGTTGATTTATCTTCGCATTCAACAAAGACATATTTCATAAATTCATTATATGAAACTCGAAACATTAATTTTTCTGCCATTTTCCTTTAGTTTATTTTTATTTTACACCGAATGGAGTTAATAATAACTACTGCAGGAGTTAAAAACACATTTTTTCACAGGATAATGGTACTTCACTATATTTTATAATGCATGGTGAAATATTTTATTATTTTCGTAATCGAGATATATATTTTAACTGTATTAAAACTGTAATCAAAACTGTAATTACATAGAAGTGACATTACTATAATTAATTAAACGATTTTCGTTATCGAGGTACACATTAAAATTTGTATTTTCAACTATAGACAAGAATAATAATTTTCTTATTATGTAATTAATTAAATGCATTATAAAAAACAGTGGCACTATTATTCCTTTTGTTATCTAAAATATAGTATATTACTCACTTATTATTTTTTTTATAAACAACACTTAATTTTACCACATATCAATCACTAATGTAATTAAAAAATTCAATTATAATATTTTATAACACTTTACACGTTATATATCAAATTAAAATATGCATTGCAAATCTAATTTTTTCAAAAACTGCGACAATATTGATCGAAATCGTTGCCTTTTCTCAGCATTCGTGAATTGTGTTTTATGATGATCGGTGTTAACGATAACTCGTTTCGAAGTAAATATTTTTAATGCATGAAATATAAATGAAACAAAAACTCCTTTCGGTGAAAATATTTAAGTGGTTGTAAAAAGACGACACTGCACTCCAAAAAGCGTTTCAAATTGTATTTGAACATCTAGCGGAGTTAAAAAATGATCACTTCCTCGAGATGTTGTTAGATTACTTCAAAAAGGAGTCGAATTTATGCAACTCCCAGTGTCGGTGTTAAAACAAATGGATTTTTTTAAGAGTGTACAAGTCTCAGCGCTTTTGAATTCTTATATTCTCTTCCTTGACATCTTAAGTTTAAGACACAATTTTTTTGTCGGGCAGAGAATTATTGTTATAAGCTTCATTTAAATTAACTTTTAAGTTGGGTGACATCTGGAATATAACACCGGTATAAATATTTACGTACATAATTTATTTTAACTTGAGAGTGCATTTTATTTGCACAATTCTCATTTAAGCTATCATGACCAAATACTGAATCGAGGCATTGTATCATGCATATAATGTCGACCGAAAATTTTAACCGACAAATAAAATTTATTGAAAAAACACATTTAAAAATTAAAAAAAAATTGTTGCAATCTATAAAAAACTATGGAGGTTTATATAATTTCAATACTCTAATAATATAATTTCATTTAAAAAACCCAATATTTTAATTTGTCATCAGCTGCATGCGAAACTTTGTCAACACTTATTTTGACGGTTTGGCAACACTGTAAGTCCCTCATCTGAATCATCAAAACTTCCATCCGACAATAATATTTGATCAAAAACTCTAAAAATCTAATAATTTACAATTAATATTGTAATTGCAACTCTAGTTAGTGTCTTAAATACTTACTCTTGCTGATCTGCGTCCAAAAGCCGAACAGGCGATGACAATTCGACAGAAACGTCCATTTAAAAAAAAAAATTATATTTACTTGTAGTTACTACTAATACTAGTATGTATTTATTTATTTTATTTATTTATTTAGAGATAAAATCGGCATCCTATTGGTGTAATTTCGAAAAGAAATGAATAAAAGATTATATCGTACAATAATTACGACACCAAATTAAAAAACGATGGGAGTTAGAACAAGATCGAATGAATATGGTAAATTTACAAAATCCAGTGAATTTTTGTTCAAATGCATACAAAATTTTTTATTTATGGACATAAAACAAAAATGAACATTTTTGTTTGATTGTATGAGGGACTTACACTAAACCGTATATTGTGTAACTTGAAAACTATAGTAGATAGAACAATTTTTGTTGAAGATATAAAAAGAGCGGATAAACTTATTATATTAATTGTTACATCTAAAAATTCGTTAATTTGCACTTACACCAAGATAGAACTACGGCGACGATGTCTCGGTAAAATTTTCAAATATTTCATTAAAATTGCTAATAACACTTGAGTTGGGATTCTTACCTCCGACTTATAAGTGCCCTAAGCTACAAATATTGTTTGACGGTTACATAATTGATTTGAATGATAATAACTTAGAGAGACTTACAGTCATCGAAAAAATACACCAAATTGAAAATTTAATAAATTTTCCAAACAACGAAATTCAAAGTATTCCTAATTTTGCTACTATTTTTTTATGCTCTCTGGAAAACTTATTTATTTTGAACTTTTAACTTTCTTTTAAACAAAATAAAAATAAATGCTTTTGATTACCTTAACATACATAGTGCATACATAGTTCAAAGAAACTGATGTTGATGAATAAGAAAAACAAAATTAAAAGTAACTTTATTTTATTTAAAATTTTAACTTTTTGATTGTTTATATTTCTTTTAAAACAAGCAACTAAGAAATAATAAAAAGTTTATTAAATTTTGTTTATTATTAGTTCTATATTGAAGCATGGAACGAAAGCACTCTATTCAAATTGAATTTTATAGAAAAATAGTAAATTAAAAGATATACACCAGGGCTGTCCAACTCGTAGCAGCTCACAGCCAAATGATTGCTCTTATTCTTTACTGCATGAAAGAGGCATTTTTTCGTCACATTGATCGGAACATATTTGATGTTGGAAACATCAAGTATTTGTTTTCTGTTCAGTGCTAAATTAAAATCAATATATGGACAACAACAGTAAATTACATTTTTGGCGGTTATCGAAAAAAAAAGCGAAAGGCCTCTTACCAGACTATTTAAAAGTAGTTATGGAGAAAAACGGATACACAAGCTTCATTGTTTTACAATCACTAGATAATAGTGACATTGAAGAAATGGAGAACTATGGGAAGTCAATTTGCAACGCGATAAACTCAAATCAACCTACAAACAGCTAATTAAATTTTGCTAGATTTAAAATTTATAGTGAGTTTAAAAAGTTTTTAAAAAGTTTGAGAATTTTAATAAAAGGAAAAGGGTTGGATTGTTTCTGCCAAAAATTAAGTCAGAAGAATCTTAATTCTTCTAATGATAAAAAATAAGATGTCGCAGAGTGTGTTACTAATAATCATATAGAAAAGGAACATTTTGTTTATTTATTTTTTCCAAATTTTAATGAGTATTTATCTATCTTACTGAGGCACAGGCTTAGGCCATAAAATAAAGAGTTCGGAAAATATAAAAGTAGGACAGCATGAAAATAAAATTAAAAAAATTACAAATAAATGGGTTAAAGATATTTTTTTATATAATGATAAACAAAAACCCAACTATTTAATTGAACATGTAAATGTGATAAAAACCGAATTGGAAATCGTTGTAAACATAACTTGTGCCATATGTTTGAAGCCGATAAAAATTCAGCGTAAATATTCAAATTCTGGTGATGTTGTGTGGATTATTTCGAACTAATAATTAATACTAATTAATAACGTGTATATAATTTATTAGCAACTTTTAGAAAACGATAATGTAGCTAGATTCCTCAGAAGCATGATGATAGTCCCTTTTTTCAAAATAAGTCGGTGGGCAGGCATTCCAGACAAACTAATGATGTTTAAAAATTCCACCGTATAATTGTTTCTCGTATCCTCATCATTGTCCACAACCGAGTCATCGCTCAAGTAGACTTGGCTCTCTCCATCCAGCATACTAACGATTTCATCATTTAATTTGTCCACGTGCACGTTTTAGGGCAAAGTATAGCTCGTTTCGAAATTGACCCAATCGTATCTGAACGTATATTTGTTCCAAATATTTCTTCTATTAAAGAACCGTTACAAATAAATTGTGACGGAATTTTTACGATGTCCTCTGCTAAACCCTCTGTCCTCGGAAGCTGCGCATCTCCTAACTGTAGCAGCCATTTGTTGTAATATATACAACTTACATTTACATCGCATGTTGTCTTTTAAGCTAAGTTTTTCAAAATGAATCCAAGACTTGCACTTCTGAATACATTTTTCCACGATTGCAGTACGCGTTGCATGAGGAACAATAGTTAGGCCATGATAGAAATAATATAGATAAACCCACCATTAACCGTTCAAAAAATAAACTAAACGGTGTCTTGAAATAATTACGTTTATATCCTTGATTTTGCGTAATAATGCAATTACATACACACAATATACACATACACACAGAAATAACACTAAACAAGAAAAATGAAAAAATCTAAGGTCACCACAATTCGTATAGTAGCGACAATATATTTTCTAGTGAGTTTATCTAATAAAGAGAAAATCGTTCTATCATGAGTTAGGCATTGTCTAAAATCCCCTCCAAACAGAATTGCCTGCCTTTCTACCAAAAGGTAAATCGTTTTGCATTATTTCCTTAAATAATCTGTCGACCGTGTTGATAGCATAACATGAGGCCATTATGCATTCGTCAATGATGAAGAGCTTAGCTCTTCTTATATAGTCTGCCTCATTTGAATTTGTCTTCATATTCGACACACTATTCTCCAAAATTGGAATAGGAAGCTTGCACAAAGAATGATAAGTTCTTCCTCCCAATAGGAGATTGGCTGCAATTCCGGTTGATGCTGCGGGCAAGATTATCTCTCGTTTCTCAAGAAAGTATTGGATTAATGTAGTGTCGAGATAAGTCTTGCCACTCCCTCCAGGTCCGTCCAAGAAAAAACAGTTTGCGCAAGCTACAGTGCTTTCTACAGCCTCAATAATTTTGTCAAAAGCACGCCTTTGTTGAGTATTCAACATTATATACATTTCTTGAGCCCGTTGATGGCGTTATGGGGATTGGGTGCCATTGTATCAATGTTGGGCAAGTTATTTTTTACTTCAGGCATGGTGAAATCCTTCCAGTCGAGTGATAATAACACAAACGTGTCTCTTACATCCCTTAAAGCATGCTGCTCACATTCATCGTCCCTGCACTCTTCTTCTTTATATCCTGTAACCGGTGACAGTATTCTTCATCAGGGCCAATTTGTTACTATCCCATAACACATGTGCTGCTCAAATTCATGGTCCCTACACTCTTCTTCTCTACCGTGTAACCGGTGACAGTAATCTTCAATCAGGGCCAATTTGTTATTATCCCATAACAATCTTGCATTCGAGGGCTCTGTAAATGCACAAATGAATGCAAATACTTGCCTCATCTGAGATGGCATTGCAAAAACTCGCGTGTCATCGAGTGTATCCTGCCACACTGAATCATCCAGCAACAATCCTTTGGCTTTGGCAGCTTCTTTAAAAGATGAACAAACAACAATGTTGTCTTCTGTGGCATAAGTCCTCAAGTCATTGTAGCAAGTTGCCCCTTTTTCATGACAGAGTAGCAGGCTAAGTTAATATCTTTTAGGATCCTTGAGACTCACCGTATACATTCTTGAAATTACCTTGTCGAACCCCATTTTTCGAACTTTCCATCGAGTTTTTTCTTGGTCCCACACATAGTGTACAGAAATTTCAGTATATTTGTACTGTCGCGCATTCACATCTTGTGCATTCAGTTTAAACCATGCAGTGAGCTTTGTATCCCTCGAGGCAGCGCGTTCCACAGTAACTTGTTCTGCACCTTCTCTGAAGCAAACAGATTGTTCGTTTTCAAAATGAACAGGCAACCGAAAATTGTGTGGGTTTGGTCATGCATTTGCATGCTAAAAATTCGCCAAATAGCTTCCGGAGCACTCACATATCTCGAGCCTACAAAGTTTTGTAGCTCATTGCTGGCTTTGTCCTCAATTGCGAGGTTAGCACAGTCGTGCCCCTTGTAGACGTATTTGAAAAGATATTTAACGGATTTCACTGACGAACAAATTTCTACGTTAATATGGCAATTATATTTAAGGAGCAGAGAGGAATTGTAAGGAACAACCCAGCTGTTGTCAATCACGTGGTTCCAATTTTTACAGGCAAAAAATTTCGTCGTCTATACTTTGTGTACCCGTTAACACATCCTAAGGTAGCATTTTGAAAAGGCTTCGTGAATCCCTTTGAACACTTTTTATCGACCAAGCATCGGCTTTTCGGATTTTGGTGAGCTTCCCCGCATGGATTGTGTGTCATGTGCCGTGTTACTACTTCATACAGTCTCGGTGATTTATTTCGATCAGGAATTTCAGCTTTCACGATATTGTCACTGTCCTGCCCCGTGGTGAACTTGTCGTTGGAGTCCAAAATAACCAAAATGTGAGCGTGAGGTAGTCTCCGCTTCTGAAACTCGATAACATGAATTTTGGCAATTACCCGCCCAACCAAAAATTTGTCCTTATCACAGATGTCGGACAGCAGACTTTTTAATTTCAAATTAAAAACACGGGTAACCAAGTCTGGTCGATGTTCTGCCTTTTGTCAAGGTTCCAAGTTCTCCGTAATCTCCTTCCATTTTGGGTTGCACGTCATTGTTATAAATAAATCCGGCTTCCCAAACTTCGTCACGATAGCCATAGCATTTTGATAATTTTGATGCATGTTTCGTGGGCTCCCCTGAAAGGTACTCGGCAAAATTATTGCCTTTCCTACTTTTAAAGCGTTTTCATTTCCATTGTTCACATGATCCATCAATTCCTTGTAATTTTCAGCACGCAGAGTGTCTTGATGTCTGGATTCCATATATCGATTCGTTTCAAATTTGCGTTCGGATTATTAGGATCATGTCGTAAATACAAAATTATGTCTCTGTCAAAAGGTGGTTCTCCATCCTCACTTTGGTGGACTGCGACTTCGTTGAACACGGGTAATTATCACTCGTTATTGTAAGCATAATCTGAGGAATTTGTATTCCAGCTTGCTCAGCTGCAACAATTGCCTGCTTTTCTACCTCGTGCATCTTGAACCTGTGGGCAAATGGACTGGCACTCATTATTTGTCCCAACAGTCTCATCAAACGTTTCGTACAATCTTTGTTTTCAGGCAAGGACATTATTTGTACAGCAGCATCATCCGTATTCAAAATGTAAATTTGTGCAAATGTTCTTGGTTCACCTTCTGGAGATTGCAAGGTGCCAGCTAAATGAACAATTTGACCACAGATTCGAAAACAATATGGCCCAAATCCAGGCGGCGGTTTAATGCTTGCTCCAGTCGACGAAAATGCAAATGAACTATTGTAACTTGAATATTGTTCAAGAAATTTGAACTTTCTTGCTGCTCGTTCTTCATTAAGGAATTGAGAGCGTAAGATATTCTTGTAATATTCTTGTAAAGGTTCTAGCCTCACCTGACCCTTTCCGCAGCATCGGGTAAACACATCTTTGTCGTTTCTCGTTCGTTCCCCAGTAAAGTTGAGTGAAAAGCATTTGGAGCAAAGTATGTCCATTTCACCTAAATAGTCCTCTGGAACTGTTGACTCATCGGATTTGCAATTTCTGGCAATTGTTTGAAAGCCCACAGATTTACTGAATTCTCACAGTCTGAGTTGTTCAAAATTTCTTTCAAGTCGGGCTCTACGTTCATCAGGCGCTTCTTGTTTACGTCGAAAACGATGTCGAGCTGAATCAACTACAAGTCGGGCAAAATTCTCTCCGTGAGCTTCATTCAGCCGTTGAGAACGGTACCTAGATGCATCACTTTGCAAACGTGAAAAATGTTCTTCGGGAGCTTCATTCTCTCGCTGAGATCGATGTCGATCTGAATCACCATCAAGTCGTGCCAAATTTTTCTCGAGAGTCTCATTCTTCCGCTGAGAACGGTGTCTTGCAGCTTGACTGCTAAGATGTGCCAAATTTTCATCCGGAGTCTCATTTTCTCGTTGAAAGCGGTGTCTAGCTGCATCAATTTCAAGGCGCGCTATGTTAGCTTCAGCCGTTTCATTCCCCCATCGAACTCGCTCTGTAGCAGCGTGCATTGCCTTACTCTGTTCAGTCACCTTATTTTGCCTTTGTAAACGTCTACGTGCTGAACGATCAGCTCGTTACTCTGTAGTTTCATTTTGACGTTTCAGTCGTTGCTGCTCGTTATATCCGTCAAAGCGGGCGCGTTTTTCTTCTGTGATCTCATTTTGACGTGCCTGTCGTTTTCGTTTTGGCTGGTGGCAATCCATTTTTCGAAGAAGACTAAAATGTCTTTTAGCCAATTCCCGTTCAACAAAAACCGGTTTAAAATTTTTAACAAATTCCTCGGAGCAAATTGTTTGCCTAAAAATACAGTAATACACAAATGGTATTTTTATTGTGTAGATAACGACTTTGTTGAATTACGTGATTGAGAATATAAAATGCCAACAGGTTCTGCTAAAACTATTACCTTACTATCGTATTAACAGTTTTACCTACTGTGTTCGCCTATTTGCAGTACTATGCAGTATAATATGCTATTTAGTTTTCCGTTTGTTTATACAAATGATAAAAGAAAAGAACAAATAAAAGAAAAAATACCCGCATACTTTATTGCAACGATAAATAGTGCAGTTACCACGTAGACAAATAGGCAGACATACATCGGGTCTGTATTAAACATTTTAAAAAGTAACGTAGCTGGTTGAAAACATTGACAATCTAAGCAACCGGAATTTGCATATTTTTGACACAATTCGTTTGTACCAGACAAACAAATAGACAGACAGACATCGGGTGTGTCTTATACAGGGTGTTCGGCACATGGACCGACACAATTTTTTGGGGAATTGGTTGGGTCATTAGCTAGTTTTCACCCATACGACCCTACGTCCTAAGTGACACGGTAACTGAGATATGAATTTTTTTCGTTTTTTATTTAAATTACCTGAAATCTCGCCTTTAAATCGTCATATTTTTTTTGTTTGTGATTATAATAGCACAAAATAACTTTTATTGTATTCTGCATTGTATTTTTAGTCTAAATAAATCACTATTTGGTACAAATGGCTTCAAGAAAATAAATTATATGAGCTTCGAAAGTCTTAAAAATGTGTAAATGTATGAAAAATTTCTATTTCTAAATTCAATATAAAAAAAATAAACATTATTTTGAACATAGGTTTGTTTTAAAAAGTTGTCTAGTTTATACTCTTTCCAACGGTATGCTACATGTTGGAGAAATTATTTATAGTATGGTCAAAATAAGAGATAGAAGTTGTCAGGGTCAAGAAAATTTCATTTTATCTTTATTATGTTTTTATTAAATATGAGTTATAATATTTGTTCTAATTGTTCTCCTCTACTCCGTATGCATGCTCGACACATTTTCCTTATTTCAAATGTTATTGTGCGAAGTCGCATTTCTCTTTTCATTTTTTCAAATGCAGCTATAATTCGCTCCATTAAAATTTCTCGTGAGGGCACCTCTGTTGCATAAACCAATTCCTTTGCACGTCCCCAGACGTAAAAATCGAGGGGTGTCCAAAGAAATTCAAAAAATTCCCAGAAAAAGCCCAAAAAATTCCCAAAATTCCCAGGAAATGGGCAAAAAATTCCAAAAATTCCCAGAAAATACCCAAGAATTTACAAAAATTCCCAGAAAATGGCCTTGAATTTCCAAAAATTCAAAGAAAATGGCCTTGAACTTCCAAAAATTCCCAGAAAATGGCCTTGAACTTCCAAAAATTCCCAGAAAATGGCCCTGAACTTCCAAAAATTCCCAGAAAATGACCTTGAACTTCCAAAAATTACCAGAAAATAGCCCTGAATTTCCAAAAATTCCCAGAATATGGCCTTGAACTTCCAAAAATTCCCAGAAATTGTCCTTGAACTTCCAAAAATTCCCAGGAAATGGCCCTGAACATCCAAAAATTCCCGGAAAATGGCACGAATTTCCAAAAATGGCCAAGAATTTCCAAAAATTCCCAGAAAATGGAGAAATTCTTGGCCATTTTCTGGGAATTTTTGGATGTTCAGGGCCATTTCCTGGGAATTTTTGGAAGTTCAAGGCCAATTTCTGGGAATTTTTGGAAGTTCAAGGCCATATTCTGGGGATTTTTCGAAATTCAGGGCTATTTTCTGGGAATTTTTGGAAGTTCAAGGTCATTTTCTGGGAATTTTTGAAAGTTAAGGGCCATTTTCTGGGAAGTTTTGGAAATTCAAGGCCATTTTCTGGGAACTTTTGGAAATTCAGGGTTACTTTCTGGGAATTTTTGGAAGTTCAAGGTCATTTTCTGGGCATTTTTGGAAGTTCAGGGCCATTTTCTGGGAATTTTTGGAACTTCAAGGCAATTTTCTGGGCATTTTTGGAAATTCAAAGCCATTTTCTGGGAATTTTTGGAAGTTCAAGGCCATTTTCTGGGCATTTTTGGAAATTCAAGGCCATTTTCTAGGAATTTTTGGAAATGCAAGGCCATATTCTGGGAATTTCTGCAAGTTCAGGGCCATTTTCTGGGAATTTTAGGAAGTTCAGGGCCATTTTCTGGGATTTTTTGGAAGTCCAAGGCCATTTTCTGAGAATTTTACGAAATTCTTGGCTATTTTCTGGGAATTTTTGGAAGTTCAAGGCCATTTTCTGGGAATTTTTGGAAGTTCAAGGCCATTTTCTAGGAATTTTTGGAAGTTCATGGCCACTTTCTGAGAATTTTAGGAAATTCAGGGCTATTTTCTGGGAATTTTTGGAAGTTCAGGGCCATTTTCTGGGAATTTTTGGAAGTTCAAAGCCATTTTCTGGGAATTTTTGGATGTTCAGGGCTATTTTCTGGGAATTTTTGAATGTTCAAGGCGATATTCTGGGAATTTTTTTTAAGTTCAGGGCCATTTTCTGGGATTTTTTGGAAGTTCAAGGCCATTTTCTGGGAATTTTTGGAAGTTCAAAGCCACTTTCTGATAATTTTAGAAAATTCCGGGCTATTTTCTGGGATTTTTTGGAAGTTCAGGGCCATTTTCTGGGAATTTTTGGAAGTTCAAGGCGATATTCTGGAATTTTTTTTAAGTTCAGGGCCATTTTCTGGGAATTTTTGGAAGTTCAGGGCCATTTTCTGGGAATTTTTTGGAAATTCAAAGCCCTTTTCTGGGAATTTTTGGAAATTCAGGACTATTTTCTGGGAATTTTTGGAAGTTCAAGGTCATTTTCTGGGAATTTTTGGAAGTTCAGGGCCATTTTCTGGGAATTTTTGGAAGTTCAAGGCCATTTTCTGGGCATTTTTGGAAATTCAAGGCCATTTTCTGGGAATTTTTGGAAGTTCAAGGCCATTTTCTGGGCATTTTTGGAAATTCATGGCCATTTTCTAGGAATTTTTGGAAATGCAAGGCCATATTCTGGGAATTTCTGCAAGTTCAGGGCCATTTTCTTGGAATTTTTGGAAGTTCAAGGCCATTTTCTGGGAATTTTTGAAAGTTCAAGGCCATTTTCTGGGAATTTTTGGAAATTCAAGGCCATTTTCTGGGAATTTTAGGAAATTCAGGGCTATTTTCTGGGAATTTTTGGAAGTTCAAGGCCATTTTCTGGGAATTTTTGAAAGTTCAAGGGCATTTTCTGGGAATTTTAGGAAATTCAGGGCTATTTTCTGGGAATTTTTGGAAGTTCAGGGCCATTTTCTGGGAATTTTTGGAAGTTCAAGGCCATTTACTGGGAATTTTTGGAAGTTCATGGCCATTTTCTGGGAATTTTTGGAAGTTCAAGGCCACTTTCTGAGAATTTTAGGAAATTCAGGGCTATTTTCTGGGAATTTTTGGAAGTTCAGGGCCATTTTCTGGGAATTTTTGGAAGTTCAAAGCGATTTTCTGGGAATTTTTGAATGTTCAGGGCCATTTTCTGGGAATTTTTGGAAGTTCAAGGCCACTTTCTAGGAATTTTTGGAAGTTCAAGGCCACTTTCTGGGAATTTTAGGAAATTCTGGGCTATTTTCTGTGAAATTTTGGAAGTTCAGGGCCATTTTCTGGGAATTTTTGGAAGTTCAAGGCCATTTTCTGGGAATTTTTGGAAGTTCAGGGCCATTTTCTGGGAATTTTTGGAAGTTCAGGGCTATTTTCTGGGAATTTTTGGAAGTTCAAGGCCATTTTCTGGGAATTTTTGGAAGTTCAAGGCCATTTTCTGGGAATTTTTGGAAGTTCAAGGCCATTTTCTTTGAATTTTTGGAAATTCAAGGTTATTTTCTGGTAATTTTTGAAACTTCTTAGGTATTTTCTGGGAATTTTTGGAATTTTTTGCGCATTTCCTGGGAATTTTGGGAATTTTTTGGGCTTTTTCTGGGAATTTTTGGAATTTCTTTGGACACCCCTCGATTTTTACGTCTGGGGACGTGCAAAGGAATTGGTTTATGCAACAGAGGTGCCCTCACGAGAAATATTAATGGAGCGAATTATAGCTGCATTTGAAATAATGAAAAAAGAAATGCGACTTCGCACAATAACATTTGAAATAAGGAAAATGTGTCGTGCATGCATACGGAGTAGAGGAGAACAATTAGAACAAATATTATAACTCATATTTAATAAAAACATAATAAAGATAAAAATAATTTTCTTGACCCTGACAACTTCTATCTCTTATTTTGACCATACTATAAATAATTTCTCCAACATGTAGCATACCGTTGGAAAGAGTATAAACTAGACAACTTTCTAAACCAAACCTATGTTCAAAATAATGTTTATTTTTTTTTATATTGAATTTAGAAGTAGAAATTTTTCATACATTTACACATTTTCAAGACTTTCGAAGCTCATATAATTTATTTTCTTGAAGCCATTTGTACCAAATAGTGATTTATTTAGACTAAAAATACAATGCAGAATACAATAAAAGTTATTTCGTGCTATTATAATCACAAACAAAAAAAATATGACGATTTAAAGGCGAAATTTCAGGTAATTTAAATAAAAAAGAAAAAAATTCATATCTCAGTTACCGTGTCACTTAGGACGTAGGGTCGTATGGGTGAAAACTAGCTAATGACCCAACCAATTTCCCAAAAAATTGTGTCGGTCCATGTGCCGAACACCCTGTATAAATAGATGTTATGAGACACAGCATTGCGCATGCCAAAGTGGGAATTCAATAACAAAACATAGAATCGATGAAGGAATCCGGCGAACAAAGTGTAGAAAAAAAAATTCAAAATATAGAGTGTTATTTTATAAAACCAGCCTCGTTGGTTTAATAAAATAAAAACCTCGAAACCAATAAACAACCACAAGCGATTATCGCCACGGGATCGTTGGTAGAAAACGAAACAAAACAACTAATTACCTCAGAAGTAGAATTAGTGCATGACATGTCGTTCGAAATGTCTTCTACTAACCTTGAATCAACCATTGAATTGTATTATGTCGAAAATGAATTTGAAGAAATTACATCGAACGAAATCAATACACCAGCTGACACGAAAATATTGTAGATAATACTGCGGGGGAAGTTGTCGATGGTTAAACATCGGAGCTATGTAGTTTATCCATCCAACACAATATAGTTCCAGAAAAATCCAATTGGTGTAATCCGAAATTTTCAAAAACAACGTGAGCGTCGAAAACGAGACAATCCATTTTGTTGTAATCAATCAAACATTGACGAATTCTTCTCAATTTTAAATCAAATTGAAGTTTTAATTAACGAAAAAAATGAGTTAAAGAATCTGTTGAAACGAAACTTAGATAAATTAAATTATTATAAATTATGATTCCAATGACTCATCCCTTCCATTGCCGTCTTTAACATCGATTTCCAATTTCATGGAAAATGGGTTACCTACGCAAACAGAATGATCTTTACGTATTAAGAAGCTATCTAAATATCTGGAAAAGAAAAATTTACAACGCTATATTTGGTTAAGTGAAGATGCTACAAAAATTGTGGAGAAACTAGAACATGACCCAGGATCAAATCAAATAATTGGGTTTTTCTTCCGATTGACAGCTCTACAGGAATTCCTGTGCCACTGTTATTTCAAATTTATAAAATGTTTTTAAATAAAGTTTGAAAATTGTTAAATTATTAAAAACTAAAAGCACATACAATATTTCCTCTAATACAAATTGGCCAAATATTGCCTGTTTTCTACGTAATTAAATTACATGCCAATCAATAAGCGATCGATATTGTAAAATGAGTGCTGACCAAAGAAAATGTGACTGAAAAAAAAATTCAACCAACGCATGAAGAATTAGGCTGGCGACACACCAAACTAGTCAAAACGTTTTTGCTTTGAATAGGCAAGACGATTTGCCTAAACATAGCCCACATACAATCAAACAAATTGTTTTTAGTCAAATTGTCTCGTGTTGCTTTATAGGTTGGTGTGAATTGATTTGATAAAATGAATACAAAATGTTGCCAGCAAAATAAGAAAAAAATGTTTCCCATCAACAAAATACGATTAAAAAAATATTAAATAAATTAAACAATTTTAATTAAAAATATTAGTTTTGCTAAAAATATTAAATTCCTAATTATTTTGATAATTATTTATTTCTTGCTTTATAAAACAGCGACCACGAAACGACGTCAAACACTGTTTTTTCTTGACTCAAGCAGTTTTGTCTTGTTTTGTTTCAGTGTGAATTAACCTATTTGTTTATACGCCATGGTCGCCTTCAATCATGTTTTGTTAGTCAAATTTGACTTAAGACAATTTTGCTTTATTATGTGTGCATGGACCCATAAGGCACAATAGAATGTTTGCCGTTCTATGTTTTATGAAACGAAATGTTTGACGTTTAATTGTTTTGCCTGATTCAATGTGCATAGCGCTATGCAATCGTATATATTTTGACCGCCAGGCGCTTTAAGACAAGAAAAAAACGTTTTGACTAATTCGGTGTGTTTCCAGCCTTAGTCTAAATGGCCGGCGAGTTTGAACTACATACTACACGTCATATATAAAATGGACAAAACATTAGGCTTGGCTGCATTTCCTGTACCTGTATCATAAAATATTTTAGCAACCTGAAGTGCATGTTAAATTCTGTTTAGGTTGATTTGCTAAAGTAAAAATGTATTGTATGTATGTCGTAATAAAATAAAATATATACAAAAAAATCCATAAAATAAATTAGATTTTATGTCTAGGTACAGATATATTGTACAAAAGGCCACCACCATATTTTAAAATACTTTGTAACATTTGCATTTAACTCATTTAAAAAATAGTTGTTATTGGAATTTTTTATTGTTAAATTATGTTGTAGTTTTTCAAATTTCTGTAACAGCAGGAACAAAAAGCAATAATAAAGTTCAGCAATCAAAATACAAATATGCTAAAAAGTATTTAATGTTTTAAATATGAATAATTTTTGTTTGTGCTCTACTTTGCATATATACATATTATACAATACATGTACTATATATACACAAATCATAAAAAAAGCTTTTAAAAAAATAAAAAAATTAAATTTTAAAAGTTTAGTTTCTTTTGTGACGTTCACATCGCAATTATTAATAAGATGATGGTACATGTAAAGAAAATAAAAAACTTTTGAACAAAAATTTTTTGTTTCTTTTTAAATCAGCGAAAAGCTTTTTTTATTTGTATAAACAAGCTCGTATACAAATGTACACATGAACGTATATTTTACTAAACTTTTAAACAGAAAAGTAAACAATATAAATTTTATTAATCAAGTTTATTAATAAAAACAGATATTTATTTATAAAGAAAAGTTTTCAGAATATTGGATTGAATAAGATTTGTGTAGCATACATAATATTGTTCAAATAAGATCTTTTTTACCAAATTACCAACAAATAAATACAAGTAAATTCATATTTCAACTTTGTTTTAAGCAGTTTACATATTTTAATGTTTCCCTCTAGTTATTCTAAACTTTTGAAATGGTCAACATAATTCTCAAGGTAGCTTTCTGTGTCAATAACTGCATTTCTTGACGCATAGTAATCCGGATCAGTTCGAAGTTTACAAAATATATGAAATGTTTTTTTTTTTTTTTTGTTGCTTGTCGTTTCATTAAACATGAACTGATCTGGCAAACGTTTTAGAATAAATGTCAAATAATGTGGCAAATATAGTCCAATTAGAGAGATAATTTGAAAAGTGTACTTTACGAAATTTGAAAATTTTTCAGTTGTATTGTCTGTTCAGTATTTTTTTCCTTCTGCAAAATCAATAATGTCATCATGATAAAAATCATCCTGAATATAAATTTTCAAAGACAGAATAATATTCTATCGGGAGCAACTATATTTGGCTTCCGCAAACTTTACCGAAATATGTACATCCCAAATAATGTCTAAGATCATTTGCTAACACTGTGACGTGTATTTCTGTCAAATTATATTCCACAGACGTACAAGGTTTGCCAGATTTATTCGCATTAATTTCTTATCGAAATTAAATATTAGAGGGCGCCTTCCAAAATCCTTATTTTCATCACGTAAATTTGGATGTATACATACAATAATTTCAAAATTCCCAGATAAGAGCCCAGTTTACACCTCTCGTGAACATGAACGTGAACAAAACATTTTTTGTTGATAAATCAGAAATTACTTGATTTTTTTCATTAAAACTAGTTGGAATAAACTTGAAATAAAATTTCGTATCGAATAATAATCAAAATAATGAATAAAATATCATCATAACAACATTTTTTTCAATGCCCCGATGAGTTCGCAAGAGCTACAAATTAAAACAATCATCCTAAGATGAACGATATCTTATATAACGATATGATTTTACATTCGGAATACATCCACTCCTTGTATAGAGGCCGCATCCATATTAACACGGAGGTTTTCATTTTATTCCCGAAAGGCAGAAATGCGAATTGTGTTCATTACCTAGTTGTTTTACTTTCAAAACTTCGGAATTCCACCGCTAACGCTTTTTCCTTCTACATATTCGCCTAGCGGTTCTCCTATCAAGAACTGCTTTGTTTTTCTATGCGATTGTAAAACGACTTTGCTGTTTTCTGTGGGCTATATTTTATTACTCGGTAGCAAGACAACACTCCTCAAATTCTTATTTTGTATCTGCGATTGTTGAAATATTATTTAAGCTTTCCTGTGATCTTCGACCTGTACGAAAACTTTTTTTGAAGCTTTCTATTGACCAGATTATGCTACCACTTTCACAAAACGAACCGGGAGTTCTCTAGCAGAGGTTAGTTTATGTATATAAGTTGATCTTTCTTGGATTGAAATAATGTTCTAACGACTCTGAGATCGTTCGCGATCGCAAGAAATACCATTATCTCATCATTATCAAGTTCATTTTTGTATCGGAAGTACGTAGCTTTCTTTTCACATAAGTTGATATAATTTTTGCCAGCTCTGGCGCTAAATTCATCAACCACGAATCTGATGTCGTGGTTAGGTCCCATCAGATTATCAAAATTATTGTGAAATGATGCGTTTTTATCGTTGGGTTAGCAATCTTCAGAAACCACAACCTTTTATATCTGCGATCCAAAAGAAAACATATATCAAGATTGAGAGCCTTGGGACACATTGTCTGCACTTTCAGGTAATCCAGTTTCTTGGAGATGTGGTAGGTATTTGGGGCGTGTGTGGTGGTGGTGTCCACTCCCAAATAATTAATTTTAGTTTAACACAGGGGTGAATAATTTCGTACACTAACACTGTTTTGTTATTTTATATATGATTTGTATTTTGTATCTACTTTATTTGATACACAGGTTTTATACAATTTTATACATTTATTTTATATACACGATTATACACCGCTTGTGTTGTATATTTACTATAGACGGCTCCCAGTGGGTCGTCTTGTTTTAATAATTACTTAGGCTGTTGCCTATTTAGCGGTCTTCTATTTTTACGTCCGCTCGGATTGAATATTTAATTTCTTATTATTGGTTATTGTTTTTTTTCAACGGAATTTGTTTTTCCGTTTTAAGACGTGCTGCGTTTTAGGGAAAAAAATACTCTTCCTTAATTATGAAGAGTTCGCTTGTTTTTCCACGTGAATTTAGCATATCTATCTCTGTGTGTCTACTTTACCACGCTGTCAAACGGACGTCAAACACATTGTCAATTTTGGATTAAATTTGTGTTTGCGTTTGAGTTTGATCCGCCACAGGTATACCGTCGTTTTTATTTATTTTCACCAAAAAAACTTTGTTTTTAATATATAATAAAAAAACTAATTTATTTTTACAATAAAAATTTATGTTACGAAACTTGTTTTTTAAATTTAACTATTTTATACCACTTTGTATGAAATTCGACTAGCTTGGTCGATAGTAAGACGTGAACTCATTTCGCGTCGTTCGTGTATAATATATTATAAGGAAAAGATATACAAAATAAATTTATATATACGCACCATGCGGCAGACAGGGATGACAATATAAGTATTCGTATGTTAATTACTCGTGTAACATATCATACGAATTTTGGACATGCCGGAAATAACAAAAATCAAAAACGGCTAAAATGAACATGCACTTGACTTAATATTTATAAAATAAATATTACTCATCTCAAATGCAGATGGAGTGCATGTTAATAAACAATAAAAATATAGCGCTTAAACTGTTTCTATGCTACGCTAGATGTAGAGCAGTAAGAAAGAAAACAAATATTTGGTTTAAATATTGGAGCGCGATTCAAATGTTTTTTATTCAATTAAATTACGTTAAATTTAATAAATAAAATTAAAACAATTAGAATCGGTCGCTACAGCACCCCCTCCTAGTTGATTTAGTAAAACGAAAATCTTAAACTAAAAAATTTACTTCTTTATTGGTTCGGGATTCTGAAAACTGATCAACCGAACTCAATATTCCAAAAGCAGGTTTTAACAGGTTTTCTTAATCGAAATAATAAAATATTTTCGAAGGCGTCTAATTACTTTGAAAGGGCCCTCGTAGGGAGGAGTAAGTCCAACACGAACCTTATCAGACCTCACAAAAACAAATTCACAGTTGTCCAAAGATTTCGGGACAAATATGTATGTGCTCTTGTTTCGCTAAACGCGTAGGTGATGGTATAAGATTCTTCATTGCTTCACGCAATTGATCGATAACTGTGTCACTTGAAGGCATAGGTGAAAGAGGATTATCGACGAAAAATTCCCCGAGTAGTTTAATAGTTTGACCATAAACCATCTCAGCGGGCGAACAATTCAGATCTTCTTTCACGGTAGCTCGGATTCCTAATAAAATAATTGGGATTTCAGAGCTCCAATTAACTACATTGCCTCTGGCCATAAGGGCAGCTTTTAGCTGCCCATGGAAATGCTCAACCATACCATTTGCTTTTGGATTATAAGCCGTAGTACGTATCCGATGAGATCCAAGGAGTACGGTTAATTGATGAAATAGTTTGGATTCAAATTGTCATCCTTGATCAGTTGTAATCTGAGATGGTACACCAAAACGAGATAAGTAATTATCAACAAATGTAGTGGCAATGGTGGCAGCTGTCATGTTAGCCATGCAGTAAACTTCGGGCCAGCGAGTAAAACGATCGAACCAAGTAAGAATATATGAACAACCATTAGATATTGGCAATAGGCCAACTATATCCAAATGAATATGTTCGAATCGACCTTGGGGAATAATAAATTGTTCGTGAGGTGAAATAGTGTGCCGTTGCACTTTGGCACGGTGGCATGATACACAAGAACTAGCCCATTGGGTTACGTCCTTGTTAATACTTGGCCAAAAATAGCGAGCTGTAATCAATTTACGAGAAGCTCGGATACCAGGATGTGATAAATTATGTAAAGTGTCGAAAACAGTTCGACGTAATGAATTTGCGATATATGGGCGATTGTAACCCGTCGATGTTTCGCAAAAGACTTCAAGGCCAGGCAATATAATAAGTTCAAGCTTCACGTTGGAAGTTGAACGACGACCGGAGCCAGAAAGTAAAGTCTGTAGCTCATCATCAGATCGTTGTGCCAAAATAATATTATCATAATTGAGAGTAATCTCAACTGTGGCCGAGTCAATATTAGTGGTTCGAGATAAAGTATCTGCGACAACATTGTTGGAACCATGCACATGCTGAATATCCGATGTAAATTGACCAATATAATCCAAATGGCGCGATTGCCTTGGATTACGTTCAGTTTTACACTGAAGAGCTCTAATTAAAGGTTTATGGTCAGTAAAAATTATAAAATTACGACCTTCGACGAAATATCTAAAATGCTTAACTGCAAGATACATCGCGAGAAGTTCCCGATCGAATGCTGAGTATTTTAATTCAGGACTCGTTAATTTCTTTGAGAAAAATCCCAAAGGATCCCACTTCTTTTTATTAAACTGCTGCAGGACAGCGCCAACGGCGGTGCTGGATGCATCAGTAGTAATACTAATAACTGCATCACTCAAGGGGTGTTCTAGAAGTGTTATATTTGCCAATTCATTATTTAAATTATTGAATGCCAACTGGCATTCCTCAGTCCAAGAAAAATTCTTGCGTGTCTTCGGCAACATATTTAGTGCAGACAGATGACTGTGAATTGGAGCAAGAAATTATGCTAATTTAGGTATAAATCGGTGATAATAATTAATCATTCCGATATATCGTTGAATATGCTTAATAGAACTTGGAGCGGGAAACTCCCTGATGGCACGAATTCGATCCTCGGATGGATGAATTCCATCAGGTGTGATCTTGTGGCTCAAAAAATTAAGTGAGGAAACACCAAACTCACACTTCGGTGTTTTAATATGCATATCGAACTCAACTAATCTGCGAAATAATTGTTCGAGATGGATTAAATGTTGTTCGTCAGATTCTGAAGCAACCAGAATATCGTCAATATAGACGAAAACGGAATCAAGTCCTTTGACGACTTCGTTTATAAATCGCTGGAATGTTTGCGCTGCATTGCGCAAGCCAAAAGGCATACAGATAGGAATTAAATGATAAGAAGATAGGAATTAAATGATAAGCTCTAACAAGATCAATTTTAGAAAAAATAGTTCAACCGCTTAAATTCATCGAAAAATTATGAATGTGGGGTATCGGATATCTATCCGGTGTTGTAACCGTGTTCAACCTCCGATAATCTCCACAAGGTCTCCAATCGAGATCTTTTTCCCACACCATATGTAAAGGACATGATACAGGGGACAAATCCCCAATTCCACCATATGTTGGAACTCTAAATATGTTGTTTTACGTTTCTCTGGATCTAGTCTGCGAGGTCTCACCACAGGCAAATGACCAGTTATAAAAATATGATGTACAACTGAATGGCGGACCGGTAAATTAAAATTGGGCAACGCTGAAAGGCTAGGAATTTAATTAAGAAGCGTGCCATAACCATTGTCAATTGAAAAATGCATTGGTGTTGGGGTTTTGACACTCCCAAGTAATGCATGCACTGACAATGAAGTAGTTGTGTCTATTAAACGCTTATATTTAAGATCGACCAATAGACCAAACTTAACCAAAAAATCAACACCAATAATCGGACGATCCACTGATGCAATAATAAAAGCATGAGTGAAAAATAGTTTTAAACCGATATCAATTTTTATCAATCTAGTACCGTAAGTACGAATGATTGATCCATTGGCTGCTTTAAGAGCTAGATCCGATGAGTAGCTATCTATATTTATACTAAAAAAATTCACTGGAATAACCGAAAGGTCAACGCCAGTATCGACTAAAAAATTCAAATTGTTAATATTGTCAAAAATAGTGAGTCGGCTTGTGCGAAATTCATTAATATTAGCCGACTCAACCCTGTCGGGCCCTAATCGTTTTTTGATTGGGTCGAATTATCCGAGTTTGCCTGCTTATCTTTGAAAAAAGAGCAAGGCTGGTCACAATAATGTGCCTTATGTTTCCAACGGTTATGCATGACATACCATACTTTGTTGTAATTATTGTGATTATTATCACGATTACCCGAATTGCTTCGGTTCCATTGGTTATTGTGCCAATTTCTATTGTTTGTCCGCGATCGAGTCCTGCCTTTGCCTGACTGGCTTGATAATCTGTTCAGTCTGGTCTCCATCGCATCTAGCCTTGTTGCAATTTATTTCAATGTCAGCGGCGTATTGGGCCTGCTTGACTGGCTAGTGGTACTACTCGGATTTTTAAAAGTCGATTGTTTACCGATCGACGCTATCTTAGGACTGCGATTCATCGCATCAAACATTTTGTCTGCCGTAACCGCCAACTCGTCAAGGGAAATGGTATCCGGCTGTGCAACCAACGTTAAGCGCAAGACTTCGGGAAGTTTCCGAATCCATAAAGTTTTAATTATATTTGTTGTAAAATTATTCCCTGCGAGTGTAGTCATTCTACGGAGTAGGTCACTTGGACGCCTATCCCCGAGATCGATGCCACTCAACAATGTCTCAAACTGATTTTCATCGGAGGGTGTGAGTCTGCTTATAAGTAAGCGCTTAATAGCTTCGTACATCTCTTCATTAGGCGGGTTTTTAATCAAATCAGAGATTTTGTCGCTTACTTCTGGCGATAAAGCGGTATCGGATGTAACATTTAAGAGTCTAAATTGTAATTCCGTTGTGGCAAACCATGTTTCAGGATTGTTTGCCCAAAACGGAGTCAACTTAACCGAAACACTCGCTTGTTCCGTTTCCATCTCTATGTCCTGACTACCACTGGGTTTACGTTCTTCGCCACCAGTGGTTTTTTTTGTATCGAGCGTCAAACAAATAATATTGATTCGATAAAAATAAAAATGAAGATTAACTAATTCAGCGGATTCTCTGAATAACCGGCTATATAGTCGGTGAAAAATAAAAAAAATGTTTTAAACTTTGAAAATTGAATCAAAATTCGAAAACCAAAATTATTTCAATGTGTACGCGTACATTGACACAAGATAATACGACGAAATAATTTTGAGTATGCCACTACTTCTTACAATAACACTATACCCTGCAAAATTTTAAAAATTTGGTGCCACTTGACAATGAATAGTTGTTTCCGAAGTAATTTTTTACGCTGAATCCGAATCTGAGCTCAGAATTGCTTTATCACGTCAGGTTTATAAGATATTCTAACCTAAAAGTGCAAAAAACACTGTTTTTTGACGTATTTGAGGTTATCTAGCACCGCGATTTTTTTTTCTTTAAAAGTTCATGTATGGGATCTTATAGTACAAGTCTTCTTCTTTCAAATGCCTTTGAGTTTGCTCAAATATGTTTTTTTTCGCCGAGATATCGCATTTTCAAAATTGCATGTTCGTGAATTTGTCGGTATACTGTATAATACACTACCTTTTATACCTACGGTATATATGCACTTTTAGGTTAGAATATCTCATAAACCTGATAGAGCAATTCTGAGCCCAGATTCGGATTCAGCGTAAAAAATTACTTTGGAAACAACTATTCATTGTCAAGTGGCACCAAATTTTTAAAATTTTGTAGGGTAGTGTTTTCATACAGAAAAATTCACGAATATGCAAATTTGAAAATGCGATATCTCGGCGAAAAAATTGATATTTGAGCAAATTCAAAGGCATTTGAAAGAGGAAGACTTGTACAATAAGATCCCATACATGGCTTTTATAAAAAAGTAAAAACTGCATTGCTACATAACCTCAAATATGTCAAAAAACAGTGTTTTTGCACTTTTAGGTTAGAATATCTCAAAAACCTGACGTGATAGAGCAATTCTGAGCCCGGATTCGGATCCAGCGTGAAAAATTACTTCGGAAACAACTATTCATTGTTCAGGGGCAAAATTTTGCAGGGTAGTGAATCAAAACTATGTATATAAAAAAATAATGAAAAACCTAACTGGGAATTTAATTATGGTATATTATACCTCGAACGACCTCATAAAATTACGAATCTATATACCGCAAAAAAAAATTAAGGTTTACCGAGCTCCTAACACGCACGAAGTGGTGTTAAATTTACATAATATAATATATAATATAATAATAATTTTCAATTTACTCATAAAGTTTTAACAAAAACTATTTCAAAAAAATATTCTTTAAATTATGAGATCAAAAAAATTAAATAATTATTCATAAAAAAAAACTCATCTGACATAGATAAATGATGTGATGGTGTCCGAATTTTCATAACCGACCGTTATGTTGTCCTCTCGAAGTAATAACAGACCGTTATTTTATTTTAATTTTATGGATATATAAACTTCTCCGATGGGCTCCCGTTGCCTTTGATATTGCTATATCTCTAAACCCCCGTTCGGTGGTTCGATTATCCAAATTTTCTGGCTCCCGTTGCCAATATAAAGAGAAATGATGTTGCGTAATGAGGTTCGACTTAACCACGTGTTATTGGGTGTGGTAAATAATGGCTGAATGATATTTTTAATCTTTTTTTTTCAGTCAGCTCGTGTTGCACTGTATCACTGCTTTACCGTTCGTTAAGATGTCTCTTCACAGCGGTCTAATAAATTATTGCGAAAGAAAAAAATATATACGCAGTATTTTCTACACAGTATGACACAAAAACACGTTACATACCTTTTTCTTGGCACGAAATTCTTTTCGTACCAAGATTCCACTATAATGCGTATTAAAATACAAATATCCGCTCCTGCGGATGTTCCTAAAAAGAAATGTCTGGGTCACCAACTGTGGTAGGTATACCGTCGTTTTTATTTATTTTCACCAAAAAAACTTTGTTTTTAATATACATATAATAAAAAAACTAATTTATTTTTACAATAAAAATTTATGTTACAAAAGTTGTTTTTTAAATTTAACTATTTTACACCACTTTGTAAGAAATTCGACTAGCTTGGTCGATAGTAAGACGTGAACTCATTTCGCGTCGTTCGTTTATAATATATTATAAGGAAAACAAAAAGAGAAAAAGATATACAAAATAAATTTATATATACGCACCATGCGGCAGACAGCGATGACAATATAAGTATTCGTATGTTAATTACTCGTGTAACATATCATACGAACTTTGGACATGCCGGAAATAGCAAAAATTAAAAACGGCTAAAATGAACATGCACTTGACTGAATATTTATAAAATAAATATTACTCATCTCAAATGCAGATGGAGTGCATGTTAATAAAGAATTAAAACAAATATTTGGTTTAAATATTGGAGCGTGATTCAAATGTTTTTTATTCAATTAAATTACGTTAAAATTAATAAATAAAATTAAAACATTTAGAATCGGTCTTTGACAAGTTCAGTTTGTTTAAGTGCAATATTATCGATCTGATAAATTAAATTTAATTAGATTATGTGTACGACTAAATGAAATAACACAACACTTTTCAACATTCAATTTTAAGCAATTGGCAATACACCAATCCAAAATTGTAACGAACTACAACCATTCACATTGGAAATAGATCGAAATAATTTCAGGTCATCAATGAACAGTAACACTTACAATTTGTACATGTCACTAAAACACTTTTTATTTCACTTTTTAATCTTCACTTGATCACCTAACAAAAACTGATGTTCTAATTCGAATTCATTCGACCCATACATACTCAAACCAAAACTTTTTGAAATTTCCTGATTGTTCCGATAAGAACAGTTTAGAAACATTTAGAACAATTTCAACATGGACAATTCCATTTTAGTACAGTACAAGTTTGCGCTATCAATTAGCTTATAATATTCTATCCTATAGGTGTCACCGTAACACTACTCCCCACCTAAGCCTGATCGTCCCGAACAGGACCCAAATCACCAATTCTGAATAGGGCCAGCCTCTCTAGATGAACCACTTTCGGTTTACCTCGATGTTTCCTTCGTCGGTTCATCCTTGTGATGACAGTGTAAGGTCCATCCCATGCTGGCTCCAGCTTCGGTGATAATCCTATGGCTCTATATGTGGCCAAAATATTTATTGTATTAACGCGTAGTAACTCACCACAAGGGGCTCGACGTCCCTCATTCACGATGCCGTAATAAACGCACAACAAATGTATTTTCTGTACGACCACACAATTCCAATTGTATGTGATCGGAAATTTATTTTATTTATTTAAACTTCAATTTAAGTACACATTATAGGGAATAAAATTCACCACCACAATTAGTCACGAAAATGTTTTTTCGAAATATATAATTCGAATCACAATGAAAATGCCGCGAATCAATTTAGGGAATTGCGGATTGTGAAGCCATACCAATTGCCGTTCCTGGAAGCGTTGGTTATTAGCTCGTACGTCATATCGAGCTTTCATTCAGTCACGTGATATTCTTATTTTCCCCCGTACAAATTTGATAAATCTCATTAAGTTCTTCTTTCAGCCGGTCTAGGTAATCATGTCCACATAAAACCACTGATGGACCATTGAAACTTTCCACCATACCGTCGGACTGTGGATGCAAAGGCGTTGTTCTCGTTTTATTTATACCGAATATCTGGAATATTTCTTGAAATACCACCGATTCAAAGTTCCTCCCTTGATCGGTATGAATCTCCTTCGGCCCTCCAACTCGGCTAGTAACAATTGCTTCATTTTACCATCCGTGCATTCCACATTCGTTTTAAATACCCATTCTCTTTTCGGAGGCTATTCCATTGAGCCCAATAACTATTAACAATATGGTAGTTTCCTTCCATTCAATGATAACCGACAATTCCGTGTCATCTAATTGCTCTTTTCTGATCATTTAGTAAGTCTACTGCTCCTCAGCACTTGCGTAAACCTACCATCGATGATGCCTTCCTTTGCTTCAACCTGACCACAATATTTACATTCTACTGAACATGGTCGTCTTGACAATGCGACGGCATTTCCGTGTGCGCTTCCCTTTAGATATTCGATTTAGAAACCGTATAGCTTCGGTAAACATGTCGGTAAACAGACACGGTAAAGTGCCGTGATCCGTCCATAAATGAAATTTTTGGCTATAAAGTTACATATGGAAATGCTTAACATATTCCACTATAGCCAACAATTCTTTCCGAGTCACGCAATAATTATACTTCGGTTTTGGTAATGTTTTGGAATACTACGTAATGACTCGTTCTTGGCCATTAGTTTCCTGTGATAACACTCCTCCTATTCCTTCAATACTTGTATCGGTGTCCTAAATAAATTTCACGTGGGTATAAGGTATGCGAGGATTGGTGCGACGCATAATCGTCTCTTTTTTCACAAATGCTTTTTCCTGGTCATCCTTCCATTCGAATGCCTTGTTCTTCCTGGTTAACTCGTGTAAACTCGTTGCGATGTTGGCAAATCCTGCCACGAAGCGTTTATAATTGGTGCACAATCCCAGAAAGCTTCGCAATTCGTGTAAATTTTTAGGTCTTGGCTAGTTCTTTACCGCTTTGATCTTTTCTTTGTCGGTGTGAATGTCATTGGTCATTACCAGATGACCCAAATATTTTACTTCCGTTCTCAATAGCTTACTGTTCTTTGGGCTTAACTTTAATCCGGCAGCCAGTATATGATCCAAAACCTCTGCCAAGTTCTTTAGATGCTCGTCGAAATCTTTTCCCATAATGATGATGTTGTCCAACTCTATTAGGCAGGTCTTCCAATGTAATACCTTTAGAATGCGCTCCATTAATCATTCAAAAGTCGCAAGGGCATTTCATAATCCGAATGGCATAACATTTAATTTAGAGAGAGTTTGAGCAGTTGATCTACAGAATTTTTCTGTACCAAAGCAAGATCTTCGGTCCATTTCTGCATGAGCTGTTCAACAACCTCTTCCTGCCCTTGTATGTCACAACTTATCTGAGAGATTTAGAGCCCTAATGGGTACCTGTACTCGTTATCCGGTTTAACTAGGACTTTCCCGATTATAATTTCCTTGGATCCACTCTTTTTTCGTTAGCTTCCACAACCCACAACCAGGGTGACCCAGAACCTCCCTCTAATCTTCCCCACACGATCATCTCAAGTTCGGTGGGAACTTCTCCCGATGATCAATAATAATTCGCGTGGTAGTTGCTCCTGCACTCCTAGTTTAAAGTGGCAAATCGACGTTATCGTAAGTTAATACTCCTCGTCCAACATCCACCACGAATCCCCTTGCCCTCATGAAGTCCATCCCCAAAATGACTTCTTCCACAGTATCTACAATCAGCATTTTATGTTGAAAAGGAGTTCTCCCGAACTACATACAATCCTGTAAGGCAAAAGTATTTCATTGGGGATGTGGTGTCACTCCTCACTCATCAAAAGTTTGACGGGTTTCGTCGATGTTAGTCGCGTTTCATTTGATCAGGATCAAAGTAGTACCAGTTTATATCACCTTGATATAAATCTTCTTTGATTGCTTTATAGAATATTAATATGTTATATTTCTTGCTACGAGTTTCCAAACTCAACATGAAATTAATTTTGTATCTCGTTTTTCATAAACGGATTTCCATATAGGCTCAAATAACTTAATAGTGTAACAGTTACAAGTTTTATAAGACTTATTTCGACTAGTCAACTGCTTCAAAAAAAAAACTGGGAACTCTAAGGTAGCTCCTATTTGGTTTGAATTTCAAATGATACCACCGTGAAAGGAAATTGAATAATAAAGGAATAGAGATGAAGAGTAATCAACATTGTTAGACAGATGAGCGATCCCTGTACAAATCAAACAACATATATTGCATTACTATGCTGCTATTTATATAAAGATATATGTGAAATTTAAAAAATATCATGGTTTTAACAAATAAGCAATACACATAACACCATATACTCTGGCTAACATTTTTTTTTTTTCATCAAGACAATAACATTTTCGAATCTGTTTCATATTTACCAAATCGTTTTGCCTCATTCATTTTAATGGATTATTTTTATGTTTCCAGACAACATTTTCAAAATGTTATGATGTGAAGAGAATGATTATGGTAAATGTGCAAGAAAATTCTTTATACTATAAAACACTACTTTACATACTCGTGTATATGGTAATTACATTTTTATAGCATAACAAACAAAAATTTAGATTAGCTCTCCGATAAAGCACCAACGCGTTTATGTAAAATTTAGTGGTCGTTTTTTTTTTGTATTGTATACCAGGCAAACATTAAATTTCGCAACCAATGCTAATTTAAAACCTTAAAAATAAAAACCAAAACAGTTTATGGAAAATCGAAATATTTTTTAAGCTTCAAAATATTTTGTATATACGAGTAAACGACTCCACTTTGTTTCCATTTATCGGTTTGGCGGCTGTTACCATCAATAACATAATCTACTTAGTGTAAGCAAGAGGAAATAAACCAAAAAGATCTTACTATTATATATATACATAGATATTACTAAATGATAAGATGAATAATAAGAAATAAAATCAAAACCAAATAATAAATAAATTTTATTACTTCCACATCGATAAATATTTTGTTTGAGTGTCGTTGATATTTCGGATATGAACCGTATCTAGGGCGCACCACCACCACCCATGCCCAAACATCAGAATGTTGAGATATTTTGCAGCGAAAATATCATAAATTAAACAACTTTTTTATTTTATAAATAAAAAGCTAAAAACAACAACAATGTTAGTATACGTGAAAGCTTTAAATTTTCAATGATGAGCAGACGCTACTTTATGGTACTCGAGTAATTAAAGGTATATTTAAATACATAGTATTTACATTGAATACCTATGTACTCTTACTTTATGATAATGGGATGATGAAATTATACTGGATAATTTTATTAGCGTATATATACACGAACCAAAATGTTTATTCGTTGCTATATTAACAAATTGTATGTATAGATATACATAACTTGTAAGATTCGCCAGCTCTTAACTCAAATCTAAACTTATTATTTGTTGATTTTTGGGTTGTCCGCATTGAAGGACTTATTTAACTCAATCTATTCTCTTTCGAGATCTTTTACCATAGGTTTCGCGGATGAGATTACTTTTACATAAAAATAATCTTATTTTGAATTTATTGTGAGTAGCGCAGTAATTCCTTTTACCATTCATCATTTTGTAATAATGTTTTACCTAGTCTAATTTATGGCAATACTATAGTTAATAGATTTGTTTTCTTCTTTTTCTACCGTAAAACTAATGGTGGGATATTTAGAATTTAACATTATACCTAACTCTTCAAACCATCCCTATAATATTAAAATGTCAGCTTTCCACTCATTCTTAGATAGATTAATAAATATTCCTTTGACCAAATCTAATTATAACAGAGAGCTTAAAATAATTTTAGACATAGCAGCGAATAACGGTTATGCAGCTAAGACTATATTAAAGCTATTAAACAGAAAACTTAAACACAAAGCTGTAGCTAACATTTATCCACCTTCTAGCCCAATGCCGAAAAATTGGCGCCGCTTAGAGTATATAGGAAAAACTAGCCAACGGATTAGTAACATCGTGACACAATATACAGATATTAGCTTTGCTTTTTATAACAATAATACAAGAAAATGATTTTTAACAACAAACCAAGAATTGATCGCCTTTCCAAGTCTGGCGTTTATAAGATCAATTGCAATGATTGTAGTTCCTCTTATATTGACAGACTGGGCACAATTTTGAAGTTAGAGTTAAAGAACATTTGTCTGGTAGCCATGAATCATCCCTTTATAATCATTTAACATTAGAAAATCACACATCCACTTTAAACAATTTAGAAATATTACATGTACAACCAAAAGCAGACGTTTAGACAACTTAGAATCTTACGAAATCCGAAAAGCTATATTTCTTAACCAAAATATCCACAACGACCAGAGATAAATCCGTTTCTCACTCCGCACTGTTTTATTCCCATACTCATACCATCCCATGAAATGACTAATACGTCGGGTTATAATAAAAATAATAAAAAACAACAACAACATCTCGATTTTTGTTATTCGGCCGTTGACTAATCAATAATCATATACCTGTGTTTAACTAACCCCGTATTACGTGTGTTTCGCCAAGTGCCTACGGCAGAAAGTGTAAAAAGTATCATATTGTTCCTCAAAAATTTACAAATATAAAATTGATAAATGATGATGCAGTGTTGGGTGCCGGAAAAGAAGTTATTTTAGATGTTGAAAAGTGGTCCCAATCCGGTTTCTTACTATGCGTGGTTAATTTATAAATGGCCGGATTAATACACCAGTAGGCCAAATGTCGGAGTTGTTGAGTGGGGCTCCTTCAATCCAATTTTGAATTAAATTAACGTCCGTGAATTGTTCATTACACGATCTTTGGAGAGTAACAGTTCACAATTTACTTCCTCCGGTGAGTAATTTTGCAGTTTTCCACGGATGTATTTAACAATTAGGTCAGGTGACACGGATGGATTAATACGACTGATATATAAATATTTCTTATTAGGCAACAAAATAGTTTTAATCGAAATGACGGGTATGCCCGTCCCCATAACAGCGTGTACTGGCCTCAGCGGATTGCTCTCATTGAAGTTGGAGCCAGACTGAACAACTTTTGTCAATAAAGGCTTAGTGGTGTCATTTTTTAAGTCCATCTTTTTGGCTGCCATGTCCACAATTACATCAATTTTCTTCAAAAGATTGGACATGTTCTTATTCACGACCAATGGTATACAGCAGTTGCCAAATACAAATACGTGCATGTAAGAAAATGTGTAGGTGCACGTTTGAAGGTTTAGCTTCCTCCTTAAAAATGAAAGTTGCTTAATTTGAATTTATTTTATTAAAATTTTTGTGTTGATAACAATGTGCGGAATCACATTGAAATTTACAACATTTTATTTTATTATACACGAGAAATTTAATCAAAATATTAATCGCTTCAATTTTGAATATTTAAACCTATTCTTATAGAAATATTAATTTAATTATATTGCACTATGATGGAATTAAAGAGCGATGGACGTGGATTCTGGAAATTTCGATAGTCAACTTCTAGTCATGGAGTTAACAGACAATAAAAATATAAATCGATCAAATCTAGCAATAAGATATCAAAGTTTTAAGCAGAAGCAAAATGTAGAAGACAACAACATCATAAGCTTTTTGTATAAATATATTATGCTTTCGTTTACTTAAGAGCTACCAAATTGCTATTCTAAACAAAAAGTTTAAAAATAAGGAAACAAAATCGTAAAAATACCAGGTACATACTCGTATTAAAGATTTTGTTTTGTTCCTCCGAATATCTTTTATAAAGCTTTGCGAGCTCCCCAATCTACATATTTTTTATTGGTTTATAAAAAAAAAGTACAACAATGAATACGCAATAAATTAGATTACAATTTCTCAATTTTATTCCCCTACCATACACACATAATATTTATACCGAATCGAGCTTAAAACAACGTAAAAAGGCAAAAACGATGAAAAGCAAACACTTTTTTTGGAAAAATTTAAATTTTCCATTTCGATTGCGATAAATTTTTATTTTTTTTGTTTTGTTCGAATTTAAATTGAATTGAAAATATTTGCTTTTGAAGGTATGTAATTCTGTATACATACAAAAGGCTCCCGCAATAGGATGTGTGTTACGTAATTCTAGTAACAAGTGTTAATCTTCGCTCAGTGATTTAATACATTATTATGGAATTTACTTTTGTACTCGCAACTTAAACCATAAATTTAAGTGTTTTTACGATATCTAAACAATAAATGTAGATAGTATTTCACCTTCAGTTTTATTTACGGCTGTAACATATTTTTTTTTGTAAATTTCAAGTACATTATAGGGAAGCGGGAGGCAACAAGCATTCCATTTTTTTTTTTTTTTGTAAATATAAATGTAATTTCCAAATGAAATATTCAATAAACGTTTAGTTGCAATTGAAATACTGGAGCTTAATCAAATAAAAATGAGAGTGCTTAGCATATATATATAGAGTGAAAAGTTCAAATAATAAAATGAGACATTTGTGAATTAAAAGTATATAAAAAATTTTATGTTTATTCAAGCTTTTTTAAAAAAAAATCGATTTTTTGGATCTGTTTCAAATGTTCTTTCTCTCAAATTGAAATAAAATGGAATTACGACAAAAGACAGATAAAAATAATGATTAAGCTCCGTTTATGTTTTTTTATACTTGGATAATTAAGATAAGAATGTAAAGTTTTCAAATTTCAAATAGCAACAGATCTGTTTTATTATAACATTGCATAGGTAGTTGACTTACTAAGTTGTTTTGCAACAATTTGTCACATTTGCAAGACTCGTAAATTATTATCTTGTATAACATTCTGTTTAAAAAAGTTTTCTCTAATGCTGGTTGGTACAACTTTACATATGTAATTGTTATGCTGGTTTGGTAAACCTTAAGTGGGAAGTGATTTATGGAAAGTGGATAAAGTGACCAGCGATATTTTTTTGATTAAGTTTTCTTTAGCTTAGCAGTGACTTATCAAAGCGAAAATAAATGCCCAAACTGAGGGAAATGTCACAACACATCTTAAATTTTACCGCTCATTTTTCCTAGAAATGTATAAATTTGATTCTAAATGTGTTACGGACTCGATGTCTGATAGACAAAACAATAACATTCTAACTAGCTCATTGTTGAATGTTCCATTTAGAATTTCGTGTTATGATTTCCTACAATTTTTTCTGGGGCATGGCAATACATACCGTAATCAATATGTCGGGGCAAAATTGGGATTAAATATAAAGTTGTTTTTCACGTTGAAAGGCCGCAATATTATTATTATTTTTTAAATGGTCAGATCTGCCTAAGGTCTTTGAGGTTACCAATCACAACGTTTAGGCAAGCGTTGGTTTCTATAATATATATTTAGCCACGAATATGTTTTCAATCCTCAATCAATTAAGGCCCGAACAACTTTTTTAATATGTCCAGGGTTATTGGAATTAGCCTAGCCTAGCAAAAAAATTAGCTCTAAACTGATGGTAACCGCGAGTGTTCGACCAATTAGCAAATAATTAATTGTTAAATTGAACATTCAAAAATGAACTTTAGGAAATCCTTCAGAAGAAGGAAGAAAGAAACACGCTTGTTTTCGAAACCTTTTCTAAAAAAAATTAACAAATATTTAAGAAAGGATTAGCAAAAGTTTCAAGGGACTTTTAAAACGAGAAAATTATTCTTAAGCCTAATTTTATTAAGTAGTGAAAGTGTCCAATCCATTAGCATACCTGCTAACGATACTTGGACAGTACTGTTATATAAATTTTGAATATGGAAAATCCAAACAAATATCCACAACAAACAAAATCTACACACTTTTACAGTAAATAAAAATTATTTATTGTTGTAATTTAATATACTATACACTATGATTATTATATATTTTAATTTTAATTTTTAATTTTTTTTTCACAACCACAAACACAAACAATACACATATGTTTATATATAAAAACACTTTTACACAAAAACTTAATTCACTAAACCGAAAACAATTAAAGCAAATTAACTTGAATTAATAAAACAATAAAATTAAATTAAATTGAATTGAAATAAAATTTAATTAAAATTTAATTTACGACGAATAATTTAGGCAAAACACGTCTTTCTTCGTCGAGCGACCGACTCCACCTCTTCCCTTCCCCACTCCGAAATTTTAATTTGTGTGGTAGAATTAATCGACTAGCCCTTTTTAGGACTAGCAAAAGATTTGTTTGCTAGCCAATGCCGAGCATGCACCCAAACCAGTAATTGAGTTGTTTTGTTTACTAGCACACTAACACCTTTTCAAAATTTAGGAATGTTTTAGGAAATAATTCACATCCATCAATTTTTATACATTATACGGTTCTATAAAAAACAGAGTGTCCTTGTATAAATGCGCTTAACTATCGTTGACTTTTTTTGTCTAAGATAATAGAATCATTTCTTGCTCTATAAAAGTTTTTTACCATATGTTTTAACGAATCGAGCTTTTTTTTTTAAACCCGACTTATCGAGAATGTTAAGCGAATTTTGAATTCTGAAAACGACGAAATAATATCAAAAGTTTATAAAGAAGGATTGTTGCTGTTGTTGTTAATTTCATGTTTTACTGATTTTTTGAATGGATAAAGTTTAAAATTATTTTAATGAACACAGTGATTATAAGAATGTTTTCCCTTCTTCTTATGTATTTGTGAGACACAAGATTTTTTTATATTTTGTTTGTTATTGAATGGGTGGATTGAGTTTTAATATTTATGGAACGGAAATTAAAAGTTTATTTATTCTTTTTGGTATAATATTACACTTGGAGTGGAGTGAGAGAACATTTTTAAAGATACAACTTTTCGTATATAGTTTAGAAAGTAAAGTTTTCGTTTCATTTCTGTTTTCTAACAACTAAAATATAAATAATAAAGATGTGTTAAAGAAAGATGCAGCTAAGCGCTCTAAGATTTTATGTATATCTACTTATGTATTTTAATATGTGTGAAGTTATAAAATTTATAATGATTTTGTTTGCACGATTAAAATGTCACTGAAAGCTCATAGTTTAATATGGATGAGTTGAAATATATGGGATTAATTATTATTATTTTTTTTTCACCCAACTCTAGCCACATAATTTATTTACGTTATAAAATTATGGTTCAATATTTAAATAAAAAAACAAAACATTGGACTTAAAATCTGGCTTACATCAGGTTCCAATTGATGAAAAATATCAGGAAAATACAGCATTTTCCACGGATAAAGACCACTTCGAATTTACTCTAATGCCTTTTGAGTTAAAGAATGGGCCAGCAACCTTTAAAAGGACGATGAATAACGTATTGAACGGTCTGATTAGAAAAATCTGTTACGTTCACCTGGACGATATTATTATCGTGGAGTAGCATTTTGAAAATCATTTAGAAAATTTTAGTGCAGTTCTTAAACAACTTTCACAATTTAACCTGCAGATACAATTAGATAAGTACGAATTCCTCAAACGAAAAATGAAATTCCTCGGGCATATCATCACTCAAGAAGGTGTAAAACCTAACCCTGACAAAATTAAGAAAATTCTGACTACCCAAAGACAGAATAAATAGTTCAGATTATCAGAATACTATCATACATTTATTAAAGAGTACCCAAAAATTCTAAAATAGATGACAAAATTTTTAAAGAAAGGTGTAGATGTTAATATTTTAGATCCAGAATATAGATAATCATTTGAAACTTTAAATAAGATAATATCAACAGATCAAATGTTGACCTATCCTAGGAATCATTAGAAATGTTGAAGAACTCTTCAACAAACATGAAACAATCGGTTAGAAGTCTTAAAACACCCATATGTCTTGTACAACTACGTTTTTCAGCATGGGGTAATGAGTTACCACATGTGGCCGCTAAGTGGCCTGGCTGAGGTGTGGCCGTTAAGGGTTAAGAAATAACCAGAAATTAAAGATGTTTAAAAATATGTTGATTTGATTTATTATCGAAATAAAACGGCACCATCACACCATCGCACCGCATTATTTCATCACTTCATCACTAACCATTTCCATTGCCACTACCATTACCAATACCATTAGCGTTACCATTAGCGTTAAAATTGTCATTACCATGCAAAAATTGTATGTGGTAAACGAAATTATTATAACATTTTAAATTTTAAATTTTAAATTTTAAATTTTAAATTTTAAATTTTAAATTTTAAATTTTAAATTTTAAATTTTAAATTTTAAATTTTAAATTTTAAATTTTAAATTTTAAATTTTAAATTTTAAATTTTAAATTTTAAATTTTAAATTTTAAATTTTAAATTTTAAATTTTAAATTTTAAATTTTAAATTTTAAATTTTAAATTTTAAATTTTAAATTTTAAATTTTAAATTTTAAATTTTAAATTTTAAATTTTAAATTTTAAATTTTAAATTTTAAATTTTAAATTTTAAATTTTAAATTTTAAATTTTAAATTTTAAATTTTAAATTTTAAATTTTAAATTTTAAATTTTAAATTTTAAAGTGTAGTGTTGCATGGCAATGCATAAATATGTAAATACCCTCATTAACATTTTACATTTTACATTTTACATTTTACATTTTACATTTTACATTTTACATTTTACATTTTACATTTTACATTTTACATTTTACATTTTACATTTTACATTTTACATTTTACATTTTACATTTTACATTTTACATTTTACATTTTACATTTTACATTTTACATTTTACATTTTACATTTTACATTTTACATTTTACATTTTACATTTTACATTTTACATTTTACATTTTACATTTTACATTTTACATTTTACATTTTACATTTTACATTTTACATTTTACATTTTACATTTTACATTTTACATTTTACATTTTACATTTTACATTTTACATTTTACATTTTACATTTTACATTTTACATTTTACATTTTACATTTTACATTTTACATTTTACATTTTACATTTTACATTTTACATTTTACATTTTACATTTTACATTTTACATTTTACATTTTACATTTTACATTTTACATTTTACATTTTACATTTTACATTTTACATTTTACATTTTACATTTTACATTTTACATTTTACATTTTACATTTTACATTTTACATTTTACATTTTACATTTTACATTTTACATTTTACATTTTACATTTTACATTTTACATTTTACATTTTACATTTTACATTTTACATTTTACATTTTACATTTTACATTTTACATTCATCACAAGATTTCATGAATTGATATCGACACCTTCAAAGTGCATGTGGTTGCGCATTAAGTTGGCACACACGCTCATTTTGGCGGTCCATTACCTCCGACCTGAGAGGCGGATTTTTTTATTTTTGTAACGGGAGTTAGCCCTACGACATGCGGTAATCGAAGATTTTGAATTTTGCTTAGGGCACATAAAAGCGCTGGTTGGCAGTTTAAGCATTAATTTCGGCCCATAGACATCCACATTAATGCCATGCCTAGACCAATTTTTATCAAAATTAAAGAAATCAAAATTGTTGCTGAAAAAAATAAAAAATAATAAGGAGGGGGGGGGGGGGGGACCAAAGGGGTTCGTAAACATGTTGCCCTTTAAGCAAAAAAAATGTTTAATTTCGACCGAAATTAGCACCAGGCATAGAAAAAATCCTTCCCGTTCAAACAGTGCCATTATGTGCCCAAAAAAAGCTTTGAAAAACTCGAACTTTTCCAAAATCAAAATTAACAACTCGTAACCAGGCATACAACAATAAACAACCACCACCCGTTTAAGATGGTTATTTATTGTTTTTTACACTTTGAGATAGCTTCAAATAATTATGATATTCTAGTAAAATTTTACTTTAGCTTAAAATCTTTTGCTAGTTGTAGTATGTAGCGTTTTACTTGCTCTACGGATTCAAACTTAACGTTAGCTGGCTTTGGTATTTCATAGTCTCCATTATAGTCTTCATTTTCATCAATGATATAAGAGGACATATTGGCTGTTTTCGATCCAATCGTGCTGTTGTCATAATAATTTTGTGCCTTGTACCAGATGTACAGCGTTATACAACGTCAATCTAACACACCAAAATTTAAATTAAATTTAATAATGTGAAAAAGTTAATATTTACATAAACTCAAATATCTTTAATTTACTTGAGCAGGTGAGTATTAATAAATATTTTATACAGAACAACACAAAAATTATGATTCAAATTTAATAAAATAAAAAACCACATTAACTTTATTTTTTTTTTATTATGTTTATTCAACATATATTAATTACATAGTTTATAAAGGTATAGAATTTAAGGCAAAACCACCCATCCCCAAACCAAATTTTGTTTAGTGAAAAACTTTATAAATTTTCCTAAATTAAATATTACACTTTGATTTTGTTTTATGTATATTTGTATGATATATGTATACATGATTAAACACATGTATAACATCTAAACTTTAAAAACCATAAATCTAATGTAATTTTAATTTGATTATAAATTTTAAATTATATTAAGGTTTTTGTTTTTTGAACAAAACAAAAATTTTGGCTTTCATAAGTTATTTATAAAATAAAATATTAAAATTTAAAAATAAATAAAATAATAAGTTTAAGGTTTTATCTACATATATATTATTATATAATATTATACTAGGTAACTTGTGTTTTATAAATTTTCGAGATTTTTTTTTTATTTTTCTATTTCATGGAACACATAATTTAAAAATATTAACTAATAATTTATTTTTATTTTTTACTTTTATTATGGGGTAAATTGGTTTGAGAAAATTTAATGTTGATAGGTTTTCATAAAAATTGAATTAAATTAAATTATTTAGAATATGTTGATTTTGTTAATTTATTTAACTTGACGAGTTTGTAAAAAATCGTGATCTTGTTTGAGTGGTAAACGAGTTCGAGGAAATAATTGTTGTAACGAACTCTTTTAAAATTACACAAAAAAATTTAAATATTGCATTTTGTAGAAAATTGCCCTCTTTTTGCAAAATGTTTCTAGTATATAATATATTAATGAAAATGCAGGGCTATACAACAGGGCCCCAGCAAATTCACTCGCTTGCGTCACTGCGTCACCGCCATCTTAACACGCTATGTCTGCAGCATAGCACTTCAGTGAAGGAGGATAAGATGTACCCACCGATATTTGGTCGATGCCTCCTGCTCCCATCCTATCAGGTGTGGGCCTCAGCGAACATTCCCCTTTACAGCTACTGACGCAAGCATCGACCGACCACATTCGCCTCCCATTCGCTCTGTCTCGGCATCTTACGAGTTAAAACATTTAAATGGAGCGATCACTACGCCGTGTTCAGCACATCTGAAAACACAGACAAACCGAAACCAACTATGTTTCGCATTGAGGGGAATCTTCTGCGGGAGAGTGCTGTAGCGGCTCACTTATGTGGATCCGTCACAATGTATCACTCACATACATTGTCATCTGAGTTCCCCCAACCACGTTAACGTCTCACGCCGCTCAACGTTGACATTACCATTTGGGAACGAACGCATACAACCAACAAACTACTGTCTCTTCCATATGAAGAGACAACAAAAAATAAAATTTAATTCTTTTTACACCCCTATTCCCTTAGTCGTGCCACTTGTCACTTCCACAATGACGAAGATTCAGCCGAGTGTTAATAATTTTGCAAAAAAGGTTCTGTACCATAAGCTAATTCAAAATTTTACAGCAATCAAATTTAGGTCCTTAGAGCATAAACCCAACAGGGTGTTTCGTTGGCCTTTATTAATCTTAAGATATATGACCGACAGGTTGCATTAAATTGACTTAAGAACAACTTTAGTATAAAAATTGACAACAATTATCAAACCTCCACGTTTACACATAGTCCTATCAATTCTAAACAAGTCTAGTTAGGTTACCTCTGGTGCGGTGTGATAAACGAACGTTTTGGTGTTTAATTTTATTCTTATTAACTTTTAATTAATTTCAAGTTTAAATAAAAATTTGGAAAATGCTTAAAAAAGTTTGAAATAGATAAATTACACACATTTTAACAATTAACAATTAAATCGTTGTTTGAATTTAATTTATGGTTTGTTTGAACATGATCAAACTTTAATACTTTAAAAATATTGATTTACTTTAACATTTTCTGTACAATTTTGTTAAAAAATTAGAAAATCTTTGAAAAATTAATTTAGGGCAAATACCAAACTAAAATCAATTTATTTTGTACTCATATGTATAACGTGCATGAATCACGTTCTATAAATAGGTGCCCCCAAAAAAAATGTATCCTAAACAGATTATTCTGCTATTAAATCGTGCTCATGTGTTATTGTTGTAGACATGAAAACCCATTACAGTTACGGTTTACGTATAATAATGAAAATGACCAACATTACATAATACCTTTACCAAAAAACGATCACAAACTAGGGAAAATTTTTTTTTTTCAATTTGAAATTCATTTAGTGTTGCCGGACACACACACATTATGTCTTTAAAATTAATTATTTAGTTATTTAGTTGTTAGCTTTTTTTGGTTTAAATAATTCAATTTGCGCTTTATTCAACCAGTTTAGGATGTTATCCTTGTTGTTTGCCCTACATTCGAATTTGGAACGTTTGTCACGCAATTTTTACTCAGTTTTGTTTTTGCTTGTTTTTTTATTCAATACCACCGACATGAGTAATTATGCGTTGTGTTGTTTTTACAACAAATAAACTAATGACTATTTTTTTGTACATCTTATCTGTTGGGTGTATATAGCGTGATTTTATAATCTTTGGAAAAGGAATTAATGTTGTGTTGAATTGGAAAAATGACTTTGTAAAACGCATACCCCTGTGGTCATGATTTACTGTCTTTTGGGTTTTTGTATATAGGCGAAGGATATATTGAAAACTTGCTGCAATAAAGATTTGTACCTGCTAACCAATTTAATCGACACAAAGAGATATACCGAAATAAATTAGCTAAAAATAATAAGAAGGGCGTCTTAAAGTTATTATCGCTACGTGATAAATTTTTAATTTTTCGATTTTTTTTACGTAGACAGAAAAATCAAAGTCCTGGAAAAACATTTTTTTTATTGCTTCAGATTTACGTGTTTTCTTGATTTTCAAACAGGTAGAAAAATGTTATCCTGCTAAGCAAAATTATAATATTGCAGATAAAAATAACATTTTTCATGTTACAAAGGAGTTTTATTTTGCTAATTTTAGACTCTGGCGAAATTATGTTTTCAAAATTTATTTTATATATTTCACACGCGTTGCGGGCTTAAACCGGAAAATGTTTTTATATTTATGTAATTTAGTTTCACACTAAAATTAGACACAGATTAAAGAGTAACTTTGTCAACTTCATCTTTAATGACCACTCTTGGGTAAGTATATATTTATGTTTTAAAGCCTTCCGTTTTAAGAAGCACCAATCTTTTCAACTTTCCAGTGGTCGTTTGGACCAACTTCGGTAAGGTTTTTATTAGCACCCAGCAAAACCGAGTGCGCTTAATATTGACAATATACCTTTGTTACGTGTTTGTTCCATTTTTTTTATTGAACGATATGATAGAAAATGTAATATTCACAGTTGTCATAACTAATAAATACAAGGCTCCTTAATTAAGTTGGATACTTGACAAAGTTGTGTTAAAAATAAAATTTCGGGCAAACGCTTGATAATGCATTTGGTACGGTCTGTAGCGGTTCGCTCATTCACCACTACAATATACAACAAACATACTCAAAGTAAGAGAAAAATAAACAGTGGAACCCTGGTATACGACCATCCCGGTACACGACAAACTCGATATACGACCTTTTCGGCTGAACAAATTTTGCTCGGTACTCGACTCAAGATTCGTACACTTTTGTCCCATTTTTCATCAATAAAACATACGATTAATTCGGAACGAATTAGGGTCGTATACTGCGGGATTCCACTGTATTATTTACTGCATTATTTATTTGTATAGTTCGTAAAAGCGTAGTAGTTTTTTTGCTTTGATTGTTTCATGTAGGTCTCGACAGTTCGACGTGAATTGTACTCCTTCTCTAGATAATACGGGTATACATTGTGGTTAAAGATAATCAAAATATCTTCAATGTCTTCTACGTGATTTGTTTTGAATATTGCATCTTCGTATAAGATGACGCTTAAATTGTCTGATACCTTTTGTATTTAATTCCATGGTTAATAATACATATTCTCGATGCTTGAACATGGTTCGTGTATCATCATGTATATAGGTGTTAGAATTCGGGACAATAGCATTTGAAGTTGTAGGTATTATGTAAGGAATGTTTATTGGAATAGGTTTAATTTGGTAATACGAAAGGGTTTCAATGTGGAATAGGGGTATTTCGATATGTTTTTCGAAATGATTTGGAATATGTATATGTGAGATCTTCACGATTTAAAATGTGGCGTGAAATAATTCTTAATTTTGTGAACGTTATTACTTCGTGAATTTCATTAATTTAGTCTTTTAGGGCCAAATCGACAAACCACAATTAATTCGCAACTGCTACTAAATTGTCTCTTTTGGTATTTTTAAACCTCAATAAAATCACAGATTAAAGTGTAGATTGAAGTTATGGTCGTGGATATTGGCGACTACAATCAGTGAATATAATTTACGTTTAAAATCGAATTTATCATTTCAAATAATAGCAATAATTAATCAATTAATATTATCTATATTGTGATTTTGGCCTTGAAAAATTTAAAATTTATTTGGAAAAATTTAATTATTTGAAAATTGTACTAGATTTCTGATTAAAATTTGCTGTTTTATTCTTTTTTTGAAAATACAGTTTTCGAACAACAATTTCGAAAAAAGAGTGACTGCAACTAGAAGTTGTAGTTGTGTCTATCGATTCGGGCCTTAGTAATTCTAAGCTATAATGTTTCCTTTTGGTTGATTTTGATTTTCATTAATCGTTTTTTCTATTAAACCGTTTGATTATTCATGCCTTCATGGAGAAAACTTAATGTTTGTATCATTTGTGCAGTCAAAATAATTTCGGAACAAGCAAATATACATATGAGATGTTTCACAAATGCTCGGATAACAACTTCCGCTTTCTAATTTTCTATTGGTATTGTTAACGAGTATTTTGACAAGTCATCCTGAATAATAAGAAAGTATTTATTAAGAATGTGTGTAGATATCATTAGTCTGACAATGTCCACAAATATTGTTTGGAATGGTCTAAATGAAGTTGTAGTTATTTTCATAGGAAGATTTGTTGATAATGTGCTTTTGTTCCTTTGACATTCAACGTAAGTCTAAACATATTTAATTATGGTTTTCAACATGTTGGGTAAATAGAAAAATTAATTTAGTCGTTTGTACATGCGACTCACTCCGTGATGCCCTCCGATTGGTGATTTGTGGGATTCATCCAAAACTTGCTGAATTTCAGTTTCTGTGTTTAGTTTAATGAAATCATTATTCAGAGCAATTGTTCGGTCCAAACCAGGTAATGTTGGTGATTCCAGCATTGAGGACGAATTTGGTAATATGGCATTGCTAGATTTAATATTAGTAGGAATAAGATTGGGATTCGCTGATGAATTTGAATTGTTTTGTTGTTGTCTGCTTGATGATCTAGTCCTGAGGTCCTGTCTGTTTTAAGATCCTGTAATAGGTAAAATTTCCCAAGTTCTTTTAATCCTATGTCAAAAATAGGTATTTCCATTTTAAGAAAAACTGACTTTACCTTGAAATTACTTTGAAATTTGACCTCAAGTTCAAATTTAAGATCATCATTTGATTTCCCCCTAAAAATTGTAATTTTTTTTATTGCTATTTTTTTAATTTAGGTCTCCCACTAGAAGTTATTTCAGTGGATTTTTCAAAATGGGTGACCCTATATATGATATATGATACATGATAATTTGACAAGACATTTATCCTTTTTAAGAGTACAATTCTATTGGCGAATCTTCATAAAAACGTTTTATACAGTGAAGGGAAAGGTTTCCAGAATCAAAAATATCAAACCTGTATCTATCACCACAATGTCATATTGGTTACAAAATCCCGTTCTAATATTAATTTTAGTTGTACAGGTTAATCGCAAGCTATTCTAGAAAAATAAATATTTGACTGTTTTTTTGGGAAATCATCATATGAACGAAAAAAAAAAATATCGAAATAAAAATCTCGATTTAAAAAAATCGAAAAAAATTAACTCGAGGACAAAATATCGTTTTTCCGATTTGACAAAATATCGAATTCGAAATTTTGATAATTGGTTTAATATATATAGAAGGGAATCTCAATTAATTAAAATACATTAACTCAATTTAAAATTTTATTTATAATTCAATTAATTCTCAATTTAAAATTTTTATTTATAATACTATAAGCTAACCCTTTCAAAATAATTGTCCCACCCCAGCATACTAGTCCATATGATAATTTTGAATCTACAATAGCAAAATAAATTTTTAAAACTGCTACAGTGCATACCAGCCGTAAGGTGTAAATTTTACTTATCACTAAAGCCAGATACTTCCGGAGAGAGTCCGACATATTTAAAAAATTTAACGAATTCAATTTTAAAACAAGTATCAATACAAGCAACTTAGTCACAATGAGCATCATGATAAACAATGTCACATCATGGCACCATTTATTTACTAAGCATAAATCCGATTTCATATTTTGAATATTTATACTGCGAATATAGGGTGATTATATAGAAACCCAAGATTGTCAGCGTAAGCTATCAACCTACAGTTAAAATTTATTTGGAAAATAGAATTTAAATAAATTGACCCTCGCGGTACACCACGAAAACTAGCATAGAACAGTTTTTGCAGTGAAAGATCGCTTTACCATATCAAATGCTCTCGTTAAATCTAGAAAAATAGCACCAATCGAATTTCTTTGATCCAGACCCTTATACAGAAAATTTATAAATGCCAATAAATCATTTTCGGTTTTTTTTCTAAATCCATACTGGTTATTAAGTAAAAATTTAGTTTTATTCAAGAAACTGCTGATTCTGGAATGTGCTAGATTCTCAATAATTTTACCAAATACAGAGAGCAATGATATCGGTCAATAATTTATTAGCCTAATTATTTAGTTTTATTATCACCTTTTTTTAATATTGGAATAACCACAGCTTCTTTTAATTTAAGAGGAAAATACCAGATCAAAAACTGAAGGACAGATACGAAATGATTGTTAAATATCTCGGATATAGCAAGTTTATCAGTTACTGTAGAATTATCATCAATTACGAGTTCCTCAATCAAATCTTTCTTATGCTCCTTATTTAAAACCCCGTTGGCCACTTTCCAGCTATCTTTAATATTGCATTTTGTATTGTTGAATTTATGTTTATAGTATTTTTCTTTCTCAACATATATTTTATGTTTAAGCTCTTTATGTAAAACTTTGAAATTCAATAACAAGTTAGAATCTCTGGGATTTTTAAATACTTTTTAGATAAACCATTTTTCAACTTAATTGTGTTTATTAAAATTGCTGAAATCCGAGGCTTAATCCGTTTGTCCTTAGCTTTTACTACGTGCCTTATTATCAATACATTGTTTTAACCGCGCAATAAAATAATCATACGCTCTAGATATATTAATTTTGGAATAGACATTGAGCCAGCATTCCTCATTCAACTCAACAAATAAATTTGCATAATTTATAGAGGAGACATAATGTTTGAATTGTGGCAGTAAATGATTATTGGTAAAAATTTTTGACGGGACAAAACTCATCGATGTCATACGGTGATCAGTAATATTCAGGTTATAAATATCCGCAACGGTACTAAATTCTAATTTCAAAGAATGTCTAAAAAATACAATATGTGATCTATGCATGTAGCAGAATCATTACAAATTCGTGTTGGTACATTTAACATAGAACGTAGGCCATGAGACGTCATCATAAATATATAACCGTGTGAAGATGGGGCATGATCTAAACTATTTATATTCATATCACCCAAAGCTAATAAATTTTTCGCTTTAATCCCTGATAAAATATTATTAAGCTCTACCAAAAAGACAGATGTGTTTAATAAATGAAATCTATAAATAACTAACACCGAAAACCGAACGGAATTAAATTCAAAATTTACCTGTTAAATGTCAGCACTCTAGTTGCATCGATGTAAGATGCATCTGTAGATAAATAACAACTTCATCGGCCCTATATGTAATATATTTCATAATTTTCAAGTTCATATTCTTCAACCCAAACCTCAGAAACTTTTATAAGATTCACTAATTTTCTTTCCATATCTTGAATTTGTCGTGGATTAATTAGTCGACGAAGAACTATAGGGCTCGGAATAAGCGGTGCAGGCTAACAAATCAAAGATAATTTATTTCTTAAATTTAATTTGACATTAGTTGCAAATGCAACCGGGTGTAACACCGCGGGACCGCAAGATTTGGCACAATTTCTAATACGGGTTCATTGCTAGTTGTATTAGCGAGGGTTATTTCAGTCGTGCTTCAATTTTTATTTGTCTCCAATCTCAGATGCGTCGTTAGAAAGGCCGGAACAGTTTCTACTGCATCATTGGTTGTAACAATATAGTTATTAGCTAAATTCGTATGAAGCGACGCAGATACGTTATGGTTCACTATACTATTTAGCCCAACCGCCGCAGTACTGTCGGTACTTGCTATTCCGTCATAAACTGTTTTTTTTAGACCTGCACATTTATAATGCGCGATTGTGTCGCATTGGCTACTTCACCGCAACGCTTTTTCACAAACCGCACTGTAACACATGGTGCACATTGCCACAATAAACTAAATTAAATTAAATTATTTTTGTATTCAGAAATTACTTGCTTTTTGAATAATCCCAAAGCAGAAAATATTTTGTGGGGTGGGCTTGGGAAGTAATTTTTTGACGCATTGATCATTGCAATCTCGAAATCGGTTATTATGTAATTTGGTTTTAGTTCAATGTTATTACAGCAAGCTATATGCAGGACTTCATAAAAAACTTCGTTGCAACATTCTTGCAATTTGGCACTGATAAGGCAAAATAATAATGGCATAGTAACTACGCCCATGAGTAGTATAGTAAATAGCTGGGTTTTATGCTAGAAACCACATTAAACGTTTTATCCATAAGCCAAATTTTTGTTTCTGTTAAGTAGTAGATTGTACCAATTACAATAATTTTATTTTTACCGAAGGTCTTCTCCGATAATACAAATAAATCACCTAAAAATTATTTATTACAATACAATATGGAACAATTTTCAAGTTAAATGATTTACCTTCAACATGCATCAAATGAGTTGGAATTGTGGGTTCCTTTATAGTATTCCTCCTTACCTATTTGATCTTATTTTTCAGTTCTTCTTTTTTTGGGAGATAAACCCTACAACTACTTTCACAGATGTTCAAACGGTCATTGATAATTTGGGATGGAGGTCGTGTTGAGTCACACGCCAGCTGTTTAATAAACTAGTTGGTTTTTAGTACCTCAATACGACTAGCTTGACAGGTTCATGATTGTGCTCTTGTGACAATTTTGTAATTGTGTGTTTACCACAATCTAACTTCGTTGACAATCGTCCTCGGCAACCGATTTTTTTTTTATTTTCCCTGTTTTTATTGGTTTTAGTTATTTTAATATACATTTATTAAGGTTATTCGCATCCATTTTTAGAAAATTTGCTATTTTTTGTTTTTAATTTTATTTAACTTCAGTTGCTGAATAATGTATGTTATATGCTCAGTCTACTATACATTACATGAATGTTACCTTAGCCTTCTAAATTTATATAGTTGACGTGAATTTTGCTACTCTATAAATAACAAGTGTAACAATTACCCTGCAGAAGATAAATAGATTGGAGGTTTATATAACAAATCTAATTAAATTATACACTTACAATTTACATTTGGCTATATAGACTTGATCTATATAGAGAAAATGATCGATTTTGGATAAGATTTGATATTTTTAATCGAGCGATTATAAATATCAAATCTTATACAAAATCGATCATTTCTATTTTCGGTTTTCAATTCCAGATTTTCCTTTTTCGATCTTTTTTAGTTCGAGAAATTTTTTTCGAGCACTTTTCGACCATCTGTGCCCAAACCGTTTTTTTTTTTTGAGAATACATATGATATTTTAACAATTTCCAATTTTATAGCACAATAACGACTAAAATACTGGAATAAATGAGAGTTGCTCAAACAAACGTTTATATTTCTACTGAATAATTTATACCAAATTTAATTTGCAAATGAATTGTTGAAAATAACAACAATAAGTAAAGTTTATCCCACAACAAAAACAAAAAACAAAAGATTTAACTGATTATTTTTTAAGAATCTGAAATTTCGCACTTAGAAAAAGCTTCGTCAAATAAATAAGCATGATTATTTTATACGATCACAAAAGTTCGAACGGTGGATTATTTTCTACGATTATAGAGAATTATAATAAATACAATTTTTTTTTTTTATTAGAGCTTTACAAATATCGATTTTTTCGTGCTTATTTGTGTATGAAATGCGTTTTCTGTTGTGAACTGCTCATTATACTGATTGAAGTTGCAACAAACTTTTTGATACATAAAATTAATTTGGTTAAGCTCTTTTTATGTATTTAAAATATTAAAGGTATTAAAGGTAGATGACTGGATGTGGAATGAATTTGTATTCAACTGTGTGCTGATTTAGAAAACATAAAAAAAATATTGATTGGTATTTTACAAGTTTAATTAAAATATGGTAATTTTTGTTGAGATAACACCGCAAATTGTGGATGTTTTGTGCATTAATATGCATATATTTAAGTGACTGTTGCATTCAATGAGGTTGCTATAATTATAATTTAAATAAATGAAAATAGTTTTAAAATAGCTTTGCGCTAGTTGACTACTTTATTTATGTTATCTGTTGGGCAGCAAACTGGTAAAACCCAATAACATGCTGCCACATTAACCAGCCGTTTTTTTTCATCACCCGCCAAGAATCGAACCGTGGACCTTCGGAGCTTAAAGCAAACATGCCAACCACTGTGCCACCGGGGCGGCAGTGTATCTATCGTTTATGTATCTATCTCTAGTACTAAATATAAAGCCAACTCAAAATAAATTATACGTAACCCATTGCTTTTGTATATTTCAACAAATTACCAATTTATTAAAGCAATTTCGATAATAGTAGGTTTCCAGGAATATTCGTTTTTATTCAATAATGAGAATAATTAGAGTATACACAAATAATGTTGTCGAGGAGCTTCCAAATAAAATAATTAAAATGCAAACTTTCAATTTTTTCTTTATTAAAAATTAATCATCAAGCTTTTATTGTTTAATGTAATCAAACCGGACACCAATATTGAACTGCCCACAATCAATAAAAATAGAATAATTATATAGGTACAAGAATCGAGAGACGTTATTTTAAATTTAATTTATATTTTTATTGTTATACAAATTTCTAGGCCTGTCGGGTTTTTTACGCAGTCACAAATATGATTGCGTTACATATTTTTCGTTGCTTTTTGCGGCTGTGGGCAAATTAATCACCCTGTACATTATTTTGTTAATCGCTTTACTCTCTTTAAACAAACTCCAAAAGCATTTTAAATAAAAATAAAGTAAGTTAAAAATTTAACAAATAGGATAAAGATGTATAAATTATTCGGTTATCTTATAATGCCTAAATATCGAGAAATTTTATAATACATGTTTAAGCGCAATAAACAATTAAGAGAATTTAATAAAATTTGAATATTAATCCAATCTGAAAGCATTGAGCGTTAGGTTGTTTTACAAAAGGTTTTTTAGTATTTGTTAAAATTTGTCAAAACATTAATCAATTATTGCCATTAATGGATGGTTAATGGATGTCGGAACACGGTTTAACAGTGACAAATTTGTGAAATAATCTGTAATAACACAACAAAAAGAAGCAGCGCACAAACTCTCAAGAATTTTCAGTTAACCTAGAAAAATCTCGAATAATCAATAATAACTCAACGTTAATCTCTAAAAAATCAAATATTCTCGGTAAATACTCTCGCAGATGAAGTTAATCTAAAAATCTCAAATAGAATATGTAATTCCTAATTTCCAGGATATTGGAATCTCAATGTAGGCTAATCCGGATTAATCTCAAAATTTCTAATAGAATCTAGAATGCAAGCAAACCTCGAAAAAATAAATGAATAATTTCGAATCATGAATAATGTTAAATTCCAGTTTGAATAATTTTCAAATTTCAATTCAATACACAAATTTGAAAAATTTTACACGCAACATTTTTTCAAGAACCTTCATTGACGGAAACCAAACCTTGCGAAACAGCTTAAGCGGTTATACGCAGTTGCAAGGCCAAAAAAAGTCGTTTTTTACGATTTTTTTCTGAAAAGGAATTTTATTTGACAAATCAATAAATTCAACGGTAATTTTTTACTTTATTTTCGGCATTTTTTATTTTTTAAAATATTAATTTACACTGATCCTGTAGACGGTCTCCTGGAGGTCCTCCAAAAAAAGGTGTCTGGCGGTTATCAAGATATTTTCCGGTGTCTACAAATATTTTGTTTTTTTCTTAATCGAACAAATACAAAAAGATAAACTGGAATGGTAGCCATTTAGATATCTACAATTAGTATAAGTACTTGGATTGATATTCAGAAGCCTGTGGTTTAATCAAGTTCGAATTATAAGGAGCGGTAAATTTCAAAAAAAACTCGTAGTGTTAAAATAATTATCTTACAATTTTCAGTTCACAAAAAATAAATTTTATACGTTGGACGTCAAAACAACTTTGATTTTTCGAAGCCATAATGTAAAAAACCGAACTTTTGTAAAGAAATTACACGGACATCGCTTAAGAAAACCGTTTTCATTTTCTTGTAATAATTGATTTATTAAAACGAAAATTAAAAAAAAGATTTTTGAGAAAGAGAAACAGCATTCTGATCAAATTGAAATAAAAGCTTACTACGAATCGGGTGGCCATATATACATTACATAGATAGCAGTGATAGCAATAAAAATTTGGTAAAATCGTACCAAAAATTACCACCTGCGAAAATTTCAAGTTTAAAAATTGTAGGAAAACCAAACCAAATTCACAATAGTATTGTATAACAAGTGAAGAAAACGAGTCATTGCAATATGAAAGTGAAATTTGCAGCCTGAGTATTGCAATGCAATGACTCATTTTCACACGAGTTATACACGCTATTTTTTCTTCGATACAATAGTCCTATAACATTTATAAATAAGTAGAAACATATAAAATTACAAACTTGTACGGATCAACACAAATTTATTAAACCATTAAAACATTTGGGTTTTCACAAATCGTGTAGCAATATTAAGAAATCGTTGTGTAATGAGAATATTTCCACACGATTTTAGTATACGATGCAAAGGCTCCTTTTCTTATATAATTTAAATTCAAAAATCATCATCGAAAGTATCGGTTACTGCACTATCGTAGAAAAATATTATTACGTGTGTTAATTTTGTGATAAAATATTTTTTTTTCGTATTTTTCTGTAAACATCTTAGACATCTGACGTACACTAGTAAAACGAAAGATAAATTTAGCAAGTATTATTTTAATTCGTCAGAGCCAACTTTGATGTATTTTTCAAAATGGAAGTTCGATAGAAATCAGTGGAAAGTTATACCACTAAAAAAGTTTCTAAAAAATACTTCATGATGATTATGGCTTTATACTCTAAAAGGCTCTGGTTTTACTATGGCAATTTTGTTTTTTCCCCTCGTTTCTAAAGCCGTTACCCATGCGAAAAATTGACTCACAGCGGAAAAAAAAGGAAAAGAGAAAAATAATCTGATACTCCATATAAGAGACAAAGGCAACGATTTTTTTTTTTTGTTTTTTTATTTCATAGCAAAAAAATTTTGCTATAAAATAAAAAATAAAAAAAAAACGTTGTCTTTGTCTCTTATATGGAGTATCAGATTATTTTTCTTTATTTGTTTTTCTTACTGTAAGTCCCTTATAAAAGCTTCGTTTTTTAAACTATGGCTTTGTATAATCAAGGTTGCTTTGATTATATTCATTTTTAAAAATTGTATAGTACTATTTAGTAAGTAACAAATAACAAGAGTAATACAATTTATAGCGATTTTGTGCAATTTAAATTTTTTTAGCTACTTTATATTCCTTCTTTTTGGTCTATTTTCAAAGCAACCTTGATTATACAAGCCATAATATAAAAAACGAAGCTTTTATAAGGGAATTATAAACGAGGAAAAAATCAAACTTTTCATAGTAAAACAAATAAAACATATGGGAAATCACTTTTTTTCCTAAGACAAATTTGTAAATGAAAACGTTGCAAATTCTTTATTATGATGTCTGAAATATTTTCATAAATGTTTGAATTTCAACATATATAAATCTCGTTTAAGTAAATCGTTTTCATTTTCTTGTAATAATTGATTTATTTAAACCAAAATATAAAAAAAAGTTCATAACAACAGCATTCTGGTCAAATTAAAAAAAAAAGCTTACTACAAATCGTGTGCATTAAGGCAATATACATTACATAGATAGCAGTGATGGCAGAAAACAATTTATAAAATCGTACCAAAAATTGCCACCTGGAGAAATTTCAAGTGCAAAAATTGAAGGAAAAGCAAAACAAATTCTCGAAATTAAGAACGTCATAATTTTGTGATTAAACAATTTTTTTCATATTTTTCTGTATAAATCTAAGACATCTAACGTACACTAGTAAAACTAAAGGTAAATTTAGCAAGTATTATTTTAATTCGTCAGAGCCAACTTTGATGTACTTTTCAAAATGAAAGTTCGAAAAAAATATTTTAGAAATAATTTAATTTTAATATTTCTGCAATTAATATTTACTTAATACCAATATACCCTTCTTGTATTTGCTGCTAAAGATATGTAGAACGCTTTTGTATAAACATTTTTGCTTTTTTCATTGAAAAACTTGAAGCTAAAAACACCATTTTTACTATGGATTCCTATGGAAATCAGTGAAAAGTTATACCACTAAAAAAGCTTCGCAAAATACGTCATAATGATTATGGCTCTATACTCTAGAAGGCTCTGCTATTTTACGAAAAGAGCTTTTCATTCCAAAAGCTCATCCAATCTAATATTGTTTCCCCATCTTTTTATTAACATTATTATTTTCGTCGAAATGTTTATAAAAAAACAGCAAATTGTTGTTGTGTAGAAATATTGAATCAAATTGTATAAAACAATAATAATCCAACTTTTCTTTTCATGGTATCTGCGGGATTATTTCTTATCGTGGAAAATTTATTAAAGGAAACAAAAAACTTTCATCTTTCTTATTTTATATGTTTGGTTTTTTTGGTATAGTGTTTTTATATAACAATACCGATATTTCTTATAATATTTTATTTTTTAACAAAATCCGTAAATATAAGAATAAAAATATTTTTGGTTTGCTTAAGGGAAATAAAATTACGACCAAATTTCTAGAAGTAAAATACAAAAAGAAATCTTTCATTGGTGGTTATAAATAACAATTGGATAGGTAGGATTATGTAGGTGTACTGTACTGTATCCATATTAATGCTTTGAACAAAAATCAAACAAAAAATATTCATACGATAGGTTTAAATGGGCTTTCAAACATATTTTTAAATTTTAATACTTTATAAACCATCTGAGGTACCAAAATTGTAGGTAGCGAGTGGTAAGTAAGGCCAGAGTAATATTTATGAATGGTAGTGCCAAAATAGATTTTTTATGAAATATGATAAATACAATAATGGGTTCGATTCAATGTAAATCTTCTACATATTTGTACCTTCTATTCTGCTACTGTTTCTAAGAGAACTAGATGCGATTTTTAAACGATCAATAAATTTGTGTAGATTTTTTTTTAAATTGCATCGAGTTCTCCTTGAAAAATAGAAGAATGGAAGAAAAGAAAAATAGAAGTTTTGCATTGAATCGGTTCCAATATCTATCTTCTATGTAAATATATATACATATGTAAATAAAGTAGAAAAGTATGTTTGTGGGTTCCACAAAAGGCCTTAGTTCACTCGAGCGACTGTTTCAAATTTTGCACGAATACTTTCAGCAGCCGAGAAGAAACATAGAGGGTTAGTTTTCAAAAATTGTTACCCCTTCCTCAACGAATTGTAAGCCGATTTGATCACGCTAGGCAGAATTCAAATCAAAAAACCAAAGCCACCGATGCAAACAGCGACATGCGAAGGTGCGGGAGCAAATTGTCGCTTAAAAATCACAGATAAATAGTCCCACATAGCATATCTAATAGACACTGACGCCGACGTATCAGTGATGCCAGTCCCAAAAGAGGGTAGGCAACACCATGACGTTAATTTCTATCTATATGCAGCAAACGGGAGTAAACTAAAAACATTCGGTAAAAGAAAAATTCAACTATGTAAATCTCGGTCTTAGGAGGCAATTTAGCAGGGCATTTGTTATAGCCCAAGTCACGTTGCCTATAATTGGGGCGGATTTTTTAAAACAAACCGGACTACTCGTCAATATCCAACATGGACGATAATTCAATTCAATCACCACGCTTTACTCAGTCGGTACTACAACCACTGAAGCAGTACCAACCGTTCGGGTAGTAAATAGTAACAGAGACACACAAATCGTCGAGTAACTAAACAAATATAAGGAAATTACATGTGACATACAAGCGGCCAAACCATCAAACACACTGTAACTCATCACATTATAACAAAGGGATTACCGGTATTTGGCAGACCTCGAAGATTAAATACGGAGAAATTATAGATTTAGCGACTAAGGAATTCCAGTATATGGTAGATCAAGGGATCTGCCGGCGTTCCGATAGTCCATGGGCTAGCCCCTTGCATTTAGTGACAACGAAAAATGGAGATTGGCAACCATGTGGAGGCTATCGGGCGTTGAACAAAAATACAGTACCAGATCGATACCCGATCCTACATATACAAGATTTCTCGCAACATCTAGAGGGTGCAACAATTTTCTCGACGATAGACCTGGTCCGAGCATACCACCAGATACCGATCGAGGAGGAAGATATACAGAGATATAGCGCATACGAACGAGAACTTTTGGCGATATAGTTACGCATCAGTAAAAAAATTGAAACATTTATTAGAAGATCGTACATTTACCATATTTACAGACCACAAACCAATAAAATATCTTAGGTAGAAGCTTCTTAATTTTGTATATTAGACCAACATGCCAAACTTTATGAAAGCCTTGTGCGTTATCCAAGAAGACAGCAGAATAATATTTATTTTCCTAGACGATGGTTTTGATTGCATTTACAATTCTGTGTATTTTCTTCCATAATACTGTAAGCGTTATTTTCTTCTTAATTTTAATTAATTAAAATTGTATTTTCCTCTTCTTAATTTATGTGTTAGTTTACGGTACATTAAATTTCTCATGACAGGTAAGTACACATACTGTATAATTCTAAAAAATATCCCTAAACCAAATAAAATCTCTTTTGTTCTAAAATTGAAAATAAATAAACTCAGGTGAATGATTGAATGAATAACTCAATTATTTTTTGTTTTATAAAATTAAACAAAATGCAAATACATATTTAATTAATTTTATTTGAGACAAATAAAATTTATTGATTGAATAAACACAAATTAAAACTGAATGCAAATACAATAATATTGTTATTGTCGATATAGTTGAACACAAATATGTATGTATGTACATACATTGCATGTATGCAGATATTTGTTCATATAAATTATTGATTATGCATATTAACTAGTGTGTGTAATTTGCATATCGTAGCGATTTAAATTTTAATAATTAAACAATTTCTGTTTGTCAAATTCATCAACACATCATTGTCATTGGGAATTGAAAGCCATATATAAACACCGCACCTGTTGATTTATAGTGAAAAATGCAATTTAAATTTAAAATTTATTAATTGATAAAATGCAGACGGGGAAGCGTTTTTATTATACAGAATATGATTAACTAATTAATGATAATTTAATTAATCAACGGGCATACATGAAAATCAGCTATTATCCCAAATATTATCTCAATCTCATCCAATACTTCGGCATTCAGTTTCATGGTTTTATCTTGTATTACTTCGGTTTAAAAAGACCAAACACAAAAGTATTGAAATTCTATCAAAAATGACGAAAAATTTAGTTGGTCCAAAATCACTTTTCTCGACGTTTTGAAACCGAAGTGAAATTCTTAGCAAATAACAAAAAATGTAGTAGTGTGAGTAAAATATACAATATGCATTTAGGCGATTTTTGAATAGTCGAACTACCGATGGAAGAAAATAAATTTTCTCAACAAAAATTAAAAGTCCCAAAGTCAAATGATTTTTCTCGAATGTCCGTAGTATGCACTTGATGAAAAAATTATGAAATGGTCGGACCCTGAAGTCAGCCATATAAATAACAAACAATTTTTTCATCAAGTGCATACTACGGACATTCAAGAAAAATCATTTGACCTTGGGACTTTTGATTTTTGTTGAACAAATTTCGTCGGCGGAAAATCGTACAACTTTTGATGCAAAAATTGCTAATTTTGCTAATTTTGCCATATACGACCCCAGGGACCGGTTATTTCATATTTATAACCTCAAGTGCATACTACGGACATTCGAGGAAAATCTTATTTGGTTTCTTTTTTGAACAAAAATCGTCACTGAATTGTATTAATTTTATTGTGTATTGTTTTCTTTATCCACATTTAGGCGTATAATTTATATTACCACTACATATAAATACTTATACGTATACGAAAAATTTGTTTTTTTTTGTTAAGTTTTTCACAGGCATGTTTTGAAAGCTCCTGAGTCTGAAAAAGCAACAAAAAAAAATGTCCGTCCGTCTGTCTAGATTTCTGGATGTCTATATGTTTGGACGTCTGGATGTCTGTATCCATGGTATCTCGAGAACGGTCTGTCTGTTCGATTTGTAATTTTTTTCTCCAATCTGTTTCTATGATCAAGGCGGAGATTTGAGAAGGTTTTGAAGACTATATACGTCAAGCGGGTGGGGATACCTGCCAACGAATTGACCCAAAACACCTGGTTATATAAATATTTAGGATTTTTTATATATGCTGGTTTGATTATTGAATTGGGCATTGAGTTTTGAATCGATTTAAAGGTTTAGTTGGGGCGCCAATTTACGGGTTGAGTTGGAGTTGGGTTAGGATGTAGTGAGCAGTTAACCAACTTCTTATATATGCTGGCTTGAAGATTGAGTTTGGCGTAGAGTTTGCGGTTGAGGTGAGTTCCGTCTGCGGGTTAAATTAGGGCTGAGTTGAGGTTGTATTAAGGTTTAGTGAGCAGTTAAACTGAGGATTTGTGACTTTTTTTTAAAAATTTTATTGGGATTCTATATCTTATCCGATTTTGATAAAATAGAACATCAGAATTTCCAATGGAAACGGAATTCTCAAATTAGTTTTAGATGAAGTTCTGGAATATGGCCAAATATAATGGAACTTGCCTACTTCTCAATCGATTATTATGAAATTCGACTTATGACGTGGAAATGGCATTTTAAAATGATTTTCAGATGCAACTCTAATGGAACTTCCTTATTTCTATGGATTGGAAACTGCATTCTTAAATGTTTTTAAGATTAAATTCTGGAATAATGGCAATTAGGTTGTTTTTAACCGATACAGCTATTGTTAACCGATTAAATTTTGACGTTTCCAAATAATAGAAGGAAATGTAACACAAAAATTATATTTGGATGAGTTGTGAGGAATATGTCATTATGGAGTTTAAATTGTTGTCTGATGATGGGGTTTCTGTAAATCATGCAGAGATTATCTTCGAAATAATTTTCAAGTTCGCCTACAAACTTGTTTCACCAATCCTTCAAATTAAACGTCTGGATTTGTTTCCTGAGTATACCGTCAGAGCTGGAAGTTTGGCCATGCTTAAAACAATGAAGTGTCTGGCGGACACGCGCTGAAGATTTACAACTACTAACGGCAGTGTAGAATCTCGGAATTAGCAGTATCCTTTTAGAATCAGCTTTCCATCGCAAATCTTTAATTTCATCATAATCGATTAAGGAATAGTATAATTAAGTATATCATAATTGGCCATATTCCAGAATTTCATCACAAAATCATTTTAGAATCCTATTTCTAACACACATGTTGAGTTTCATTCACACATGTCGAGTTGAGCTGAAGACTGACTTAAAAGATTCAGTTTAGTATTGATTTGGAAGTAGATTTAACTTTGAAGCCCGAAGTTCTGATCACCTAATGAGGTTTCAGCCTTTTATATTTTATTTAATTGAATGCCAAAAAACACATTTAAGTGTCGGCCGGTTAAGGGCCGATTTTTCTTACACCTTTCAGTTCATACACATTTTATAGATAAAATTCATAATCAATTTACTACACATTTCCGTCCCTATACATTTGGTTCGCCCGTCCGGTATACGTGTCGGGTTTATTCGGTGTATTAAAAAAAATGTTGATGGCGTGTTAAGAACAAAAAATGAAATCTTCGGCTTTTTAATTATGTGGAATTTGGTATAAAGTGATAATCCCGGTGAGGTATAAGAAAGCGATAACCGTGATTGATCAATGATCACTCATTGGGAGCGGCCCTCGAGAAATCTAAAAATAGATTTCGGGACGTGTAAATGTCGTGTGAACGTATATTTAGATTGCTTCATTATTTACGAACATTCCATAGAACTTTACCAGCCAAAACCAAAAAATCAAAAATCTGCAATTAAGCTTTGATTGCGATTCTTGACACCTCTTAAGATAGGTTTCAGGACCTGTAATTGTTGTTCCAATGCGCATTTAAATATCAGATTTGTACCTTGCCCATTCTGATTTGATTTCTTCTTATAATTAAATGTTGAAAAAATTCTCGACTTTATATTTTGCTGTGGAAGTGATGTTTTACATTTAACTACTTTAGGCTCTGGCAATTCTCGAAAAATTAACCGATTTGTAATTTCTTTACATCGTTTTGGAAGTTCCATATACTATGCTTAAGATTCATGTTGGTAAACTCCTCCGTTGGAATATGTGACACTTTATACTTCATTGGCTTTAGCTTTGATTGAAATCAGCCTCATTGATTTTCGCAAAAGGAATCTGCTTGAAATACAGGAAAGTCACGAATTGCTTAAAATTTTTGAAATCATCCAGCTGTATTTGTAGGATTTTGCACAACTTTCCCTTGAACTCGACTTTCGTCATAATCCGCATATAAGATACAGGCGAAAAAAACTAACGATTGCGCAGAATAAAGTCAAAGCAGCTGCTACACACAATATCTATTTTCTGGATGCAGGAATGACCTGTAGTCGAGAATTTCATTCTAATTGTTGCAAAAGACATAATCGAATTTCGGTTTTGTGGTATACAGGAATCCGAATCCGAATAAAATTAATTGAGTAAACATAGGATTGTCCCTTAAAATAGCATCCAATATTTTAAAGATAGCACTGGCGATATCATTGTGGGCTGTTCCTGATTGACTTCGAAACACTATACCGATTTGTTTGTTGAAAGGTGTGCTATTAAGTTATAAAAATTTAATTTGCTTATTATTATTATTAATTGAGGGCCATGTGGACGTTCAAGCCACCTCGCACTGCGACCTAAAACATCTTTTGTGCATGGACCTTACTTAATGAGCCGTCCAGCCAATATTCAGGCTCTTAATGAACCTGACAATAGTGCCGGCCGAAATACGATGCAAACTATCCGGGCTCATTACTCTCCCTCCCAGCGTTTAACCGGTGCCCTAAGGTGTCCCTTAGTGACGCCGCAACACAAAAAATCTGACACAAAATGGTTTATGGAAATCCAGTTTAGCTGGCATATAGTCGGAAGGCATTCATAAAGTAGGGTCTGTCTGAAACTACTTGAGGATTTCTAGATGGCCCACCATATTGCCTGGTTTGATGTTACCCTTCGAATGCGTCTTAAGGGTCATAGTAGCAGCATCCTTTTTAACATGCAGATATAATAGAGTTAGTCCTAGGAGTGCCTCCATTGCAGCGGTCGAGCATGTTTTCATTGAGCCCATAACCCCAATGCGGGCCATACATTGAACCTTTTTCAATAAAGATTGCACTGTCCTTTGTTCGGTTTTAGGCCACCATACTAGCGATGCGTAGGTAAACGACCAGTACATCATTTTTGGTTGTAATCCCCAAGTACGTCCATAGAGTCTCTGACAGGCCCAAAAAGCCTTTGTGGCTCTATTTTGAATTTTTTATAAATATTGTTCCCAGTTCAGCTTATGATCTAGGATAACCCCTGGATATTTAACCTCTTTGGAAAATGCAACAATAGTACCGTTTAACGAGGGAGCTATAAGCGAGAGCTTTCTCGTCCTCGTAAAAGGGACAATGATAGTTTTGTTTGGATTGACACTGAGTCCTTCCTGGTCACAACACTGCGATATTAAATTGAGTGCATTTTGCATGAGATCAGAGATGATCCCATCAAACTTGCCTCGAAGCATGATAGCATGTCATCCGCATAGCCTGGACATTAAACCCATGGCTACTCAGGAGGACCAGTGGTCTGTTAATAACCAATGGCCATAAAAGAGGAGACAGCCTCCTTGGGGACAGCCCTTTACGGCCCTGATGGTTACTGACTCGCCACCTAATCTGGCTATAATATCGCGATATTTCAGCATGGAGCGAATCCACCTAGTTGTAGAAGACGGAACCCCTTCTCCATAGCTGCCCTCTCTATTGAACCATAGGATGTATTATCAAAAGCCCCTCAATGTCCACAAAGGCACATAGGGCAATTTCCTTAAAAACCACCGCTCTTTCAATCCTCGTGACTAGATCACTAAGAGCCATCTCAGTGAATTTGCCATCTTGATAAGCAAACTAGTTCCGATTAAGCGGGTTATTTACAAGGATTTCACTTCTTATTTGATGATCCAGGATTTTTTCTATTGTATTCAATAGAAACGATGTGAGGCTAATTGGCCGATAAGCCTTGGGCTGGGTGTCAATACGACCCCCTTTCTTAGGTATAAAGACCAGATTTACTTTCCTCCATAGTTTTGGAATATAGTTAAAAGCATAACTTGCCCGAAACAACTGGACCAAGCTGGGGAGTATTTCCTCAATACCGTTTTGAAGTAAAGCTGGAAAGATACCATCCCCTGCAGCAGATTTGAACGGTTTGAAAGAGCCAATAGCCTATCTCACCTTGGCCGGTGTGAAAAATTTTCCGGAGAGGCTCCAGATCCTACTGTGGGGTGAATAGGCTACCTCACTTTCAAAACAGTAAGAGCGTAAAATTTCAGATACTTCATTCTGTATTTTCAAAACTTCTTCGACCGTATCACCTCCACTGAGCATATCGTCAACGTAGAAGTAATTTAGAATAACGTTTGAACCGAGAGGGTGACTCGACAATTTATCTTGACCCATTTGATGCAGGCAACGAGTTGCGAGAAACGGTGCGGCGGCTGTACCGTATGTAACGGTGTTAAAACGATAGCTTGGATTCTCTCGGTTGGATTGTCACGCCACAAGATACACTGTAAATAAGAATCTTCCTCATTGACTTGTATTTGGCGGTACATTTTGATGTCGTCGGCGGATATCGCAAATCGTTTGAACAGAAAACGAAGCAGTATCGAAAATAAATCATTTTGTATTGTCGGCCCGACCTTCATGATTTCATTCAGTGATTTTCCAGAAGACGTCTTGCACAAGCATCGAAAACAAAGCGCAATTTCGCTGTCGAACATTGCGGCTTAATAACGCAATTGTGTGGCATGAAATACTTGCATTTTGATAACCTCGCGGCAGGCACGGCTTCCATGTGGCCCAACGATACATACTCATGAATGAAATATTGACATTTAAGGTCGGGATACTTCGATAATTTGCGTTCGAGATTCAAAAAACGATTCTTAGCGGCACAGTATGAATCTCCGAGTAACGAAATATCTTCTTTGAGCGTCAGCGTCACGACGAATCTTCCGGAGTCCAGTCGCTTGTAAGTTTCACCATAACTTTTGACAGTCCAAAACCGTCCAAGTAATTTGTGTAATGCTGTATCTTCATTGTGGTTAAGCTCTGCAACTAAATTGCAAAAATTGTATTTATTTGTAAATTTACCACTCTTACCAGACACGATCCACCCGAACTTTGTCTCCCTCATTGATGGTAAATTCTCATCGAGCTTAATTTGACCAGTTCCAAGTAGTTCAAGGAAGATTTCAGCTCCAATAAGCATATCAATGCGATGTGGTTGGTTGAATAATGAATCAGCTAGTATACTATATCGGATAGAATTTTCCAATCTTCAATTTGGATACATCTGGGAGGCTGATTCGACGTGATGCTAGGCAATACTAACATATCCAGACGATTTACATAATCACTCGAAAATGATTTGATAAGAACATTGGCTTTTTGTTTGACTTGCGTATTAATGTCGTTTATACCATTGATCGACAAATTGACTTTACATCTTGTTGCACGCAAAAGTTTTGCTAATCGTTCGGTGATGAAATTTAGTTGCGATGCAGAATACAATAACGCACGACACCAAACGAATTGACCAGCATAATCTTCAACTAGAATGACAGCCGTAGCTAAAATGATTGAAACTTCTTGGTTTTCAGTTTCAAATTCATCATTATATGAATGTAGCACGGTTGTGCTTGACTCAGCTGCCTTTTGATTGTGTTCGGGTGGCTTGGTCTGAATGATGCTTCTGATGACATGTGTGACGTCTAATTCCACGACAGAAATGTACTCGGTGGTTCTTGCTGAAACAATTAATACATAATTGATGTTGTTTCACAGTGCTAAAACGAGATTGAGGTGTTTACTCAAGAAACTTAGGGCACTTATAGATCAAATGGTCAGATTTATCACAAAAAACACAATGCACATTATCTTGATTATTATTGACAGTTGTGGTCAACGAAGTATTTCGCAAATTTGACGGCGTATTCGACCTTTGACTCGCCTGCGGATGACTGTACGAAATAGAATTTAATTATGTTGGATTGGCATTTGAATTTTCTAACATCAAATATCGTTTCACTAGACATGCTTGCAAATCATTCCAGGTCGGTTGAGAAGTTGTAGGTGCATCTTCTTCCCATTTAAGTTGAGTAGCACTATCCAATTTCCCGAAAAGATGTGCAACAATAATGCGCTTGCAAGCTGTTCATGATTCCCTAATGATAACGCTCGCAGGTTGGCATTGACTGTATCGATATTGTAAGCCTTTGGAGAGATTACACTGATTTGCTCACTGCTGGAATTTTAATTTGTTGGTCTCTGCGCAGAGACCAAATAATATTTTCGAAATATTTCGGTAGTAAATCTAGGAATTGTAAAAATAATACGGAGGTGATTGTTGCGTACATCATAAGCCGAATAAAATAGTTTTAAAACTCGAAAAATGTAGAGTTGTTTTAACGGTAATATCTTAAATTCCAAAAAAAATGGGCCAAGTGTGATCTCGACGACATTTAAAAAATATAACACGTAAAATATACTGCCGTAATTTGTATAAAGGCCTCAAAGTGTTCATGTAAATCCCACCCAACATGGCAAACCATAAGTCAGTCGAAACTCAACACAAGCGTAATAAAAATTAAGCAAAACCTGTGTGGGACAAAATTTACGTAAAAAATAAATAGCCAATAGCAATAGAATTGAAGTGCAACTTAATCTTTTGACATTGGATTCCCCAATTTAGGTTAGCATCAATATCCAAGCCAAGCTACTTGAAGGAAGTCACCGAATTAATTTTAAAACAAAAACTATCACACTGAATTAAATCGCTATTAAAATTATGTTTGTGGTAAAAACTTTAGGAAAGTAACTCTGATATGGATTACCCATTATTTTAAAGAACATGATCTTAATTTCTTCACTTAATAACAAAAAGTGAGCATTAAACTTTGAACTTAGGACTCTCATGTCGGAATTAATGATATTAGCTAAATCATGTGGACTCGTTTCATGAAAGGTCAGAGACACATCATCAGCAAATGCAATTATTTTACCATGAAGGTTCAAAGAAAAAATCGAATAAATTAAAACCAAAGTTCGACCCAGTTCCGAAGCCTGAGGAACACCGTACTCAATTCCAAACGTTTGACTAAAAGAATTATCTATTTTAACTATAAAGGATCTATTTTTCAGGTAAGATTCACACCAACTCATTGGTACACCTATAAATCGAAGAGATTGCAATTTAAACAAGAGTAACTTATGATCCACCATATCGAAAGCTCACTTAATATCAATGAAAACTGCTGCAACATTATTTTTTCATTCAGATTGACACGAACGTCATTTAAAAAGTCCATTAACGCTGATTCAGTACTTTTCCCGGGAGTAAATCCATGTTGATTAGTACTAAGGACGTCATGTTGCTTTAAAAACGGATCCATACGAAATTTTATAGCCTTTTCCATGATTTTTAAAATCACAGGTTGAAGTGGAATATCATTTTTTTTTTTTGCTATTTACAATTGTAGAGAGTTATATTATACAGTGGCATCTTGCGATCCACTTTTTTCACACGCTTTGTTCACAATTTTAAATATTTTAGTAAAAAACTTAACGTTTTTGTAATTAAAAGGATTTCTTTAATTTTTTGTAAATTTATTTTTATTTTCATAAACAACTAGTTTCGAGCAGATCCGCTCATCATCAGGTTATTTTTAAAAGAAAGCCTTTAAATTATAAAAACGTTAAGTTTTTTAATAAAATATGTAGAGAGTTGTTTGTCACTATTTTAGTAAAGACATTTTGACTTTGTTGTAATTTTAAAATTAGAAATAAATAAATAGCCCAACGGCAAGAAATATTTTGGAACCCTACTCGTACTAATGATATTATGGGCAATATGTACTATAATTCAAAAAGTAGTTTTGAAAATTTTGGTTTTCCATATACAAAATTTTCTCTATACCTTCAGCAATAAATGGAACACATAAAAGGTTTGGTACAACTTTTTTGTTGTACAGAGTTTCATGTTAAAGAAAACTAAATATGTATATAAGCCAAATTTTTCACGGAACACGGATTATCCTATTTTATATTCACATACATACTTACCATGGTGGGATTAAAGCCAAATCGCAAAATTGTTGAATAAAATAAAACAAAATTATATTTTCTTTTAATTAAAATTTCACTTTTATATCATTCATCTTTATATTCATTCTTTGATTTTCATGTTTCTTCTTATTATCATTAAAACGCTTATTTATGTATAATATATACATCAAAGTATATAATGTATATAAACCTATATGTATATAAACGTTTTATATTATTATAAGTTAACAGCTAATCCTTAATTCTAATGGTAAATTTTTTTTTCATTTTATCTAAAGTTCAGACATGATTTTCATTTAAGCCTATAACATCATCTTATTATTATTATTATTTTTATATTTTGCTAATCTCTAAATTCTAAGAAATCATATCATCTCTCTAAAACTCGCACACAGGATATATGGTATACGGTATCTAGAAATGTGCCCAATACATTGAATTCTACCTAAACATACAATATATAGAGAATGAGGCAATAACTCTTTGTTTTAATTTAATTCTAACTACATGGACTAGTTATAGGAATGAGGGGAATAGTTTTGAGGTTTACGTTACATGATTTTGACACAAACATTAACATTTTATACTTCTTATATATAAGTCACTTGACACACATTTACTTATGTATATATAAAAATATATTTTTTTACTTTTTAATTATTTGTTTTTGTAAAACTAAGTACTTTTATAATTATTACAGGATAAATTATTTAATACATCATTATATTATATATGGGCACTTTTGCACATGTATATATGCGCACTTAAATTTAATTAAGGAATTGAGTTCCGTTGCCTTAAAATTAATAAGTTGATTTGCTTTATTTTAAATCTTTGTTATTTTGGTGGGGTTTCGGTTCCCACACCATCATTTTTCTTCAATCGTAGCACAATGATTTCGATCAGCCATGCCAGACAACACAAAGATATACATAATGTTTGGGCATGTATACAAATTGGATAGCTGTCGGTTAAATCTCGGATATAGCCTGGAAAATAGACAAAAAATATAATTTTCGATTAGTAATTTAGTCTCTTTAAAATAAGTAGTTAGTATTTCATTTAGGTTGATATCAGTTATTGAATGAAGCTATCGTTTATGTAATCTAACGTAAGAAAAATTATGTTTGCTGATACCCAATTTAAACAATCAAAATTTTCAATCAAAACCTATGATTTGGTTGCTTGGAATTGACGTTATATACGCTATCATTCAGCTTTTCCACAAATGTGAGCTCCGGTGAAAAAATAGCTTCGGAAACTTATTAGTGCTTGCAATTTTTCTAGTTAAAGGTACACATATGAATTTTGTTGTATTTCTATTTAGGCCTAGCTCCCTAAACAATAAGTCATGTTGCCAAAACTCAATTTTACGTTTCTCCTATTTACAATGTTTAGAATTTCATTTTATTTATTTTCAATTTTATTTATATTTAACTAAACGGAAGGAGCCGGATACTCCCCATACATATTTGATACTTTTTAATTCTCCCGCTGCCAACTCGTTATTCGACTCTTTCTAGGCTCGCATATTACTCCGGTTAGATTTCTTACATTCCGGAGACTATTGAACTTAGATCTGCATTGGTAGTATTTAAGAAAGACCAATATCAGATGTTCAATATCCTCCACACTTCAACATAACTCACAATCCCTATCCTTACTTCCAAGCATTCTTTCCAATTACCGTGGTTCAAAACAATTATGCCCTAGAAAACGAAAATCCTCTATAAGAGGACATATTGTGAAGTAGGACATGGAGATAAAACAGTTTCCGAACAAACCGGGCATACAATTTGACATGTGTCTTGAAAAGGGATCCTGAAATGATTTTTAAGTGAATTTTTAGAATATGGCAATTAGGATGGAACTTGGCTATTCCTTAACCAATTACGAATAAATTGTAACATGTGCGTTGGAAATGGGATTCTAAAATGATTTTTGTATAAAGTTCTGGAATATTGCGAAGTAGAATGGTACTTGGCTATTCCTTAACCGGTTGTGATGAAATTTTACCGCTGCCTTGGAAGCATGTGTATTTCACTAAAACCGTTTGAGGAATAGCCAAGTTAAATCGTAGTTGGCCATATTCCAGAACTTCATCTAAAAATCATTTTATAATCCCATTTACATCTCGCATGCCCAATTTCTCTAAAATTGATTGAGGAATAGCCAAGTTCCATTCTAGTTGACCAAATTCCAGAACTTAATCCAAATATCATTCTAGAATTCCATTTCGATCGCACACGGCCAAATTTCACTGAAATCGGTTAAGAAATAGCCAAGTTTCATCCTGCTTCCCATATTCCAGAACTTTATCCAAAAATTATTTTAGAATCCATTTTCATCGAACATGTCGATGACAGTCGGTTAAGTGCTTTAAAGTTCAGAAAAAGTTAAAAACACACTTTGCTTAAATTATCGTAACTAACAGTGTAGCTTGCATGGTGAATTGTTGTTGTCAAAATACAAAATGTCTAGATGTTGTTGTCAAATCAATTAAAATTTAAGAAACTTTCGTTATTCAAGAACGTGTTTGATTTTTTGCTATGTTTGGCCAAAGTAAAGCTTATTTATGATATTAATAAAATGTAAAGCTTTAGAATGTGCTTTTAAGTTCAAAAAAAGCAAAAAAGATACTGGGAATAAATTATCATAAGTAACACAGATTAATGCATTATTCAAGGATGATTTTGATTTTTTACCATGTTTCATCAAAGTTAACTGTATTTGTGGAAATAACATAATTTGGAGCTTTAATGCTTATAAATCTTAGCATACGTGATGAGACCAGGGATAAGTTCATAGCGCTCCTTATAAGGCTTCCCATGTGCTCTCCACATTTGAGTTCCGCTATGAGATCATGCTCAAGCCAGATGTTTAAAGCAACCCTCCCTTCTTTGACGGGAACGATATGTTTAAACTGGCTTACGCTGTAAATGGCAATCTCACTATTCTCTAACCTTATTTGGCTAGAAAGCAACATTTCAAAGACCCAAAAATACTAAATATGATCACTAAAACGCTGAGCAAATTCACGATTTCTTCGCTCAGGCGTCAACTCTAAAGCTCGCACTCGCACACTTTCTTCCGAATTCAACTTTCCCGCAGACATTTCCTTCGCCTGCCTAATAGTATTCGTATCATTAAACCGAAGTTTTGGTTTCATTTCTTGCAGTTCGACAACACTATTTATTGTTATTGTCGAGTTCGTGAACAGCAACTTTGGTATTTCTAATGCTGCGGTTACCAAGTTGATACCAAGTGGGTATAAATTTATCGACATGGAGTATGTCTATTTTAAAGTGGGAATGGATGCCGGCTTAAAAGCAAAAGATTATGTCCACGCTAAAATGGCTAAATAATGCGTGAATTAAACTTTTCAACAATATAAAGTGGCAGGGTTGATCACACCGTACGCATGCAACAAGACGAGGTGTAATACTTCCCAACTGACTATATCGTTCACAGAAGGACAGATATGATTTTGATACCAGGCTTAGAGAGGACGGGGTATTAATTGTGGTAAAAGATTTTAAATAATCAGTACGCCTAAACGATCAATTCGTCATTGTGGATGATTTTAATCTGCCCGATATAGTTTGGCTTGATGTTGATCACGTCTTTACTTCATGTTCCACTGACTAAAGGGAAATATGCATAATCGAGAACTTTGCCAGCATTTCAACTAAGCCAATAAACCATACTAGCTACAGTTAGAGGCATACCTGGACATATTATTTGCTAATGTCGTTATGTACCCCGAGCCTTCGGGAGCCTTGGTACAATAATTAGTATGCACATCTCGAAAAACGCCGCAAATATGTTCCGTTCCTTATACAGGGGTGCGGGGTGCAATTCTATACCGGTTTTGATAGAGCCCACTTTTAAGAGTTTAAAAATTGAAATTGGTTTTAAAATAACCAATGCACAGTGCGAATCGCGGGAGAATTGACATCAAGTTCAAACGAGTTCTGGAATTTCATTATTAGTAATAGAAAAGTGGTTGGTATTCGGCCAGCTATTTTTTCGTCTCGAGTCCGCCCTCGGAAATCTGCAATTTGTTTGCTAGGTTTTTTGCATCATTCAACATACACGAATCAGCTACGATGCCACTACAATGTCTTAAAATGCTCACAGTTCCCTGAGCTTTAATTATTTTAAATTTACTGAGCAAGAATTCGTAATTGCCTGCTTAATCTTAAGGGCATTGAGCTTCTATAACGCTCAATTATCTTCATGTTTAATGAAAGTCTATCGAAATCAAACTGGGTTTTTCCCAACCATTAAATAATTTCCTGTATCCATTCCATCTTCAAGGCGGGTAGAAGAAACGAAAAACGTATATCTGGATGATTAGCATTCTCTCCGTCATATCCAAGCTGTTTGAATCTGTGGTTTCGAGGGTCTTGGTTTTCCACACTAAATTATATATTTCTCCTGGTTAGCACGAGAATCCTAGCATATCCACAGTGACTAATCTGATTTATTTAATAGTTTAAACTCCAAACGGTAATTGGACGATGTTTATACTGCTTTTGCGAAGGCAAATTAAAGCACGTAAATTATCAGTTCATTCCAATTGAATGGCAACGTTCTTACCTGTTCGATCGCTGGTAATTCGTTAGGATTTTTTATTCTTGTTTCCAGCTACATATTTGACAATATTGTTGACTGCTTTGAGTTTGCCGGTTGCCCCCTTTTCGCGAGTTAATAGCGTGTCTGATTGCGTGAAGCTGCAAGCTGATTTGAACAGATTTTATCTCAACGCGAATAAGTGTAAGACTCTTTTATTTTATCCAATCTGTTCACCTCTTTTCCATCAATATCGTTTGTATAATGAATATGTTGACAAATTGCAGTTTTTACCTGAACTTGGTTTAATTTTTTTATTCGATGCCAATTTTATTTTAACACAATTATACTTAAATCATAATTATGTTGGGCTATATTCTGCAGAACTGTAAGAACTCTACCAAACCGATTACTCTAGCATTAAGCGGAAACGGTTAGCAATTAGTTGCTTAACGTCCTCATGTGTACGCGGCGAGCACACAGCACTACCAAAAGGAAAATAAAGGAAAGGAAAGATTGATATTTATTTAAACCTCTGTAAATTACAATCCAAGGGAAAGGACCTCTCATTCAGTCCGTTCCATAATCGAGTGGTTCGTGAAAAAACGAATTTTTGAATTTATTAGTGTGGGCCCACAAGAACTTGGTCGTCTTAGGGTTCTTGAATGCCTAGCTACTCAGATGAGCACATATCAGCCCTGCCTTATATATTTGATCGGCCCAAGAGATCTTCCTGATAATAGTCAAACCTAGCATCTCTATTGAATTAGAGTGCTCAATACTAGAACCGTTATCGTTAAATCTGGAGAGTATTTTCAGTTTTACCAGAGACCATACAGGATTGAAACTTCTGTGGATTAAATTCGACCCTCGTCACCAGCATAAGAGTGAATAGAATTGCGAGTTAATGATAGAAGTTTTAATGATATTATGAGCTGAGAATGTCACACCATCCACCACCACTTGGATTTTGCGAGAGAAAAGAAAATTGCAATGCATGAATTCAGCGAAGAGTGAAGCCCAATTGCTCCCAACTTATACAACAGACCATACACGATCGAAAGCCTTCGAAATGTGAAGTGCTGTAACTTGAAACTGATCAGATAGATGGATACAACTATTTCATTGCTCTGTGACATAATTAATTAAATCTTCAGTCAATCGACCACCTTCTTATCAGTGTCATTAGGGTAGCGTAGAATACAGAGTGCTGAGAAGCAGTTTGTTTTATAAGCACTGCGATGTCTACCGTTTCCACGGGCTATTGAATATGTTCTTCCATCTTATCAAGATCGCTGTAAACTATTGAACTTAACTGCGGTTAGATATGGACGGGTTATAGTATCAGCAATATTAATTCGCGATACTTTCTGTTCTCGAATCAATTCTACCGAGCTGCTTGCACGCTTAAATCTGTATGCTCCTGAAAATCAAATATCTGACATTCTCTTATTGTGGATCGGGCTATTTGGAGAAGCATGATTGAGGCAGCCAAATCCCTTTCATTCGCGTTGGTGGGGGGGGTATGATAATAATAATGCTGCTAGAAACTTGTTGGCAGACCTCGTTTTAGATTCTGATCTCGTCCTCTTGAACGACGGAAGGCCAACAAGGATTGCAAATGTGAGAGTCAGTGCGATATACGTTACGCTTATGCCCAGCGGGCTGGCAGCCTAAGTCACTTCGAATATAACTGAGAAGAATATGGGTAGTGATCAGGAGCTAGATATTCAGAAAAAAATCTTGCGTAACAGCAAGAGATGGGTCAAATGTATAAAACAGATTCTCATAGCGAATGAAATAAATAATGATAACAAACTTGAGTGGAAATAAAGAGAATGAATGACTAATGCTTGGTGGAATGATGGTGGTGTTACCTGTAACTGTTGGTGAAAATTTAAATGAAATATGTGTAAAATTTTAATGGAACGAGTTCCTGAGGGTTTTGAAAACGGCATAGTCCGAAGAATAAATAAACTGAGTTAGAGACTGATTGTATTATGAATTTCGAGGCAAAGGTACCTTTGCTTCGAAAACTCAGTAGAACTTCTATGAGTGTTCAGATATCGTAAAAGTGGAAGTAACGCAGAGTGATTACAATTGTCAATTTATGTATGTTGAATGTTTTTATTAAAATTGTGAAAGGGATGATGAAAGGCAGGCGCGAAAAGTTTATGAATAAGAATAGTTTATTATCAGAAACCACTTTTGGATTCTGATGTTATCAATCAGCAGACGAATGCGCGGAGAAGTTTGTCTGGGAACTACAAAAAAAAGAAGAAAATTGTGGCGGTAGTACTGGACATTGACAGAGGAAGTGATTATGTGGAGTATCTGCAAAACTATATCAAGTTCTATGAGAAGCGATCAACAAAAAAATTTTCAAGAATCTGTGGACGAGGTGGATTCTTCGACATAATTGACGTACAGGGCCATCTTGCAATTTTCAGATGACTTTATATTAGTCGGCTATAGGACAAAAAATTTACGAGACTCTAAATCCAGCAGAATGATGTGAGAATCAGGTAACACAATGTTTGATTGAGTTAAATCTGCATGTGAATACGAGTAAATGTTACAGTATGGCATTTAGAGCAAACAGAAGAAGTGATGTGCGAATTTATAATGAAAGTATTAAATATGTTACTCTGTCTATGTATTTTAGAATCTGGAGCTATAGGAGATTGAGTTTTAAGGTGCACATGGAAAAATTATTCAATAAAATGTGACTGATAAGCTGCGAAAAGTGCTAGTGGTTTCCAAAATTGCATATGGGATAAGTTTATATGGTGACGATAAAAGTGATTTGATCACTGTCCGAGAGTTGACTAAAGACAATAAGGCAGTGAATGAGATGATAATAAGAACGCGGCGAGGAACAGATTACCACAAAATGCAAGGTCGAGAATAATACCGGAAAATATGAACTTATTTTCCAAAATTAGACAAGTGGATCCGACAAATACTCCCGACAATCTTGTTTGTGTTTGAATTTTGGAGACATGACAAAAACTATTATAAATGGGTTATTGGTTCAGAGGGAATTTCGAAAAATGCAAGAGAATTGTTTTGCACATGTTGAAGTGTATACAGATGCTAGTGTAAATGATGATCGAGAAAGGGTAGGAAATTACATTCCCTCAATAAAAAAAGAACAAATACTAATATTAAATGGCCACATCTGATTATGAATACTGAATTGATAGGAATGATGGACGGAAGTTACGGAAGAGTACTCTTCTCCGACTCCTGGGGTGGTTCAGAATTTTAAATTTGGGTGGGATGCTCAGGGTAGTATGGATAATGTAAGAGTACCTTCAATCTTGTGGGAGTGAAGTTATCCTTCAATGGATACCATAGCAGATCGCATTTCCAAATTGAAGGTATAAGAACAGAGCCGATATGTTTATGAGAAGGAGTTGTAAGCTTGAGGAAATAACAGAATATGAATTCATGGATGCAAAAGGTGTACTTTGTATATTGCAAATTTATTGAAAACAGTCAGGTAAAAGGAAAGAATTATTTTGAGTTGTGTAGGGCTGCTTTGAAGAAACATTTTTTTAAAGAACTGAAACATTCTACTCAGATGAAGCCCCAATATCACTGAACTGTCTGTTTTGTTGGTTTAATTTAATACGTCGCGGTTCGTGGTCTGTGTGTTTTTCTGTGAAAGTTGTTTAGATGGTCCCATAGCCAAACTTGTACACTGATGCTTCCTTGCAAATATTTTGGTTCCTTCGGCGTGTATCAACGAATTTTAAAAATATTGGCAAATTTTTAATGTAGAACGGCGTAAAATTAAACCATGTGTAAGAATTGACATTGGTAAAGAGTGCCTTCACCAATAGGCTAATTGTTTGTTATTTCCATCTGGATGTTATTACTGGTCTATTATTTCCATCGTTTCAAGTAACATCAATCGTTCATTTATTCCTATACCTAGGTGTGACTTTTAACTAGGAATTATTTTAGTTCGTTTGGCCGCTAGTGACTGTTTCACGGTCGGATCCCTTGCTTCTGGAAGCAATTACCATCCAATTAAAGCGGTATACCGGTTGTACTATTTCTATCGATTAGTATGGATACTAGTTCTGCGTAAAATCTCTGGAACTTTGGCAGTGTCTGTTCCCTTAGGAATGTTGAAATTATTAGTTCGCTAAAGTTAGCGCTATCTAGCTGTTTGGTTCTTAGTGGCACGATGGCCCTCAATTCATCACAATTAAAAAGTAGGTGCTTTAGTTGACATTTTCTACTTCACCTCCACAAGTAAATTGGTTCTATCTTGGAGTTTCAATCGCTTTAAGTAAGATTTCAAGTTACCGTATCCAATTTTAACCATGGAGCTTGTTATTGGTTGGCTAACTTTTAGTATGCCTAGAGATCTGGTCCGATTTTCTTGGCCACTCATCGACTTCTGAGGGCTTGATGGCATTTTTGGTCATCACAAAGCTTCCGTAGATTTCGGCTGGTCATATTGTAAGACTCAATTCTACAAAGCGCGTTTCGCGACTTTTTCAGCTATTTGTATATCCTCTGGTATCACACCGGCCAACTTTTGAGCTCTGCGGTATGCGTTTCTGCTTAGCAGTAGGATATTTCGCACTTTAGCAATACTCTAAGTGTGTTGTAATGTGTTGTAATAAATCTCCTTCTTCTCTTTACACTCTGGCCAATGAGTGGAATAGATTTGACTCCCAACCATTCACCTAAATCAACTCCTAGATAACTAACCTTTTTAACAATTTTCAGGTCACGATTATTTAACGATGGCGTTAGTGATCGACTTGAGTTAAACTTTCCTTTAGTTGCCACAGTTTTTTCAGTAGGCAGTAGTGGTGCATTTGGGGCTTGCGGGCATCCTTTTGTAGTATTGTTTGACACAGAACCGTGCATATCTCTTATTGAGGTCATTCCATTACCACCGAAGCCCCTAATTACATCCTAGACGTTTTTCGAGAGATTTTAGGCCGACAGGCTCACTAGATCACCAGGCCAAGTGAGGTTGTTGAACGCTCCAGATATTTCAGGGAAGATATCCACATGGACAATTGTATCTTCGGTAGGCTTCCTACTCCGGAAGCTAAATTCTTTATCCGAAAGTAACCAGTGTTATTCAATTCACGGTTTTATACGATAATTAAGTAGTTTTTCCAAGAGGATGTTCAACGCTGGAAGGAGTATTATCGGCCGGCATGATTTTACAGACATCGGATTTCTGTATCCTGGCTTTCTTATAACAATCATTTCGCTAATTTTTCATATCTTTGGAAAGTGGCCGACTTTTAAGCAGTTGAATCATTATTATGATTGGACCTATTATTCGCCAAGCCATTTTTTGTTATTTCAGCGTTCAATTTGTTTAGGCCAGGTGATTTTGTAGTTTAAAAATATTTAAATGCACATGTGACCTCCTCCCACGTAAATAGAGAGGCAGCGGTAGCTCTGTATGTACCTGTACCATTTGTCGTTTTAGTAAGTGTAGCGCGAGCCACGATTCTGAGAAAAGTTCGTTTGATTTCTATTAATATTCATCACTTGTTGTGCTTTTGGTTTATCGGCGTTAGAGTTGTCCACCAATCCTCTAGGGTTACTGTAACCATGATCCAAAAATTACCTTCAGAAACTAAGAAAATATTTGATACTTTGGCTCTAAAGATTGATAGCTAATATTGTCAGCTATATTCGACCGATACAAATGGCCGTTTGTATGACAATTACAGATCTTAACACCTATTGATAGAGGTATCAATCATCGAAATCGGAGCACATTTGCAGATTTTCGATTTTTGTGGCTCTGAATTTGTGGGCTATAGCTCAGTTGATTTTTAAAAAAATTGAATTTTCCACGAAACGTGTAGAAATATTCGACCGATCCAAATGGCTGTTTGTATGACAATTACAGATCTTAATACCTATTGATAGAGGTATCAATCATCGAAATCGGAGCACATTTACAGATTTTCGATTTTTGTGGCTCTGAATTTGTGGGCAGTTGATTTTCAAAAAAAATTGAATTTTCCACGAAACGTGTAGAAATATTCGACCGATCCAATAATGGCCGTTTGTATGACAATTACAGATCTTAACACCTATTGATAGAGGTATCAATCATCGAAATCGGAGCACATTTGGATATTTTCGATTTTTGTGGCTCTGAATTTGTGGGCTATAGCTCAGTTGATTTTCAAAAAAATTGAATTTTCCACGAAACGTGTAGAAATATTCGACCGATCAAAATGGCCGTTTGTATGACAATTACAGATCTTAATACCTATTGATAGAGGTATCAATCATCGAAATCGGAGCACATTTACAGATTTTCGATTTTTGTGGCTCTGAATTTGTGGGCTATAGCTCAGTTGATTTTCAAAAAAATTGAATTTTCCACGAAACGTATAGCAACATTCGACCGATCCAAATGGCCGTTTGTATGACAATTACAGATCTTAACACCTATTGATAGAGGTATCAATCATCGAAATCGGAGCACATTTGCAGATTTTCGATTTTTGTGGCTCTGAATTTGTGGGCAGTTGATTTTCAAAAAAAATTGAATTTTCTACGAAACATGTAGAAATATTCGACCGATCCAAATGGCCGTTTGTATGACAATTACAGATCTTAACACCTATTGATAGAGGTATCAATCATCGAAATCGGAGCACATTTGCAGATTTTCGATTTTTGTGGCTCTGAATTTGTGGGCAGTTGATTTTCAAAAAAAATTGAATTTTCTACGAAACGTGTAGAAATATTCGACCGATCCAAATGGCCGTTTGTATGACAATTACAGATCTTAACACCTATTGATAGAGGTATCAATCATCGAAATCGGAGCACATTTGTAGATTTTCGATTTTTGTGGCTCTGAATTTGTGGGCTATAGCTCAGTTGATTTTCAAAAAAATTGAATTTTCCACGAAACGTGTAGAAATATTCGACCGATCCAAATGGCCGTTTGTATGACAATTACAGATCTTAACACCTATTGATAGAGGTATCAATCATCGAAATCGGAGCACATTTGCAGATTTTCGATTTTTGTGGCTCTGAATTTGTGGGCTATAGCTCAGTTGATTTTCAAAAAAATTGAATTTTCCACGAAACATGTACAAATATTCGACCGATCCAAATGGCCGTTTGTATGACAATTACAGATCTTAACACCTATTGATAGAGGTATCAATCATCGAAATCGGAGCACATTTGCAGATTTTCGATTTTTGTGGCTCTGAATTTGTGGGCAGTTGATTTTCAAAAAAAATTGAATTTTCTACGAAACGTGTAGAAATATTCGACCGATCCAAATGGCCGTTTGTATGACAATTACAGATCTTAACACCTATTGATAGAGGTATCAATCATCGAAATCGGAGCACATTTGCAGATTTTCGATTTTTGTGGCTCTGAATTTGTGGGCTATAGCTCAGTTGATTTTCAAAAAAATTGAATTTTCCACGAAACGTATAGCAACATTCGACCGATCCAAATGGCCGTTTGTATGACAATTACAGATCTTAACACCTATTGATAGAGGCAGGGCCAATCAGAGGGTGGGCCAGCCGGGCCATACGGCACGGGCCCCCGATTTTTAGGGGCCCCCGAATTTTTTGTTACTATAGATTTCTCATTTGCGCTTGCTCTTCGATAGTATTTTGTCTTTGTAACAAGAACAAGATGTGACAATTTAAAAGTTGACATTGAAGAGCGTTTTATTTGCTTCGATTCTCTGGAAAAACCGGAGAAGAAATTGCTGCCAGAATTCTTGAAATTTTGTCGGATATGGAATTAAATTTTAATTTATGTATTGCCCAAGCAGATGATAATGGTGCAAATATGGCTGGCAAGCTAAACGGTGTGCAAGCCATTCTTACGAAGCGTAATCCTGATTGTATTTTTTCCAGCTGTGGGAACTACACATTAAATCTGGTTGGAGTTGATTCAACTGAATCGTGTAAAGAAGCTGTACAATTTTTTGGAGTTATACAGCAAATGTATAATTTTTTTAGCAGTAGTCCGCGGAGATGGGAGGTTTTAAAGAAACATATCCGTATGTCTCTTCACTCGATTTCCAAAACTAGATGGTCTGCTAGAATAGATGAAGTAAAACCAATAGCCAAAAATCTATTATCTATTCGAGATTCTTTAAATGAAATGCATTCCTTTAATTTACCACCACACGCAATCGTTGAATTACACTCAATTGAGAAATATTTAAATAAATTTGAATGTGTTTTGCTCTCTATCATATGGCTCGAAATTTTGACAGATTTGCATCAGACAAATTTGGTAATTGAAGCTCGAAATGCTACACTTGATATTGAGCAAAATAATATTGAAAGTCTAGTAATGAGATTTCGCAATTTAAACGGAATGTGGAATGAAATATTTGCGAAAGCAAAAGCTAAAGCACGTGAATATGGAGTTACATGTGATTTTGCCATTAATAGAACGATACGGACACAATCGGATGCTGAAAAATACTACAGGATAAATGTGTTTAACGTAATAGTTAATTCCGTAATAGCTGGCTTACAAAGACGATTTCAATCTTTACAAATAATCTGCAATCTTTTCGGTTTTCTTTGGTCATTTCCAAATTTGACTGATGGAAAAATTGTAGCTGCAGTAAACCGTTTGCATTCAAAATACACGAGTGAGTTATCAAACGAGATACTTGATGAGGTAAAATTCCTTAAAAAAATGTATGCAGCTAATTTCAATGCAGATCCGACACCAACAAATTTATTAGAAAATATTCTCAGTAAAAACTTAACTGGTTTATTTCCGAATCTTATCTTTGTCTTAAGAATATTTTTAAGAATTCCTGCATCTGTGTCTTCAGCCGAGAGGAGTTTCAGTATTCTTAAAAGAATAAAAAATTATCATCGCTCAACAATGGCAGAACAACAGCTAAATGGATTGACAATGTTAAACATTAACCACGACATCGCAAGAAAAATTAATTTTGAGCAAATCATCAGAGAATTTTCTAATAATAAAGCGAGAAAAGCTTCAATCTAATAAATCCTAATAAATACTAAAATGAATTCATGTGATATAAACTTAAAATTGTTTTATTTTATTTTTATGGGGTCCCATTTTAATAATTTGGCCCAGGCCCCCTGCTAGCTCTGAAAGGCCCTGGATAGAGGTATCAATCATCGAAATCGGAGCACATTTGCAGATTTTCGATTTTTGTGGCTCTGAATTTGTGGGCAGTTGATTTTCAAAAAAAATTGAATTTTCTACGAAACATGTAGAAATATTCGACCGATCCAAATGGCCGTTTGTATGACAATTACAGATCTTAACACCTATTGATAGAGGTATCAATCATCGAAATCGGAGCACATTTGCAGATTTTCGATTTTTGTGGCTCTGAATTTGTGGGCAGTTGATTTTCAAAAAAAATTGAATTTTCTACGAAACGTGTAGAAATATTCGACCGATCCAAATGGCCGTTTGTATGACAATTACAGATCTTAACACCTATTGATAGAGGTATCAATCATCGAAATCGGAGCACATTTACAGATTTTCGATTTTTGTGGCTCTGAATTTGTGGGCTATAGCTCAGTTGATTTTCAAAAAAATTGAATTTTCCACGAAACGTGTAGAAATATTCAACCGATCCAAATGGCCGTTTGTATGACAATTACAGATCTTAACACCTATTGATAGAGGTATCAATCATCGAAATCGGAGCACATTTGCAGATTTTCGATTTTTGTGGCTCTGAATTTGTGGGCTATAGCTCAGTTGATTTTCAAAAAAATTGAATTTTCCACGAAACGTGTAGAAATAGTCGACCGATCCAAATGGCTGTTTGTATGACAATTACAGATCTTAATACCTATTGATAGAGGTATCAATCATCGAAATCGGAGCACATTTACAGATTTTCGATTTTTGTGGCTCTGAATTTGTGGGCTATAGCTCAGTTGATTTTCAAAAAAATTGAATTTTCCACGAAACGTGTAGAAATATTCAACCGATCCAAATGGCCGTTTGTATGACAATTACAGATCTTAACACCTATTGATAGAGGTATCAATCATCGAAATCGGAGCACATTTGCAGATTTTCGATTTTTGTGGCTCTGAATTTGTGGCCAGTTGATTTCCAAAAAAATTGAATTTTCTACGAAACGTGTAGAAATATTCGACCGATCCAAATGGCCGTTTGTATGACAATTACAGATCTTAACACCTATTGATAGAGGTATCAATCATCGAAATCGGAGCACATTTGCAGATTTTCGATTTTTGTGGCTCTGAATTTGTGGGCTATAGCTCAGTTGATTTTCAAAAAAATTGAATTTTCCACGAAACATGTAGAAATATTCGGCCGATCCAAATGGCCGTTTGTATGACAATTACAGATCTTAACACCTATTGATAGAGGTATCAATCATCGAAATCGGAGCACATTTGCAGATTTTCGATTTTTGTGGCTCTGAATTTGTGGGCTATAGCTCAGTTGATTTTCAAAAAAATTGAATTTTCCACGAAACATGTAGAAATATTCGACCGATCCAAATGGCCGTTTGTATGACAATTACAGATCTTAACACCTATTGATAGAGGTATCAATCATCGAAATCGGAGCACATTTGCAGATTTTCGATTTTTGTGGCTCTGAATTTGTGGGCAGTTGATTTTCAAAAAAAATTGAATTTTCTACGAAACGTGTAGAAATATTCGACCGATCCAAATGGCCGTTTGTATGACAATTACAGATCTTAACACCTATTGATAGAGGTATCAATCATCGAAATCGGAGCACATTTGCAGATTTTCGATTTTTGTGGCTCTGAATTTGTGGGCTATAGCTCAGTTGATTTTCAAAAAAATTGAATTTTCCACGAAACGTGTAGAAATATTCGACCGATCAAAATGGCCGTTTGTATGACAATTACAGATCTTAACACCTATTGATAGAGGTATCAATCATCGAAATCGGAGCACATTTGTAGATTTTCGATTTTTGTGGCTCTGAATTTGTGGGCTATAGCTCAGTTGATTTTCAAAAATATTGAATTTTCCACGAAACGTGTAGAAATATTCGACCGATCCAAATGGCCGTTTGTATGACAATTACAGATCTTAACACCTATTGATAGAGGTATCAATCATCGAAATCGGAGCACATTTGCAGATTTTCGATTTTTGTGGCTCTGAATTTGTGGGCTATAGCTCAGTTGATTTTCAAAAAAATTGAATTTTCCACGAAACGTGTAGAAATAGTCGACCGATCCAAATGGCTGTTTGTATGACAATTACAGATCTTAATACCTATTGATAGAGGTATCAATCATCGAAATCGGAGCACATTTACAGATTTTCGATTTTTGTGGCTCTGAATTTGTGGGCTATAGCTCAGTTGATTTTCAAAAAAATTGAATTTTCCACGAAACGTGTAGAAATATTCGACCGATCCAAATGGCCGTTTGTATGACAATTACAGATCTTAACACCTATTGATAGAGGTATCAATCATCGAAATCGGAGCACATTTGCAGATTTTCGATTTTTGTGGCTCTGAATTTGTGGGCAGTTGATTTTCCAAAAAATTGAATTTTCCACGAAACGTGTAGAAATAGTCGACCGATCCAAATGGCTGTTTGTATGACAATTACAGATCTTAATACCTATTGATAGAGGTATCAATCATCGAAATCGGAGCACATTTACAGATTTTCGATTTTTGTGGCTCTGAATTTGTGGGCTATAGCTCAGTTGATTTTCAAAAAAATTGAATTTTCCACGAAACGTATAGCAACATTCGACCGATCCAAATGGCCGTTTGTATGACAATTACAGATCTTAACACCTATTGATAGAGGTATCAATCATCGAAATCGGAGCACATTTGCAGATTTTCGATTTTTGTGGCTCTGAATTTGTGGGCTATAGCTCAGTTGATTTTCAAAAAAATTGAATTTTCCACGAAACGTGTAGAAATATTCGACCGATCAAAATGGCCGTTTGTATGACAATTACAGATCTTAACACCTATTGATAGAGGTATCAATCATCGAAATCGGAGCACATTTGTAGATTTTCGATTTTTGTGGCTCTGAATTTGTGGGCTATAGCTCAGTTGATTTTCAAAAATATTGAATTTTCCACGAAACGTGTAGAAATATTCGACCGATCCAAATGGCCGTTTGTATGACAATTACAGATCTTAACACCTATTGATAGAGGTATCAATCATCGAAATCGGAGCACATTTGCAGATTTTCGATTTTTGTGGCTCTGAATTTGTGGGCTATAGCTCAGTTGATTTTCAAAAAAATTGAATTTTCCACGAAACGTGTAGAAATAGTCGACCGATCCAAATGGCTGTTTGTATGACAATTACAGATCTTAATACCTATTGATAGAGGTATCAATCATCGAAATCGGAGCACATTTACAGATTTTCGATTTTTGTGGCTCTGAATTTGTGGGCTATAGCTCAGTTGATTTTCAAAAAAATTGAATTTTCCACGAAACGTGTAGAAATATTCGACCGATCCAAATGGCCGTTTGTATGACAATTACAGATCTTAACACCTATTGATAGAGGTATCAATCATCGAAATCGGAGCACATTTGCAGATTTTCGATTTTTGTGGCTCTGAATTTGTGGGCAGTTGATTTTCCAAAAAATTGAATTTTCCACGAAACGTGTAGAAATAGTCGACCGATCCAAATGGCTGTTTGTATGACAATTACAGATCTTAATACCTATTGATAGAGGTATCAATCATCGAAATCGGAGCACATTTACAGATTTTCGATTTTTGTGGCTCTGAATTTGTGGGCTATAGCTCAGTTGATTTTCAAAAAAATTGAATTTTCCACGAAACGTATAGCAACATTCGACCGATCCAAATGGCCGTTTGTATGACAATTACAGATCTTAACACCTATTGATAGAGGTATCAATCATCGAAATCGGAGCACATTTGCAGATTTTCGATTTTTGTGGCTCTGAATTTGTGGGCTATAGCTCAGTTGATTTTCAAAAAAAATTGAATTTTCCACGAAACGTGTAGAAATATTCGACCGATCTAAATGGCCGTTTGTATGACAATTACAGATCTTAACACCTATTGATAGAGGTATCAATCATCGAAATCGGAGCACATTTGCAGATTTTCGATTTTTGTGGCTCTGAATTTGTGGGCTATAGCTCAGTTGATTTTCAAAAAAATTGAATTTTCCACGAAACGTGTAGAAATATTCGACTGATCCAAATGGCCGTTTGTATGACAATTACAGATCTTAACACCTATTGATAGAGGTATCAATCATCGAAATCGGAGCACATTTGCAGATTTTCGATTTTTGTGGCTCTGAATTTGTGGGCTATATATAGCTCAGTTGATTTTCAAAAAAATTGAATTTTCCACGAAACGTGTAGAAATATATTTGACTGATCCAAATGGTCGTTTGTATGACAATTACAGATCTTAACACCTATTGATAGAGGTATCAATCATCGAAATCGGAGCACATTTGCAGATTTTCGATTTTTGTGGCTCTGAATTTGTGGGCTATAGCTCAGTTGATTTTCAAAAAAATTGAATTTTCCACGAAACGTGTAGAAATATTCGACCGATCCAAATGGCCGTTTGTATGACAATTACAGATCTTAACACCTATTGATAGAGGTATCAATCATCGAAATCGGAGCACATTTGCAGATTTTCGATTTTTGTGGCTCTGAATTTGTGGGCTATACCTCAGTTGATTTTCAAAAAAATTGAATTTTCCACGAAACGTGTAGAAATATTCGACCGATCCAAATGGCCGTTTGTATGACAATTACAGATCTTAACACCTATTGATAGAGGTATCAATCATCGAAATCGGAGCACATTTGCAGATTTTCGATTTTTGTGGCTCTGAATTTGTGGGCTATAGCTCAGTTGATTTTCAAAAAAATTGAATTTTCCACGAAACGTGTAGCAATATTCGACCGATCCAAATGACCGTTTGTATGACAATTACAGATCTTAACACCTATTGATAGAGGTATCAATCATCGAAATCGGAGCACATTTGCAGATTTTCGATTTTTGTGGCTCTGAATTTGTGGGCTATAGCTCAGTTGATTTTCAAAAAAATTGAATTTTCCACGAAACGTGTAGAAATATTCGACTGATCCAAATGGCCGTTTGTATGACAATTACAGATCTTAACACCTATTGATAGAGGTATCAATCATCGAAATCGGAGCACATTTGCAGATTTTCGATTTTTGTGGCTCTGAATTTGTGGGCTATAGCTCAGTTGATTTTCAAAAAAAATTGAATTTTCCACGAAACGTGTAGAAATATTCGACCGATCTAAATGGCCGTTTGTATGACAATTACAGATCTTAACACCTATTGATAGAGGTATCAATCATCGAAATCGGAGCACATTTGCAGATTTTCGATTTTTGTGGCTCTGAATTTGTGGGCTATAGCTCAGTTGATTTTCAAAAAAAATTGAATTTTCCACGAAACGTGTAGAAATATTCGACCGATCGATCCAAATGGCCGTTTGTATGACAATTACAGATCTTAACACCTATTGATAGAGGTATCAATCATCGAAATCGGAGCACATTTGCAGATTTTCGATTTTTGTGGCTCTGAATTTGTGGGCTATACCTCAGTTGATTTTCAAAAAAATTGAATTTTCCACGAAACGTGTAGAAATATTCGACCGATCCAAATGGCCGTTTGTATGACAATTACAGATCTTAACACCTATTGATAGAGGTATCAATCATCGAAATCGGAGCACATTTGCAGATATACCTCAGTTGATTTTCAAAAAAATTGAATTTTCCACGAAACGTTTAGAAATATTCGACCGATCCAAATGGCCGTTTGTATGACAATTACAGATCTTAACACCTATTGATAGAGGTATCGATCATCGAAATCGGAGCACATTTGCAGGGGCCCTATCATGATTTCCGCGGCGAGTCTTAAAGAATTTCGATATGTTCTTTTCGACCCGCTTCAACTTTCTTATTATGAATTCCGCTATCGAAAAGGATGTAAACGCATTCATTTAACGTAATAAACGCACTCATTTAATGACGTTTGTTAGTGTACGCGTCATTATTTTGAGAATAGTTTTGATTTTAATTTAGTACAATTAAATTTACCTTTACCTTTCTCAAACTATTTTTTGAATAAAAATAAAACATCTGTCAATCGAACTGACGCAAAATACAACAAACGAGTGACTTGTTACAATCTTAAATTTTGACTCAATCGGAAAATTGTCCGCCTTATTTTTGTTGGTGGAATTTTTCTCGCTATCGAATAGATGGCGAAAATGTATCGTGTTTCGTGATCCCAAATTCACGATATCGTGAAAAAATTCTTTCGCGGCGGAAATCATGATAGGGCCCCAGATTTTCGATTTTTGTGGCTCTGAATTTGTGGGCTATACCTCAGTTGATTTTCAAAAAAATTGAATTTTCCACGAAACGTGTAGAAATATTCGACCGATCCAAATGGCCGTTTGTATGACAATTACAGATCTTAACACCTATTGATAGAGGTATCAATCATCGAAATCGGAGCACATTTGCAGATTTTCGATTTTTGTGGCTCTGAATTTGTGGGCTATAGCTCAGTTGATTTTCAAAAAAATTGAATTTTCCACGAAACGTGTAGCAATATTCGACCGATCCAAATGGCCGTTTGTATGACAATTACAGATCTTAACACCTATTGATAGAGGTATCAATCATCGAAATCGGAGCACATTTGCAGATTTTCGATTTTTGTGGCTCTGAATTTGTGGGCTATAGCTCAGTTGATTTTCAAAAAAATTGAATTTTCCACGAAACGTGTAGAAATATTCGACTGATCCAAATGGCCGTTTGTATGACAATTACAGATCTTAACACCTATTGATAGAGGTATCAATCATCGAAATCGGAGCACATTTGCAGATTTTCGATTTTTGTGGCTCTGAATTTGTGGGCTATAGCTCAGTTGATTTTCAAAAAAAATTGAATTTTCCACGAAACGTGTAGAAATATTCGACCGATCTAAATGGCCGTTTGTATGACAATTACAGATCTTAACACCTATTGATAGAGGTATCAATCATCGAAATCGGAGCACATTTGCAGATTTTCGATTTTTGTGGCTCTGAATTTGTGGGCTATACCTCAGTTGATTTTCAAAAAAATTGAATTTTCCACGAAACGTGTAGAAATATTCGACCGATCCAAATGGCCGTTTGTATGACAATTACAGATCTTAACACCTATTGATAGAGGTATCAATCATCGAAATCGGAGCACATTTGCAGATTTTCGATTTTTGTGGCCCTGAATTTGTGGGCTATAGCTCAGTTGATTTTCAAAAAAATTGAATTTTCCACGAAACGTGTAGAAATATTCGACCGATTCAAATGCCCATTTGTATGACAATTACAGGTCTTAACGCCTATCGATAGAGGTATTAATCATCGAAATCGGAGCACATTTGCAGATTTTCGTTCAGTTGATTTTGTGGGCTATCGTTCAGTTGAACGCTTTTGCCTCTCAGGTTTGAGGAATCGTCAAAAAGTTGGCGAGTTCTTGGCTTGTTTAGTGTGAAAGGTTATTTCTTGACAAGAAGTGCCCTAAAGCGATTATGCAAGAAGTTACTCCTAGGTTAAAGTCGCCAACGAGTATGATGTTTTTCCGTTGACTTGATAATAATAATGAACCTACGACTTGGCCCGATTTTATTTAGATGTAACTCAACCGGCTCACAAAACTGGACGTATGTCAAAATTAGATAAAATGAGGAATTAGATCCACACTGCATTTCAGCATAAGTGCAATCAATGATTACCGCAAAATTGGCTGTTTTACGATTGGTACTTTTACCGTCGATGCATTCAAGAGAAAATTTGTACACGCTCTGCAAGTCTTTGCGACATGACCACATTTTTGGCATCTGAACCACGTTGTTGGAGTCAAAAATCACTAACGTAACATTTTATCCAATCGACATACAATTTACCTCGTTTAAGAATATTATTCCGAGTATCTAGTCTAAATAGTATGAGCGGTTTCAATGAGCGGTGTCTAAGTAAGAACCCTAAATCGTCATGATTTAGGGAATTTTGATTTACGGAGCGATTGGTCCGTTGAGAGCACGCTTTGAATATAAGGAACTAAGGTAGTGCATTGGCTGGTACAGTAGCCTTCAGCTTTACGCCTTCCAACTGAGTATTTTCGGTGAAGAATGATAGGTTGCTATCGAATCGACGGCTACTGCGAGAGTTTTGGAGCTAAAGTCTATAACAGAGCGAATCTTATAATTCGAAACAGGTAGCTTTATGATTTAGCCTTATTTGTCAAAAGACTTGGAATTGTTATCTCCAACTGAGATAATTATTCGCCTTGGCGATGACTGCGTTGGCTTGCGCTTTTGGTATCTGAGTTTTTCTGGATAGGATGTTGCAGTTGTAGTTGAGTTTTCACATAAAAGCTTATTTCGTTAAGTTTAGCACTCGGAAATGAACCCGTTGTAGATACTTTTGGTGTCTTTTTCACTTTTGTCTTACTACCACTTGATAGCGGCACATTTTGATGCTAGTTAGTAGTATTCCTAAGCCATCTGGGTTCTGTTAATTTCAAATGTTTTGCAAATTTAAAGTGGCTTAGGGACCACAAAATCGATCCTAGAAGTATGTTCTTCTTCTTTACTCTGAATTGTTGACCACTTGACTATTTCACCTTGTTTTCGCCATTTGAAGGGTTTTCAGTATCATTGCTTCAAACTACAACATTATTAAGCTAGGTATCGCTTGTTGAAGCATTTCCAGCTTCTTTATTTTATAACGCCAGACTAATGATCGACCCCCAAGAGAACACCCTTTAATTTGTGGGTTTCGGTATTTTTTGCATTATGTACACTCAAAGAAATTATCGACAAAGGTGATTTTTAAAATGGATATTACAATACAAATTGTAGATTCGAAAACAAAGGAGTCTGCATTCAGGTAATCTTCAAGTAGAATCAGCGCTTCGGTTCCTTCCATTCTTTTTACTGGGAAGTAAGAGTCACGTAGTCTATGATGGCAGTTTCTTGCAAATCTAAAACTCAAAGTGAAAGCTGAACTATTTAATAGGTAAATTCGTAGTTTTCGAAGCAGTAGAAATATCTGCTGAGATAGATTATTCCGATTTTTTGTCTGAAGTTCTGATTTAAAATAAAAAACTAATTCTTTACGTTTGGCATTTTGGCCCAAATACTACATCGAAGAATATTGTTTTATACTCTTCCGCTTATAAGCTATTGAACAAAATGTTTATCAAATTTCGATCTTTTTTCTAATCTCCAAGTTTATGTCGCTGTTTATCTAGACTGTGAGTTAATGTAAATATTTGTGGTGTTGTGCTCTCTTAAGTCGGTTACCAATAATTTTTCGCTCTTGGTCAGTCAAACGTTTAAAAGCATTATTTTGCAAGTATACAGAACATTGTAAATCCATCACCTTAAAATAAACTTTCCAAATTATTTCTTACCAATAAGTGGCCCGAAACACATCACAAACACTGCTTTTCCAATCATATGCCAACCAAAAGCAGCTGGTAGTTTCTCCAGCGAACAATATTCTGACACAGTCAGTGTAAAATTACTTAACGCTGATCCACGGAAAAATCCACTAATTGATAACCAAACAATCAGTGACGTCCATTCGGTTTGTTCGGCTAAAACTAAAAATTACAAAACAAAAATTAAATCGTTATAGTATTCAGGAGGGAATTCTTCGCCTTATAGAACTCACTTGATCTTGTTACTCCAACAAAAAATATCGATACTAAAAATATTAAACGCTTAGAGACATCAAATTTATCACATATTGGTGGAAGTATAATACGGGCTAAAATATCGGTAATGGCCGCTATTGATAAACATGTGGCAACTTCAGTCTTTGTATATCCTAAACTAGCAAAGAAAAATGGTGTGACCATTTTAAAATTCATTTCGGCCACATAAAATATTGATAGGCCAAATAAAATATTTAGATAAATTTTATCCTTCAGCAAACCAACGTCCAGTAATTTAATAAAGCGTTGCCAGAATGTTTGTTTCTTTTGTTTTTTCATTTGGAGACCGGCTTCTGATTTGACAAAATCAACTGATCCCGCTATAAATGAAGGTTTCTTGCTTGAAAATGAATCACGATTTAATGAGGTTCCCAAATGTGTATTTACACGACGAATTGATTGGTAATCATTATCATCGTCCTCATCATCATCCCCAATCTGTATATATAAAAAAATTCATATTAATCATAATTATCTGTTCGCAATTAAATTTCGGTACATACCCCAACATGAATTTGTAAATTACTTCCAGTAAAATCTAAATATGATAAATTTGATATCACAGACTCTTTACGTTTTCTCACTTCAGTCGGCATATTACTGATCGATGTAATACGTGGAAATGTTGGGCGTTTCACGAGGCGACCCGAAGCACCAATATTAGCTTCTGAGAAATTTTTCTTAATATTATAATTAATACGATTATTATTGATTAATGTCTTAATTTCAGGCAATGCATCCTCTTCATCCTCCTTTATTGTTCCCATATCTTTCATTTCAATATCGATTAACTCATCGATTAAATGCCGTTTAACCGGTTGCAGTAATGTAGCACCAACGGCTGCGTGTAACGCAAGGCCACTCAGTAAAAGCATAGCACCACGAAAATCAAATTCTGCTAATAGAAAACTTACTAATTGTGGCATGATTAACATACCAAGCGCGGTACCAGCCATCGATAAACCAACGGCTTGTCCACGCTTTTTCCTAAAGTAATGGTTTATGGCGACAAATGCTGCAGATGTTGCTAAACCCACACCAATGCCTATATAGAAAAAAAAAAAAACGAGACTGGGTTATATAATTATCACCAATTAAAATAAATATAAAAAATCATATGACCCCGCATCATTCATCATCGCTATGATGATAACACAGACGCCAAATATATATAATTTATAATTTCACGGTCACACACACATTTACATATATAACGGTGGTCTTAACACCGCAATAAAAGATTAGATTTTATGCTTACCATTTATCACACTGTACGTAGCAATTATATGTGTCATACTACTCGCTGGAGATGTTAATGCCATACCTAGTCCACATAATAATGCGCCAGCTATTGCTACTTTACGATATGAGTATTCTTTAAGTAGAGGCCCGACGAAAAGTCCTGAGAAATTCATCATAATATCTAGACAACTGATAATTACAGCAGCACCGGTTGTACCCGAATTCAACGATTTTAATAAATCTCCGAACAGTAAACCGAATGATGGTTCAATGGATCGGGTTGCCAGCTGGAATGATAAAATAATATTTAAATTAGTTAGTAAATGGAGAATTATATTGGATATTTTACAGTGATTCATCCAATAAAACACTGTTTTGGTTCATATGAAAATTTCAACGGCCAGATTTTGTAGATCGTTCTGTTTAACGGTCAATTCAAATCATCACAAATTTGTCCAAGATTAACTGGAAGTCAAAATTCAACATTTATTCAACGTTTTCTAAGTTGTGAGTTTGGCTTTAAATGTATACATATTTCTGGTCCATCAGCTTCTAGACTCTTTTCAGCTTTCTTATAAATTTCATTTTGGCTAAATTCACGTTAACATTTTGACAAGGACAAGTTTCAATAGCCAGGATTAGAAAGAGCAATTTAAGAAATTTAATTACACAACAAAATTCATGAATCCTAATGAGGACTACCGCACTCGAAAAATCGTTTTAACCGACTGGTACATTGTGTGGGACTATGAACCTGGATACGCTTCTAGATACACCAAACAGCAAATACAAATTTGGATAACGAGTAATGGAATAGAGCATCAACTAACCCAGATAAATGGAACGGTAAAAACTATTATTGTGGATATTGTTGGGGTTTCAAATTGGGTTTCCATCCATCCATCGAAAATTAACCTGTATGGTTATCTGGAAGAATTATTTTGTATAACCCTGGGACATAATAAATTTAATCAGATTATTTGCGAATCAGGTATAATAAATGCTTGTAAATGTAATAAACTTTCGTTTGAAATATTTACTTGGGTCTAGAAAGACCCAAGTATTGAAATCCCGTCAAAAATGACGAAAAATTTGGTTGGTCCGAAGTTTTGAAAGTCCCTGAGTCTGAAAAAGCAAAAAAAAAATATAAAGGGCTGAAACCTAATTATAGGTCATCAGAACTTCGGTCTTCAAAATTAAGTCTACTCCTAAATCAATCACAAACTGAATCTAAGTCACTCTTCAGCTCAACCTACAAAACAATATTTGCGTAAAGTTTGGTTCAAATTGGTCAAGGCGTGTGAATTTGTTTAAATATCTTGCACATATACAGATTTTACAATGGCCAATTAGGATAACACTTAGCTATTTCATAACGAATTTCTATGCATTAGTTGATAACGTCAAAATTCAACATAATCGGTTAAAAATAGGTAAAGTAGATCCTAATTACCCATATTCCAGAAATTAATCTTAAAATCATTTAAGAATGCAGTTTCCAACCCATTTGTCGAATTTCCTCTAAATCGGTTGAGAAATAGGCAAGTTCCATCATACTTAGCCATATTGCAGAACTTTATCTAAAAATCATTTTAGAATTCAATTTCCAACGCACTTTTCAAATTTCATAACAATCGATCGAGAAATAGGCAGGTTACATCCTACTTGGCACTATTCCAGAACTACATCTAAAAGTAATTTGTGAATTCCATCTCCATTGGAAATACTGAATTTCATCAAAATCAGATAAGATATAGGAATTCAATAAAATATTAATAAAAAAAAATCACAAATCCTCAGTTTAACTGATCATTAATCCCTAATCCAACCCCAACTCAGCCCTAATTCAACCCACAAATGGAACTCAACTCAACCCTCAACTCAACCGCAAACTATACGCCAAACTCAATCCCCAAACTAGCATATATAAAAAATTGCTTAACTGCTCATACATCCTAATCTAACCCCAACTCAACTTCAACTCAACCCGCAAATTGGCCCCTAACTTAACCTTAAAATCAATTCCCAATTCAATAGCATATATATAAAAAACGTAAATAACCAAGTGTCTTGGGCCAATTCGTACTATACCCCACCCTCTTGACGTACACTCTCTAAAAGCTTTTCAAATCTCCGCCTTGACCATAGAAACAGATTGGCGAAAAAAATCCCAAATCGGACAAGCCGTTCTCGGAATACAATGGGTACAGATATCCAAACATCTAAACATCCAGACATCCAGACGTCCACAGCCGGACGGACATTTTTTTTTTGCTTTTTCAGACTCAGGGACTTTTAAAACGTCGAGAAAAGTAGTTTTGGACCAACCTGTCATTTTTGACAGGATTTCAATATTTTGGTCGGTTTAGACTGAAGTAAAATTTCTGTCCGTATGTCTTATAAAATACTGTAACAATCAACTAGTAAGATAGTTGAAATTTGGGGTAAATTAATACTGGATTTATCTTTGTTGCCGAATTTATTTTTGCAACATATCATCATGGGCTCTCATTTGCGTGCTGCATTTTGTAAGGGTATAATAAGAAAAATAGGGGCATAAGGGATTATGGAATTTTTGTTATAGCCCTCCACCATGAAATATTTGTTGTTCCCTAGGATGACCTCAACTGTTCCAATGCTGTTCGCTCTGATAGTAGGAGTGTGCACTCTTTCGAGTCGTTCTGAATTCATCTGTTAAGTAAGAATCTCCAGATATTCCCAAAATTGTTCTATATCGGCAGACGGTGTTCCACTTCTGCGTTTTGTGTAATTCCTCTATTAAATACCATTGGCTTATAATAGAAGTATGTATGTGTGATTGAATTGAAAGACCACTGAATTATAATTTCACTATAAATACTAAGCCAGGAAATCCTCAAATTACAATCTCCAAAACTTCTTAAGTGTTTTTCATTTTAAAACTTCTATTTACATTTGAAATACTCTTGAGCTCCTCGAAAAATCCTTCTCCATGTACTAAATTCTTTCTTCAAAGCCTGCAAGTTGTTTAAATTTGCTAAATTCTTGCTAAGATCAACAGTTTGTTCTGTTTAAATTCTCTAAAGCAAATTTGCTGAATTTGAATATTTGCACGAGACTGAAAAGTTTAATTAGTTAAAGAATGTGGAAATTTGGATCAAGTTTCATGAATTTATAGACGTTGAAGAAATTTATCGAATTTTAACTCCTTAAGTTCTTCTAAAAATTTAAATTAAGCAAGTTTTGCAAGTTACAAAAGTTTTGTTAAACACGTTCCCTCTCTGCAAACACAAATCTTATAAACCCCGTAAATTCCTAGTTTCTTAAATTATGAAGATCTTTGAAATAATTATTTTGTATACTACCAATATACGAGAAATGTCACAAATTCCAAAAATTCTCGTCTAACAGTTCTTCCAATTTCTTAAATACATCAAAAACTAGACTAGATTTGAATTAATTAGTTTCACCAGTTTTTACCGATTCGCTAAATTTTTCTTTCTTAAAATTCTACAAAAAAACTTAAAAAATAAACTTAAAATTCTTTGGGTTGTCAGAATTCTCAATCTCTAATTTTCGTAAATGTGCATACTGTGCCAAAATAATTATAAACTAAAATCTCCAATAGTCTTTAACTTCTCTTGAAACCATGGTTATACAAAATCTTAAAATTCAAGAATTATATGAAATTAAATTTCCTAAATTCGTCAAAATCATTGAGAAAAATTCTAGAAATTTTCTAAAATCTTCAACTCCTATTTGGAAATTCACCAAATATTAAAAATCTCTCTAATTTTTGAAATTCTTGAAATTTCACCAATTATTATTTTATATGTCCAAACTGGTCCAAACTCTATCGGAAATGTTAACACTGAAGAGTGCCGGTCCTGATCTTATCCATCCGGTTATATTAAAACGAACGGGTAACGTAATCGGAAGGCCAATTATACTATCCTACTTCTCTCTCCAATTCTCGATCAGTAAAATTAACATTACTCTTTTTATCTTTTTTAAGAAATTGTCTCTTTGAATTTTTTGACTGTTTTTTAATTTAAAAGAAGAAACGAACTTTTCACATTCGACAAAGTTGGAGCCGTGTTATCGTTATGTAAATCGCCGTCAAATATTGATGCAGTATTATGTATCGATTCTGCAGATTCCGCACTATAGATTTTTCACAATCTTCAATAAAATTTCTGTATATAAAGTTTTCTTCAAGCGTGATAATTGTTTTAAGCTGGCTTGAGCTTCATATAGCATTGATTGTCTTGATGATTTTCACCTACGCCATCGTATTGATTTAAGCATACAGATAAGATTCATTTTTACTTCACTATAATCAAATTCATAAAGTATTTAATATAAAAAAAATTTGACACGAGAATCAGTATATCTGAAGCATTTAAGTCAATAAACTATATTCATAAAGTGACTCGTATCAATTCGAATTAAACAATCATATGGGGGTGTTGGTTATGCTTCTTCCAGTTTTTGATATGAATTTTGGATATAAGCTTTTGTTGTTTCAAAGAGAGTGAAAGCTTCCACTACGGTATCTAATGGTCTGACTGCCTGAGTCTGTTGAACCCAAATCTTTAAATATACCACCAGTTGCATCTATGCTTAGTATAACTCTTTCTGTATTTAACAAAAAGTGGTAGTAAAGAAATTGATCTCAACAATGCACGATACGGACCTATTTGTGACATAATCCAGAGCGATAATATTTGATTAGTGTTGTAAAATGAACTTTTTCTATCTTCATACTTTATTTGCCGTAAACTTCCAACAGTTGGCAGATGGGGGAGTTGATTCTCTCTCTTGGATTTCAGAATCAGCCAAGTTTTAATGAACGTTAACAGCAGATTCGTGTCTTAGAGTTCTGGCAAATTCTTGTCTTTTTTAACGGTGACATCATATTTTGTTTGCCCTATTATGTTTGAAATCTTCAGAAATGTTGCTTACAGAAGATTGACCCTGAACTATTTTATCCGTAGACCATATCCAAACTACTTCTATTTTTACATCACATTGCTTACACACTCGACGGCAAGTAACTTGTTCATTAGCCTTTATAGTATTATCTCTGAACGTCGTCCAGCTACAGGGAAGTTTAGATGTCTTCCAAATTTCTTGTCGTCTTGTCGCAGTAGTTCTGCTTACTGATATTTCGGCCCAGAAAGAAAGAAGGTTTTTTATGATTTTTTTTGAGTCATGCAATGTTATTGAAACCGTTACGTTAAACTAACGTTTCCATTAAAGGTAGACACAAGTAGAATCCAGGTACTTCCCGTTTATGCTATTCGACATTAAAATTCTTAAGTTGGTCCCGTGGTTGTAACGTTCACGATTTTTGTAACTTATGTATGTACATACTTTGTAGATGTATTCTTATTTACTAATTGTGTCGAAAATAAATATTAACCATTTGATATTAGATTGGCATAACAATTTGGCAGATAAATTAATCAGTTTTGTTTATTGATTAAATTATTTAAAATTTTCCTTGAGGTTATAAATTGATTATGCTTAATATATGTACTTCTTAAATGAATGAACATTTATAAAGTACATTTTCCGTTTATCGCAGGAAATGATTTTTACTAATTGCATTGAGGAAGAACAATATAGAAGTAATTTGTATGAAAGAAAAATGACAAGAAATAAAATTTTGCATCTTTATCTAAACCGTTCAGAGCGATAAAATGAAAAAATATAAATTTCTAATATCTCTTTTTTTGTCCTATGGTGTTTCTAAGCGCATTGGCATAAAGTGAAAAATGATCACAACAAATCATCGGCTGTAAGGCGTGGAAAAGTTTGGCTCCGGGAATTTCAGTCAAAAATTAAAAGGCAACTCAGTCAAAATAGTTTGAGACTGAAATGCCTTTTCAGAAGGAAGTTCAATCAAAAAACTAAAAAGGCATTCAAGTCAAAACTTTTTTGACTGAAATACCTTTTGAAAAGGTAATTCAATCAAACAATTAAAAAGGAATTCCAGGCAAAATTGTTCTTGGGGAATTCAGTCAAAAAGAATTCAGTCAAAAACAAAAGGCATTTTAGTCAGAAATTTTCCCATACAAATATTATGACTAAAACTTCTTTTAAAGAGAAACTTCAATCGAAAAAAAGGTATTTCGGTCAGAAAACAGTTTGACTGAAATGCCCTTTGTGCATTTGGACTGAATATCCTTCTTAAAAGGTGCTTTAGTCACAAATTTTTGGACTGGAATACCTTTTGTTTGGTTTATTTTATTAGTCGCATCGTAAACAATTGATCGTGAATAGTTGATCGTAGATACAATTGATCGTAGAAACAATTGATCGTGGATACAATTGATCGTATGAATCATTGATCGTGGATACAAGTAATCGTATGGACAATTGATCGTAAGGACAATTGATCGTGGAGACAATTGATCGTATCAACTATTATTGATCGTGTGGACAATTGATCGTATGGACAATTGATCGTGGATCCATGGTCAATTCCACGTATTTATTTGCAATTACAAAATCTTGCTTAACAAAATAGTGCAAATATTTTTCTTTTTAGTAGATGTCATTAATAGATTCCTTATAATCCGCTCCTAAGTGTGGCACGCAGTGCGACATGTTTGCTGATCCCGGCTCCTACGTCCCCCGAAGCTCAAATCTAAAGCCCCTCGGAGGGCAAAATGCAATATTTTATATCAATCCCAGAAAAACCATTTCACTAAATATTCATAATTTTACTATAAAATAATCAAAATAATTAGTCTGGAAAACAATTTATACGGTAAGAATTTTATACGGTAAGAATTCAAAAAACAAGATTGAACGGCAAAACAAGATTTTGTCTTGCAGCCAAATATCCCGATCCCCTAAAAATGGCAATAAAATTGATTTTTTTTTTCATTTATTTTAAGGGGGGCTCCTCCTCCAAACAACTGGTAATTTTTTACAAAAAATTGAGAGCGTTTATTGCAATGAAACAAATTGTATAATAATGGGGTCGATACTCGATTCAATGCTAATCTTATATTTTTCTTTTCTTCTATTCTTCTAGTATTTCTACGAGAACTGGATACGATTTTCAAACAATTTAAAAATGTTTGTGGATTTTTTGAAAATTATATCTTGTTTTCCTTGAAATACTGAAAGAATAGAAGAAAAGAAAAATAGAAGATTTGCATTGAATCGACCCCAATATTGACGTTCAAATGAATACAAAAAAAATGTTTATGAGTGAAAAAAAAAAAAAAATGGCGGCGCTAGAGGTGCTCGAACTGGGCTATTAGAGTTTGCGCCGTGGAACGCTCTGGCCCTTGAGGTTAACTAAAATCAACGAAACAAATTTTTTTCATTAAAATAATTCATTCCGCTTTGCATGAACCGAGGATTTAACCACTGTTTGGTCATAGTAATTGGTGGATAATCTTCGGTTTTTGATTATTATTCGTTCAAACTTACGAGCCTAAATGTAGTAAAAAAAAAAATTGAAAATTTGAGGTCAAAAAGTAAAAAAAAACACGTTTTTTTAATAAACAATTCGTTTATTCGAAATTTTAGGTTTATGCAAAGGCCGATGAGCTAAAGAATATGTGTACAAAATTTCAAGTTGATTGGTCTATTACTTTTTGAGTTACATTCCACGGCGCGCAAAACAACATGTTTCAAGAAAAACTCGATTGAAGTTTTCGTTATTGAAGAGAACACATTACTTCGCATCACTTCGGTGACTTCCTATAGGGACCTTTAGGACTTTCTGTTGGGCTTGAAATTTTGGAAATATATTCTTCAGATACTAAATGAATTTTTAAAATAAAAAAAAATTAATATTTGTGGCCCTATTCTGGTAATTCCCGGAGAATAGGGAATATTTTGTTTGATAGCAGTTATTCCCCAGATAAATTTTTTCAACTGTTTATTCCCCATTTCCACTGGCAATTGGGGAATAAATATACAGGGGAAATAAATTTAGTTGTACGTGTTCTCCATGGAATCACATTAAAATAAGTAAAGATCCTCGAAGGACCCTTACAAACAATAGTAATATGATTATTTATTAATATCAACAAATATTTTCGTTAAAAAATGTATTCCCCATCATTTCTTTCATAAAACAGGTATGGAAGAACAAACGTCAAAACTGCTGTAATTGGGAATAATTTTTTCAAAATCAATTTTTCCCCTGACACCAGAATACACTTTGGGGAAAAGGGAATAATACTGCAACAGAATTTAAAATATTTATTCCCCAGGAATTACAAGAATAGGGCCACTGGAGAAGGTTCCCCCATTAAACAAAATATTTTTTCTGGATTGCTTTTCACCGTAATTTCTAGATTTTTTTCGGAATTTTTTTTCTGGATTTTTCATTTCAACTATTCTGAATTTTTTTCCAGACAAATGTAGTGATCCCATAAATTAATTACTTATAATAAAAAAAAATAAATAAATTTGTTTTTTCGACAAAATTTGATCACATTAATATGCTAGCACAGGACTTATTACCATGTATTTTCAATTTATTTAAATTATTTTATATTAAGAAATAAATTCAATTGTTTTAAATATTCATTTCAATCAATTAAGTGAAGAAAAATTTAATTCGGCCTTTCGACTTTCGGCCTTTGACCTATTCGGCCTTTCGACATTCGGCCTTTCGACACATTCGGCCTTGCGACCCATTCGGCTTTTCAACATTCGGCCTTTCGACACATTCGGCCATTCGACTTTCGACCTTTCGGCATTCGGCCTTAGGACCCATTCGGCCTTTTAACATCGAACGATCAGTCACTAAACCAAAAGAAATTCCAAAAAAAAACATTTTGACTTGAGTGGCTTTTTTATTTTTTGATTGAACTTCCTTCTGAAAAGGCATAAATGTCTTCTATTTTGACTGAGTTGCCTTTTAATTTTTGACTGAAACTCCTTTCTGTTTTTGACCGAAATGCTTTTGACTGGGGCGCCGGAGCTAACATATAGGGCTACGAAGGCATTTCAGTCAAAAAAACTAACCAAACAAAAGATATTCCAGTCCAAAAATTTGTGACTAAAATACTTTTGAAGAAACTCGCTCAGTCCAAAAACACAAAGGGTATTTCAGTCAAACTGTTTTCTGACCGAAATACCTTTTTTTTTGGACTGAAGTTCCTTTTAAAAAGGAGTTTTAGTCAAAATATTTGTATGGGAAATTTGATGACTGAAATGCCTTTTGTTTTTTGACTGAAATATTTTTGACTAGAATTGCCGGAGCCGAAAAGTTTTAATTCAAAAACACACAACCAAAACGAAATAAAAAATACGAAATGAATAAAGGAATAAACGAAATTAAAAAAACAAAATTCTTGTTTTTACATTTTGGCACTACATACTACCAAAATCATAAGAAGGTGGATTTCAATAATATATAAAGTGGGTATGTATAAAAAAAACGAATTTAAACAGTTTGCTGTGTGTACTACCAATGCCGTCTTGGATATACAGGCCTATGACTACAAACAGTGACGACACACTAAGTCTCCGCCGCTATGTGGCAGTGTAGTAAAGTAAAGACTTTTTTTTTTGTTTTGTGTATTGTTTTGTTTCATCTTTCATTTTTCGGCCCCTTCTTTAATCTCTCTCTGCGGAACGAAACAAAAAAAAATTTATTTTATTAGGATTTTGGAGAAAGAAATTCGAAATAATAAAATATCTCTTCCTCTCCTCTTATAAAAAACAAAGGGAAGGGAAGGGATAGGGAATGAAATAGCGAAGAGCGATCGATTTATTTGTTTTCTAAAGAGAGGAAACAAAAATTTATTTATAAACAAGAAACAAGAAACAAGCAAACAACTAAACAAACGAGACAAGCGAAAAATAAACAAAAAATCGAAATGATAAATTTTAAATTTGTTCGCCGAGTTTTTTTTTTTTGATTTAGTGCATTATATTACGTCAAAGGGAGATGTCACGCGTTTATTTTACGCTTTGATTTGTTTTTCAAATCGAGTACATAAATTAATTTTTATTTGATTTAATTTATTTTCAATAATATTTCAAATATTTTATTATTAAAATACATAATACACTACATTTATCTAAAAAATTTAAATTTACATGAATAAATAAAATTCACATGGTATTCCTCTTTGATCAGAAAGTTCATGTCTTTCTTCTTTGAAGGATTATGCTGCACTAAAAAAACTAAATGAATATTAAAATGTTTTTGGACAAAACAAAAACAAAAAAATATCCCCATCAAACATTTTTGGGTACGTACCCAGCGCAGTGCAATTTACGTACGGTTTTCCATACCCATTTTGCTACATTTACATAAAAGAAATGCGAGTGTGTGCGGATAACCATTTTGAAGTTTGCGCACAGCGCGATGAATTTGAGAAGTAAAAAAAGTACCGCTTTCCGTGCGCACAGTATGTTAAGAGGTTTCAGTTCCACATGTGTCAAACCATATGGCGTACGTATTTCATTTTCATTTTTGCAATCCTTTGTTTGCAGACGCGACATTTTTTTTAAAGTAAATAAAATCTATTATTGGTTTAATTTTTATTGTGTTTTGTGATTGTTTAATAAAATTACATATTTTAATAATTATAGGATAATTTCGGCAATCAATTTTAATTATGGAATCAAACAGCTCAACAATTTTTCAATTTTAAAAAAAAATTAATTCTTCGATATGTATTTTCAAATAATTCACTTCATTCGGAATTAGGCTATCAACATTTTTTTAAAATTCGTAAAGTTATACCAACTACATCAACGGAGATCACAGGTGAAAATTTGGAAATATCAGATATTCAGGTAAAGAACATTCTAGTAAGTGAATTTTTTTAATTTATTTTATTTGTAAAATTGCTTAACATTTTTCTATCATAAGGAACAAGCCCAATGAAACAAATCAACGACCGGCTTTAAAAATGGAAGATCAACATTTGAAAATCATAAAAAATCAACTTAATACGGTAGACAGACACAAACCAATAATCGCGAATCTAGATTATTTGCCTGTCTGTCATCACATGATTTTCACAAAAACCGGATTATTTCGTTACCACAGCGCGATTTTTGACAATCTAGATAAATGAAAATCGCGATTAACTTTGTGTCTGTCTACAGTATAAGTGCTTAAGATATAATAATTATATTAGACTAAAGTCATTTCTTTTATGTGGTACATTTTTGTGATTTAAATGAAATAAAATATTTATTATTTTGAAAGTCTTAACCTTTTATTTAAATATTAATTTTACAGAAGTGTATAAAATTTATACGGAAAGCGCATGGTATTAGTTGCCAGTATCGCGATGCAAACGCACGATTTTGGGTGCTGAATTCGTTCAGAATATTGTGTTAAATTGATTTTGAAAGAGGAAGCAAAGCGTACGGAAAATTCGCACGCACTACTACAGATACACTAAAATAATTCCTAATTAAAGGGAAACATATGGAAAAAATAACAGTTTCTTTCGGCCAAGTACAAGGAATTCCGTGCACTGAGAGCGTCCGTTTCCGAGTACGCCGTGCGATTTTGGAGCTAAAAACGTACGGCTTTCCGTGCTCGTTGTTTGTTGGGTCTTTTCTTTATTCTACTGCCGCGTAGCGGGGAGACTTAATGTGTTTCAATTTGTAAAAATTGCTTGTAGTCATAGGCTTGTATATCTAGTAGACATTGGTACTATATAGAAGAATTTTTTTCTTTACACTAATACATTCACACACTTAAATAAAATATACCAAAATTCTTCGCTGTTGTTTCGTAAACGTAACACCAAATTCCTTTATGAAAATTAATGGAATAATAATAAAGAAACGGTAACCATTTAGTTTTGAGTTTTCGATCGCCATTACGTATTTTTGTGTTCATCAATTTTTTTTAATAAATAAATAACTAAGCAAATAATTAATGTCCCAATTTGATTTAGAAAAATATAATTTGTGGCCTAATATTTTTTTTAGAATAAATCCAAAATTCTTAAGAAACTATAAGTTTTTTAGAAAAGAAAAAGTGCAAATCAAAAATTGAAAATGCATAAATATCGATAAAAATGTTACGTTATTATTTAACTAATCACGTGACGTAAATGCACCACCTCAAGCAAACTGTTTACGAACTACTAAAACATTGACAACTCCTCGCAAAAAGTCTAATTATCATAGGACGGGAACGACATAACTACTTCGTTATTACAACACCAAAGTGTTACGTTTACGAAGAGTTGTATGAAAAAAATTCTTCGCTAGTGTTACGTAAACGTAACACCTTGTTTGACGGGTTGTCCCATTGCATATAGAAAGAGACAATAAAATTTATATATTCTTTTCACAACTTCACAAATAAAATTTCAAAACGAAACAAAAATTATTTCCATATGCATATTTTTGTCATGCAAAATCTCTCTCTATTTAAAGTCCTTCCTCAATGCTAATAGATACAGTTTATGAATTTAGTAAACATTTTTAAAACAAATTTTACCCTTGTATAGAAATATAATTTGTGGTTGATGATCCCGGGTATTCTTGTTTGGAAACTAGTAAATATATTTCAAATATTAAAAAACTTTGAAACCCTGGTATAAAACTAAATTCAAATTATCTGACACTTTTGTTTGGGTTAACTTTATATTTAGAATGTGATGTAAAACTAAAATACACTTTGATATTGCCGATTTCAAAATGCTGAGTTAAAAATAGAGTATAGAATATTTCCGTTGACTCTTTAAAAAACCGCGAAAATGTTTACCAATTATTGTGCTTATTTAATCAAAAATACATATTGAACATGTATATGGTAATCAATGTATGGTCAATTTTATTTGAACAAAATATTTGGGTCACTACCATAGTAATTGAAAGGAAAGTATCAAATAATTTTTTGTACACACAACATGTAAGTACAATATTTTGGGCAATTTCTAAAATGTATTCCAATATCGAGACACAACTATTTACGCACAATGAATTATTCATAAAATTATTTAAATAACAAGTATATTTAGAAAAAAAAAATTGTTTTACTCACATTTACTAAACTAACTCCAAATGTGGCCATCCATCCCCATCCTCCGTCAGGCGCCACCTTTTTTGTTGCCTTCACACCTTTTGTTGTCATTTTACTTGTATTATTTCTTTAATTCGTTATCGACACAAATTTTAATTATTTTGTTTAAGTTATTTATTTAACGACAATAAATTATTAATGTTGTGTGGATAATGATGACAATTAATTAATTTTTTTTTGTAATTGATAATTTAAATAAATTTGTATGTTGCTTATATAATACTGGTACAGAAATAATAAATTTAATAGTATGATGGTAGTTGTAATTTTAACTGGTAGCAGATTCGTAAATAATTTAAAATTAATTTGTTCAAAATTTTATTTTATTTTATTTTTTGTTTATGTTATATGTGGTAATAAAAATTAAAAAAATATTAAATTAATTGTCATGATGCGTTAAATAAATTTGTTTCTATAAATTGATCGTTTATTGTTTTGTTAAACGTTGTTAAATTTATCACCAGTTTATGATCCATACTGTAAATAAAAATGAAAAATAATTAAAATTGTAATTGATTAACTAAAAGCGTTAGATTAAAGTAATTTATTTGTTGTATAACTATTTATACATTTTTTTCTATTAATTCTAGTAATTGGACATAGATTAAAAATTAGTGTTGCATGGGATAGCAATAAAACGTACCTCACAATATGTACCTATAAAACGTTTTATGTGGTCACAACCTCACAAAAAAAAAACGTTTCATTAAAAAATTTGCCGTCTTCCTACTTCTTAGTTGATTAAATCAAGAGCAAATTTTCAAAACACGAATAATGAATTTATTTATAATCAGCTGGTAAAGAAATCTAATAATAATTCAATTATGTTTATCATACAGATTATTGAGAGTTTATAATTTTTTTTGTTTAATTAAATTGATTTTTGAAAGACGGTTAATATTACGAGAAAATTTCTTAAAACAAAACAAGTTTCTGATTTGAAAACGACGGGGCAACTTCCTGCCATTTAAAAAAAAAATTGATTTGTTTATTCAAAGTGTTCGGGGATTATGAGTAAAAATTATAAGTATTTGTATAGGCTAAGATCGAGTATAGTTCACATATGGACACGCTTGGCATGTGCCTAGGGCCCGTAAATTTCGTACATCTTTAGTGGAGTAGTCTTTGTTTTTTCAGAACCACCTCCGAATATTTTGGGACAGCTCGTTTGAACTCCTGGAACTTTTCTTTTTTAATCCTCGCTTAATTTCTGCTCATAAGTTTTCTGGAATGGGTTAAGGCCAGGGCTTTGCGGTAGCCAATTCAAAATATCAGGCTATATCACATTTTTCATGATTTATAATATGTACTATATTTGTACCGGTTGGCTACAAAATCTTGGTTGTAAAAATAAATTAAAACCGAGATTTTTTAAACCGAGATTTTGAAAACCGAGATTTTGAAAATGAGGATTTTAAAACGCTCCCATTTGTACACTTGCTGGTCCATTCGCTTATTAATTCTAAATACTGGTCGAAAGCTACGCCAGAAAAATGCTTCCCCAAGCATATCGTTCCCACCTCTGTAAAACTTGCCATCCAACAAGCAAATTATACCTAATTTCGGGGAGCGCCGGAAATTTTGGTTTTCAAAATCTTTACAAAATCCCGCTTTTAATCTCGCTTTTTATTTATATTTATTTAAATATCAAATTCCCCATTTTACAGAATTTATATTTTTGGTTATTTTCGATTCCTAACCGAAATCTCAATTTTCCAGAATTTATAAAAACCAGATTTTGTAAAACCAAGATTTTGGAAACCAAGATTTAGTTACGAATCCTTAATTTCTTCATTTTTTCAAAGAGAGCGCCCCAAAATCTTTCATTCAAATTTTTTTTTTTTTTTCGCTGGCGCTACATCCCATAGAGAGATTTGGCCGCTTCAAGATGAAGTTTCGTAATTCTTTTTTTTTTAACGGATAATGAGTGATTAATTCATTGATCCTACATTAACCAGCCGTGATTTTTTCATCACCCGCTGGGAATCGAACCCGGGACCTCCGAAGTTTAAAGCAAGCATGCTAACAACTGTGACACCGAGGCGGATTCAAAATTTTGTATTTTTTGAAAATCATACAAATCAAAATCTTGCTAAATCAAAATCTTGCAGATACAAAATCTTGCATTACAAAACTTTGCAGTTTTAGTATCTATCTGTAACATAATATTGCGTTATCATAAAAGTCAAAATCTTGATGTTATCAAAATCTTGGTATTTAGAAAATCGTGGTTTTTTGAAATCTTGATTTTTCTGACAGAGTATTAAAAGAATTAAAATCTGAAATTCTCGTCGTTCCCCTATTTAGCTGCGCTAAAACCTTTCGCCAAGTGATCTGTCCAAAATGGAATAAGACAAGCGTCCTTTATGTTGAGTCTCTGGGAAAAACATGTTTAGACCATTTACGGTATCAACATTTTTTTCAGATAGAACAATAAGTTCTCCTTGTCAGGTTGTTTTACAAGCGGTATGCCTAGCTCTAGTGATTTCTTGCTTTTGAGCCTGTTTTTTCGATGGGAGCGTATGGGAATCTTAATTCTCAAAATCTTTTTTTTATCAAAACCTTACTTTTTGATAAATCTTACTTTCTTGAAATCATAATTCTATTTCATCAAAATGGGCGGTCCGAATTAAAATAGGAAAAGCAGGCTTTTGACGAATTTATGGCTGGATACAAACTCATTTGGTTGTCACAATTTGGTAATTACAAGTTACGTTTGATAAGAGGAGCATAATATAAAATTTAAAAAATTGAATAAATTCAACCCTTCAAGTGTCACGTCCGGAAAATGGTTCAATTAGTGTGCATAGCCAACAGTTATCCCTAGAAAAATTATCAAAGCACGTTTCATATGGGGAGCTCGGGAAAATTAATTTGAATGAAAGGCCCATACAAAATGTAAAAATTTGTATAAATTTAACCTTTAAAGTGTCATGTCTGGAAAGTATTTCAACTAGTGCGCCTAGCCAACAGTTATCATCTATAGAAATGCGCCATGATTATATGTACGGCAAATTGTTATGCAAGATTTTGTAACGCAAGACTAACGACGATTTACGTAAAATGTATGAGTCCGGCTTGTTCCTTAGTAACACCTCACTTCGCTGGATGCGCCTACTGTTTCTAATTTTGTGACCGCCACCACGTACAAGAAAATCAAAACTGTAGAATATTTTATATTTTTGTTTTTGTGCGTAAGAATATATAATTATTTGTGTATCTAGAGCCCAAAGTGGGCATCATGCTACACATGGTATTTTTCTTATTATGTTCTATAAATGTTTTTTCAGTTTAATGTAGGGCAAAGAAAACTTTTGTTCCTATTTGCAATCACTCGAAACATTTAGCATTTAAAATAACTTAGTCTCACGACTAGCTAAGAGAGCTGACGTACGACTAAGAAGGGACCAATGCGGAAAAGCAGAGGGTTAGGGCGTGAATGAAATCGTATGTTTTGGGTATGAAAAGGAAATTTTAATATGTTCCTAATATTTTCCGGGCCCGGAAACAGAACTTCGCTTAGGTCCCGGATTTTCCTAAATCCGCCACTAGTGACAGCAATAACTCCCCAAACCTGAGTTTACCTTGTATTCTATTCAACTCATCACTAGTTTAAATATGTACGATCAAGTAAACGCCTCATCTCGAAAGGGGCACAAGTAGTTGTAATCTAAATTGTTTTGATCCAGTGATATCTGGAGAGATTCATGACAACCATTCTACGGCCATTGCAGGATTTTAATTCTGCATTCGGTAACATTTCTTTTACCGGAAATCGTTTTTATTTAGATAGCAGATTATTAAATTAAAAGCGTTTTTGTTAGGGTTTTTTTTTCGGTACCCTTGGACACTTTATGCTTTATTAGTTCTATGTTGAAATAATCCTTCGCTTTTTTGGTTGCCTAATGAAAGGTGATTGCTTCATTCTACCCAAATTTTTGATTTAGTTCATTTTCCATCTAGTTTATCACGTTTCAATCTACGATTCAGGTGCTTAGCTAAACTTGAATGAATCTTCTATGGGTTACTTGAATGAATCTTCTATGGGTTCTGGCAACTCCTTTTTATTGAATGATTATTCTTATTTCAGATTTTGGCTCTCATTTTGGTGCTACTTTCTGAATCATTTTTTGCCTCTATTAAATCAATATTTCGAAGTCTTTTCCAGCAATTATTGGGTAACCTGCTACATCCCTATTTTCGGCAGTTTCTGGATTCTTCTAAATTCTCTGTTCTGCTCTTTTGATGAGTAAAAATGCCCTAAAAAATGTTGTCTGATTTAAGACAATTAGTTGGATTATTATTAATTTTTTTGGAATTAACAGTCTATTAAGGATTGTCTGTAAGATGTCACCCGGTGTTGTAGGAAATACCATTGCAAAAGTCTTGACCTGAAAACGCCAGGCATAATTTAAAAATATTCGGGCTGGTATGTTATCCAAAATAAAACAATCCCAAAAAACTAGAAAACTCCCCAAAGCCGTTTAGCATTGGTCCTTTCTGCGCTAGGACGACATGAAATTATGTAGATTCCTAATGTTTTCTTATTGTAGTTAACAAACTAAACATTTCCACCACTACCACAGAGAAATAATACTAATTTATTTTTAATTAAATGGAACATTTAAATGCAATAAACCGCACCGTCTCCAAAAATATTCTTTAGATTCGAATCAGGAAGAAGCAACATATCGAATGTAAAGGGAAATATCATCAAAACACGAAAGGTTAATGACCTTTTGTAGAAATCAACAAATTTTTCTATCGCTAAAATAATTGTGCAAATTGAACTTTCTGTAAAATGCATTTTGTAAAGTTCACTGTCTGGCTGAATTATTCTTCAACAAGAAAGAAACGTATTAAAATTTGTCAAAATATGTATTCAAAAATCGAAAAGCGATATAAAATCAAAAAAAAAATTATTTGACATGGCATGTGAATTTCAAGGACAAAACGGCTGTGAGCAAACGTACACAGCTACACAAAACCAAATTTCATATTTACCTTTGATCTCCTACACATGTAATAATAATCATTTACAAATTCATAGATCAAATTAAATGAAACAAAATTGGAAATATGTTTAGAGAAGTGACAAGAATAATAATATAAAAACCGAGTTATACACATGTGCTAAACGAAAAATATTATTTTGTAAAATGTACATATGTAGGTACATAATATGTATATGGGTGGGTGTGTAGTAAGAACATAAATATAACAGTCTCGTGAATACGATGTTGAAGCGAGATCAAATATATCTCCCTTTCGTGGAAGACTGTTCGAAAAATTATAACAACTTTTATTTTCAGGTATCAAATTTGTGTAGAAGATATCCCTCTGGTATTATTTCTCTGTGCCACTACTATAAATATCAAAATACCGCAATCAAAATTACTAAAATTTTAGTAGAAGCCTTATAACCGCAAAAGGCTTCAAATACTTAAACCCTTAAATTTGCTTTAGTTCGCAAAACAGTTTTGTTTGCTTTCGAATATAACCAGATAAATTCGTAGAGGACCAGTAGAATTCAACAATTCGAACATTTTAGTTCTCAAATCATTATTACAATACAGTAAGCCTACACCTTGAACGTAATTTACAAAGGTAATAAAAACATACCTTCCTGCATAGTGAATCGGCTGCTAAGTGATTGCTAACCGGTAAATCTTAATATTAGCTAAAAATATACCACTTGGAGGCAATATTAATTGCTAGCAGCTGCAAAGCAGAAAGTTTGCGAACCGGCCTTTTATGGCATACAGGGTTTTCTTTAGCAAAAATTAGAATATAATTTAAATGAACTACGCAAAACCGGGTCCTTACGCTGATTATACCATAGGATTACAGATTATTTTATAAGTTGGCTTTACTTGTATAGTCAATTCACGTAAACTACTGAAAGATTCAGAGATGGTCTGACCGATTTATAATTTTACAACATTGATAAACGAAAATTGAGGCGTTAGCCCAGTTGTTCTTCTAAAAAAAAATTGAATTGTTTATTATTGAAAGAGCACATGTTCACTTTTTGCCAAAATTAGTATTATAACAGTATTGTAGCACAGACACGAAAATCTGTTCTGCGACAAGATAACACTAACAAATGGTTAATGAAATTGCGCCTATCATTAACCATATGCTAGTGTTATCTTGTCACAGAACGTATTTATGTGCCCTTTCAATAATAAACGATTCAATTAGGAAAAAGATCTTCTTCACACCATTAAAAAAACACCAATACATACCCATTTACTATGACCAGTAACTGTACACATTTTCTTTTTGTTAGTTCTGCATAATCTGTGACAGTATACACTAGGGTTCCCAACCGTCCTTTTTTGGGAAGGACAGTCCTTCTTTTGTGAAATTTGTCCTTTCCGCTTTCTGTGAGCTAAAATGTCCTTTATTTTGTGGAAATGTCCTTTTTCCGTTTAATTATATTCTTTGTTTTTTAGTTTTGGGTATTAGTTACAAAATATATTACGCATCCCGCAATAATTTTAGCCAAAGATAGCTATGGGCATATTTAGCATAATGGATAAATTGCGGGATGATAATCTGTTAGAAAATAGATTATATGGTTACAAAATAAAGAAAAAATTTAAAAATCCAAGACACTAGCAAATCACTGGGTCAATAAGGACTTGAATACTTTGTAACAGAAATCTTTATAAAATCTTGAAAAAAGATTTAATTTCGTTGATTTTGGGTTGATTTTCGTTATGTTTTATCGTTATCAAATAATATCTTTCAGAAATTTCGAGCTAGTCTTATCAAGACTAGATAATTCCAATTTAAATAAAAGGGGATCACTACTTATGCGTGAAAAAAATACAGAAATTTTAAAATGCAGAATAATTGAAAAGTTAAAATCCAGAAATTACCAAAAAATAAATCCAGAAAAATTATTTTGATTAAAATAAATAAAAAAAATCAATTTTATAGGCATTTTATACTTTTATCACCACTTGAAACATTTGGGCTATCAGTAAAAGCGATACTATTCCGTTGATGATTTCTGCAAGGCTTGCGAAGCATTAACTTGACACAAATCCGTGATTCGCTCCAATACACTCATTGATATCATACTAACCCAACGAATTAAGCCAACCACAACACAATTTGAAACATTTATGGTAGAACTATCAGTGGAAGTGATATTAGGGACACAATTCCTTTGAACTGTGCCTGCAAGGTTGACGAAGAAATATTCATTACGACAAATATTAAAAGTTCTAAAAGTATTAAATTCTTAAAACTAAAATTTTAGAGACATTTTATAAATTTTAATTTTAACTTGGGCCACACTTTGTTTACTGTGTTTCTAGATTTTAATTTTCTGGATTTCTTTTGTTCTGAATTATTTTGTGTCTGTATTTTTTTCTTTTCGGGATTTTTACTTTCATTTTTTTTTTTTGCAAGGTAAGGAATCCAAATACTACCCAAATATTTATAAGGTAAGGACAGTGATGATCGAAGAGACTTACAGAGCATTCTCAATGCAAAAACCTTTTACCTTTTACTTACAGATTTGTATGAATTTCCAACATAACGAACAACAATTTTTGTTCATTATGTTGTAAATTCATACAAACTTGTAAGTCAAAAGTAAAAAGTTTTTTCATTGTGAATGCACTGCCACTCTTCATGAATAATCGAAAAGAAGTTTTCAGTTGATAGTCAACAAAAAGGGGTTACAAATTTTTCTACTAAGGGTATTGTTGTGAAACCGCGTTTAATTTATGTTGTTTAGGTTATTTAAATAGATTATGCTCGGTTCCACAAAAAAGACCAATCACCAGTAAATAATTTCCCCTCTTTCTTTTTTCTGAAGTTTCATAATACAAATTCAATGCAAACAAAGTTTTATTTCTTTTTCAAATGAATTTTGTAACTGGAAAGTTAAATATTTGACTGAAAGACAAATAGGTTAGGGTGACTGTCCTAAGAGACCGGCACAAATAGTCACAAATTGGTCCGTTGCCATACCACGTAAAATTTTTCTCGGCTCTACTCACGGAACCATCCAGAGCTTACAACGAAATGTTGAATACACCTGACGTCCATCCCATTGAGATCCGCCAGGTCAAATATGTTTAAGTAAAAATATAATCAGCTTGCTTTGAATTTGTATTATGGAGCAAACTGCAAATTTCATAAAAGAAGAAAGAGAGGAAATTTTATTTAACTTGAGATTACCCTTTTTTTAAGAAACCTAGCCTAAGTATTTTAGTTAATTAAAATTTTTTTAAATGTCCTTTCTTTGGGAAACGAATAGTTGGGAACCCTAGTATACACCCATTTAAATAAAATATGTGCGCTAGTTAAAATGACAGAACTAATTAATTTGAATATTATTTCACAAGGATTTAATCTTTCAACTCAGATTTATTTAAATTTTCTAAATTTTCTGGACGCATACATATTTAAAATTTCCAATTTGATTGAAATATATTTTGATTCGAATTTTTTAATATAATTCAAAGTTTTTTCCAAATACTACTTGATAGTTTAATTTGCTTACGAATAGAGACCGAACTCGATTTCACAAACAGTGTTTCTGAATTACCTACGTATGTTATACGTTTTCGTATTTATTGTTGCAAATAAATTATAAAAATTTGATAGGGATATATGAACGCCATCAGAAATAGTCCTGCATTTATCATCAAACCTCAAAATATTGCAGATTATCACAGAAAATGTAATTTAATGGGTGACCTTCTGGCGCAGAAGAAGAAAAATTATTTTCTTAGTGCATACCTCTAAAGAATTAACTAAATAATATAACATTCTTTATCTTTCTTTATTATGATGATATATCACTGCCACCTGATAACTTCATTGAGATAATTTTATGCGTGAGGCATGAAGCCTAAGGCCTAACCTAAGAAATCATACATTTAACTAAATGGTAATGCTTACATTTGATTAGTAATTGCCCACGACAAAGGGCAAAATTTCGTGTCAATTATCTGAATATGCAGTGTAAAACGTTATCACGTCAAAATAAATCTTTCCTTTATGATTTATTCAAGATGCAAATTTGAAGAAAATAAATTTAAGGTTAAAAAATTAAAAAACTAATTGAAATGAGCAAAATGGCAACAGCATTTTTTATAAAATCGCGATGAGTTATAAATATGACATAAGTTATGCCGACAAACGACAATCATTCTAAAGCCAGCCAAGTAACAAATTTTTGTCATGTTCGTTGGGTTCAGCACTAGCACCGTGAAACAAATTTGTAAATTAGTTAGCGAATTTTCAATATCAATTAGTTGTGGTCAGAGTAAATCGGTCTGTTTTTAATTCGGTTATGAAGAGTTGTGAAAAATTATTTTCACCAATGTTTTTCTTGTAATCTACTTCTATATTCTTGATTGTTGTGTGAGGGTATAAGTAAACCAATTTGAAATTTTTTATTTTCTGCTCTACAGTGGTTACTCAACGTAGGTTGCTAATCGAATATTTATGTAATTTGAATCGAATTTATGTATATGCAGCCTTTATATTAAAAGTCAATTTTACATATACAATTTTCAATTATAACATTACGATATTTTGTAGTTGTGATAATCTTTTATAAGCCATTATTGAGGTCAAATCTATTAAAATTTCAAATGCTTGTGATCTTGTAGATTGAATTTCAATTTTATGTTATATTTTGAGTTAATAATAAGAATTTAATTTTCAAACATTGTGCAGAGCTATATGAGCTTTTAAGTTTCAAAAATGCTAATCCAAATATCGATTATTTCCCACAATAGTCCGGTCAATTTAGACATAAAAATAGTGGTGAAATAAGAAAAATTCCCGGAGAGTAAAATATTGGTGGAGAGCTGGGGTTTAACATTACACATAAAATTTTAAAAATCCCCATCGATCCTATGTGTGCTACAAAAGTTATTCGGGGTCAAAGGTCAAAATTTGAGTTTTATTCGATTTTTCTCGAAAACGGTAAGTTTTATCAAAAAAACCTCAATTCAAAGTTGTAGATCTTAAAATTCTCTACAAAAATGGTCTTCATGATTTTTTCCTAAGAGTTACCATCCCTGAGATATCGCGATTCTAAAAGTCACATTATACATGATATGCACACATTTCCACGCCACCTGTGAGGTAGTGTATTCGGCGCGTTTTTTTTACCGTTGTTTCCCCTATTTGATTTAGAAAAATATATAATATTACTTGTCATGCATTCAATGTAACCATTTCAACCAGGTAGAGAGAAATTTTTGTATTTGCCATAGAACCATGTCACATCAACTTTTTTTAAAAAGATACTTTAGATTCACTTTCATAATCAAAATTTCGCACATTTATTTTGCTGTACCCAACCACGCCAGTGTTTTGATAGACCTGTATAGGTACATGAGCCTTTGCTGCAAAATCTTTCGCTGAAAGAACTTCAGTTACTCGTGGCATCGACTCTTCTTGTAATACTGAATCTTTGGGAGTCACAATTTGGATAATACCCATTATATGAAGCGTATTATTACCGTCCAAAGTTTTTACATTAATGTCAGCATTGTCTGCAACGTATTGAATGAATGTGCCTATTTCTGGTGGTAAAATATGAGGTGGATGACTGAAAACTGCTGCTGATTCATAGTTCATTGTTTCTCTGTAAGATGCGCATAAACCAAAAGACGAGAAAATTTGTATGAGACGATTCGAACCAAATCGCCGATGAAAAGAAACTGAAAGACCCAGCTGTAGTTTAGATTTAAAGGTTCTAGGCCGAACAGCAGTCATGATGCAGTGGCTAATATTCGTACAAACTAACTTTAGATGATCTAAATTATGACGCTTGTTTTTTAAAATGACTTGTTCCAAAAAATATGACAATGATTCTGGAATATCGTTATTTATATCCTCGAACATTCTACCTGGTGAGGGGTACGTAGTATTATTGAAAACGCAAGATTGAATATCTTCACGAACAATTGCTGCCGCAGCTTTCAAAGTTTTTAACCGCTTGTCTTTTTCATCCAAGTGTTTTTTATCAGACCAGACTTGACTTAAAATATCTTGGTAATTGTTAATAAAACAAATAAATGTTAATTTTCCAGGCTTCTCTGTAATAATAATTCTACTGCCATACTTCAATTTCAATCGTAATGTTATAGTTCTGTCATCTAAAGCTCCATCTTGACAAACATTCTTCAATTCATGCAACGAAAACTGGAAAAATTTTCTCCATCGCAAAGTTTACAGTTTCATCTTGTGGACGGCCAATTTTACCACCAGTATTAGGTTTTAAGAAAGATTTGTAACAACTGTCATGGTATTTTGCATCAGCAGCGACTAAATCATACTCAAAATTAATACGTTCAAGAACAGCTTTTGAAACATCATCAGAACGATCTTTAGCTAATTTCAACAGGGATTCTTTGAATTTTAGTGTAGTCACGTTATAAATTTTCAGTCTCAGTCTCTTCATTGCCACAAAATAAACAGTATTTTTTAAAATAAAAATTTGATTCACTGACTCGCGTTCTAGTACGAGGTGGACTTTTTCTTGAAGTAATAGCCTGTTCCTCCTCACGTTGTCTTTTTACTGCAGCGATTGAAGTTTTCCGGGTGTATAATTTTCTACAATCCACGTGTATTGTAACGGATTTTTTAGTTCTTAAACACTCAGTAAACTCATCGCCTCGATTAAAGTTGGCATTCCACGATCAACCACAACTGTTTCATCTTCAGTTAAAAGTTTATTGCAAATAAAGCAAAACTGAGACATTTTTTCGAGCTATAAAATAGCACAAATAACCTAAATGGTAGACGCTTGTAATAAGTACGTATATTCAATTGAACTGAACCTTTAGCACTAAAAGAAACAGGTATATGAACGAGACCTACGGACAATAGGATAGCCAGATGTTTTTCAAGGCCACGTGATAAATGTTTTCAGAATAGTATAATATATATAAAAGAGACACAAATAGGTATTTATACTTGTCTTAAGTGCCTGATTATGTATATGTACGTGACTTATATGTGCATATCATGTATAATGTGAGTCTTAGAGAGTCTTAGAATCGCGATATCTCAGGAATGGTAACTCTTAGGAAAAAAATCATGCAGACCATTTTTGTAGAGAATCATAAGATCTACAACTTTGGTTTGAGTTTTTTTTGATAAAACTTACCGTTTTCGAGAAAAATCGAAAAAACCTCAAATTTTGACCTTTGACCCCGAATAACTTTTGTAGCACACATAGGATCGATGGGGATTTTTAAAATTTTATTTGTAATGGTAAACCCCAGCTCTCCACCAATATTTTACTCTCCGGGAATTTTTGTTATTTTAAATGTCTATATTGACCGGACTACAAGTAACAAATCAAAAAATGCCGGTTCACTTTATAGCATTTGTTTTAAAAACCAATTTACACACAATTTTAAATTAACGCATTACAAAATCTATTAAAATGTCAAATGCTTATGTGTTCTTGTAGATTGAACTTCAATTTGTGTTAAAAATAAAACAAATTTTGTTGTTAAGCATTGTAGAAAGCTTTATGAGCTTTGCAGCTTAGGAAAAGCTAACCCAATCAACGATTAGGAAAAGCTAACCCAATCAAGAAATGCGGTTTCAAATTGTAGCATTTGTCTTACAAACCAATTGTACACACAATTTGCAATTAAGCCTTTGCGATATTTTGTTGTTTTCAAAATCCTTTATGAGATGTTGTTGTTGTCAAATTTATGAAAATTACAAATCCTTCTTATCTTGTAGATCGAGCTTCAGCTTTGCGTTAAACTTTGAGTTAAAAGTAATATAGATTTGGTTTTAAAGCAATATACAAAGCTTTATGAGCTTTTAAGTTTAAAAACCTAATGCAAAGAACGAATAATTCAGCTTAAATATCAATTCAAAAAATTTTAATTAATACATTACGAATTTTGTTTTGTCAAAATCCTTTATAAGACGTTGTTGTTGTCAAAACTATTAAAATTTCAAATGCTTGTGATCTTGTAAATTGCGCTTTCATTTTACGATAAACTTGGAATTACAATAACATGAATTTAGTTTTAAAGCATTATATATGTAGAACTCTGTGAATTTTTAAATTGAAAAAAACCCTAATCGAAAGAAGACATTAAGTACCAATTCAAGAAATTATTTTTCAGATTGTTGTGTTTGGTTTAAAAACTAATTTTTGCACACAACTTTCAATTATACTTATACTATTCGTTATTTTGTTGTTGTCAAAATCATTTATGACATGTTGTTGTTGTCAAATCATTTAAAATTTAAAATACTTGTGATCTTGGAAGATTCAACTCGTTTTAAAACATTTTACAGAACTTTATGAGCTTTTTAGTTTAGAAAAAGCTAATCTAAACAACGACTAATTCCAATGCAACCTTGATTATACAAGCCATAATCTAAAAAACGAAGCTTTTATAAGGGAATTAGAAACGAGGAAAAAACCAAAATTTCCATAGTAAAACACATAAAACATATGGGAAATCACTTTTTTTCCTAAGACAAATTTGTAAATGAAAACGTTGCAAATTCTTAATTATGATTTCTGGAATATTTTCATAAATGTTTGAATTTCAACATATATAAATCTCGTTTAAGTAAATCGTTTTCAATTTCTTGTAATAATTGATTTATTTAAACCAAAATATAAAAAAAAGTTCATAACAACAGCTTTCTGGTCAAATTAAAAAGAAAAGCTTACTACAAATCGTGTGCATTAAGTCAATATTCATTACATAGATGGCAGTGAACATTTTGAAAAATCGTACGAAAAATTGCCACCTGTGGCCCTATTCTGGTAATTCCCGGGGAATAGGGAATATTTTGTTTTTACAGCAGTTATTCCCCAGATAAATTTTTCCAACTTTTTATTCCCCATTTCCAAAAGTGTATTCCGGCAATTGGGGAATAAATATACAGGGGAAATAAATTTAGTTGTACGTGTTCTCCATCCATGGAATCACATTAAAATAAGTAAAGATCCGCGAAGGACCCTTACAAACAATATTAATATGATTAATTATTAATATCAACAAACATTTTCGTTAAAAAATGTATTCCCCATCAATTCTTTCATAAAATAGGTATGGAAAAATAAACGTCAAAACTGCTGTAATTGGGAATAATTTTTTCCCAATAAATTTTTTTTCCCAAACACCAGAATACACTTTGGGGAAAAGGGAATAAAACTGCTACAAAATTTAAAATGTCTATTCCCCGGGAATTACCAGAATAGGGCCACTGGGGAAGAAAATTGTAGGAACAGCAAAACAAATTCTCAAAATATTAAGAACGTGGCATAATTTTGTGATTAAACAATTTTTTTCGTATTTTTCTGTATAAATCTGAGACATCTAACATACACTAGTAAAACTAAAGATAAATTTAGCAAGTATTATTTTAATTCGTCAGAGCCAACTTTGATGTATTTTTCAGAATGAAAGTTTATAAAATATATTTTAGAAATAATTTAATTTTACTATTTTTGCAATTAATATTTACTTAATACCAATATACCCTTCCTGTATATTGCTGCTAAAGATATGTAGAACACTTTTGTATAAACATTTTGTAACATTTTTGCTTTTTTCATTGAAAAACTTGAAGCTAAAAAACACCATTTTTACTATGGATTCCTATGGAAATCAGTGAAAAGTTATACCACTAAAAAAGCTTCAAAAAAATACGTCATAATGATTATGGCTCTATACTCTAGAAGGCTCTGCTAATTCGCCTAAAGTCACAATTCAAGAAATTCGGTTTCACATTGAAGTAGTTGTTTTAAAAACCAATTGTACACACAATTTTAAATTAAGCCGATACGATATTTTGTTGTTGTCAAAATCGTTTAAGACATATTGTTGTTGTCAACCCTATTCTTCGGTTGTGACACTTCTATCACAACTACTAATTGGTTTTACATAACTAACTAGTTGCAAGATATATATAGAGTGATGCTACTTTGACGGGGAAGTTTTGCTTTTCAGAAGAATTGGAACGGCGAAGACAAATATTTGGCAGACATATAATCATATAAATTATTTCAGAGGCGTCTGGTGAAATAATTCAAAGCATGCATAGAATGCGTGAAGAAAGTCAGATTTTTTAATTCCAAATACACGTTTCAAACACGCAAACCAAAAGTAATCTTTGTTTATTTGCCAAATCATCAATCGGATCTCATCTCGTTCTCTTCATTTTATTTTAACCTATAATAATCACCAACAACTTTTTGGGCAACATACATTTCTCGCTCGCATTTCCATACACTTCATTAAACAAAAACCTTTATTTAAATGAAGAAAAAAGCAATTTGATTTGTGCATGCAAGCGAGAATTTTATAATAGAGGAAGTTATTTTAGCAATATTTAGAGTAGACGCTCTCCTTTGCGATTGTTGACTTTAAATTGAAACTGATAAATAAATCAAAATTTAAACCAATCATCAAAGTGTAAACTGATCACTCTGCAAATTTAGAGAATAAAATCTACATAAATCCAAAAATTCGGAACACACAGGCCCTAACTACGCTTAATTCAATCCAAACAAAACTCGTATAATCTCACGAAATCTATAAAGTATTGCCTAAATTCTATATTGAATAATACTCAACCCCAAATAAATTTCCGATGCGCCTAAAAACCCCGAAAAATCATCTAGTCCAGAAATATGGCTTCGATATTTAGACCGAAACTCCTTGGCGCTTCTTCGAGGCTTCATAGGAACGATCTTTGGGCATTAGGCAAACCATCGGTACCCTTAAATCATATTTTTATTGAATGTTTAAAACTTTAAATCCAGGTATGTAGCATGCAAGGTAAACTTAGTGTCAAACCAATGTTAGAGACTTTGTCATTTAACCGATTAATCATTAGAATTCGACTATTTCGATCGGATTTTTTTCGATCTTTATCTTCTCATTTATCCAACCGATTTGTCAGTTAAAACTTATATAGTAAGTAATAGAAAAAGCAACGCAAGAGGAGGAAATAAAGTAAGAATCGAATGGAACTTTCAGCGCAGACAATTTTTTTTTTGTCGTAGCTGCTAATATTTTACCAAAACGAAAGCCAATGAAATGGCAAATTGCTTGTTAGCATTATTTCTTACAATGAAGCCTGAACAAGTGCCATGTTAACGCTCAAGAAAAGACATACAATTTTTAAGAACTTTCCGTTTGTCCCGTTTGAAAATCTGAATATGGAGAAAATTGGTAAAAATTAAACGTCAATTACATCAAAATTGCAATTCCCTTAGAAATTCTATCGGATTGTTTTGATTATGCTGAAACGTTAACTTGTAAATTTCTTAAAGGAACTGAATTCAATGTAATAGGACCCATATCCCTAGAAAATCCCTAGACAATTTGAATAGACCCGTTAAAGTTAAGATTCTACTTGATGATTGACACAAATACGTGATATGGATTACCAATAACCAACGCCACTATTGGGCCCGTGGTGTTGAGATGTTAGATAATCCTTAAGCACTTTATAAAAACGTTCAGCTAAATTTTGTAGAAACCTGTATCTATATATAACTTAAATAATTATAGCTATTATTAAACCAAATGACTAAATTAATTTAAAACAACAAATCCATCATAATTGGGTGTGCACATACAAAAGTAAATTTCCCAAAAAAAAAAAATTTTTTTGAAACTTTGCCAAAAAAAACTAAAAGTATTTTCGGACACAAATATTATTGAAAATTTATGATTGCGCTTTTCATGTACACACACATAATTATATGTTATTATGTACTAACTATGGTTGTAGAGAAGTCATTAATATGGATTTTGTGTTGTTTGTAGTATATACTCTTGTTTGTAAACATTAAATTACTACTGGTATGTGATTAACGATAATATGCAGTTAGCACTTTTGTCATATACTCTTTTTTTTTTGCATTTTTCACCGAAATTCACCAACCCGAATAGGGGAAGATTAAGCGCCTTGCAATCGTCTTATTCCTTTCCTATAATTTTTGTTAATTTAAAATTTCATAATTTCAATTTTCAACAACATAAGGAAAAATACCGTGAAGAAATTTCGAATAATTTAGGGTTTTTTCACAAATAAATTAATTTCGGTAATCTTCCGACCACAATTTTGTTTTCCTATAAATTTGCCCTGTTCTTTCAAAAAAAAAATCATGCTGGCTGGGTTCAAAACCTGAGAAATTTTGTCAAATTTCCAAAAATAAATTTATTTGATCTTTTATCACTTAAAATGAAATAATATTTTCATGTTCCTGCAATAAAAAAAAACGTATTTTACGACGATACAGTTTTTGTCGTATATAATTAAACAGTTGACTTATTAAAAAACAGAATTTTCTTTGTCAAGAATATGGCAAGAACCGGAATTGCTTTCTGTTTAAATATTTTGTATAAAAAGTACAACTTTAAAAAAAATGTCCAGACAATCTCGTCGGTAGAAATTTTATTGTCAAATTGCCAGCGGAGAACTTTTTTTTAAATATACTATTCGTGTAGTTAAATGGATTATTCGTTTAAGTTTGCCACGATTTAAATTTCAGTATAGAATAGAAAATTTAAATCAGTTACATGTATCTTTGTAATTTTATTGGCAACGCGAACAAAATGCGAATGGTAAAATCACGTTTCCAGCATTTTTTTTAATAAACGAAGTGATTTTAATATTTATTCGTATAGTTTACTATTCCTCAAAAATAGTTCTGGCAAACTTCCAGTAAATTTGGATATAGATGATAATTTTCGTATAGAACAATATTTTATAAGAATTTTACTATCTAACGGAAATAATGTTGTTTAGCAAATTACAAACCTTGAGATTAAACTAAAGCGTATAAAAGTCTCTAAAATTAGATTTACAAGATTTGAAACGGTCAGTCTGTTGTTTTTTCTTTCAAAACTCGCTTTTAAAAATTTCTAAAATAAGAGTATTTGTGTTATCCGGAATGGAAAAATTGGTCCAGAAATATGGAACTAGCATATAACTTGGTTTCGGTTAATAACTGACATAACCAAATGTAACTCCAGACTTTGCTAGATTGCTATGTAGTTCTCGACTAACTTGATTTTAATAATTTAACTGAACACTACCCAAAATATCGCTAGGTGGACATCGATCAATTGCCAATTCTCATCCATTTTCTCAGATTTTTGTCGTAGTTCTTAAATGAACAAAACTGGATATTGAACAAGCGATACGCGTATAACTTGATTTTGGTTAATAATTTTCTTAACTGAACACAACCCCAGACTTTGCCAGAATGATGGACATCGATCCCGTTCTCGAATGACCAAATCTGGCCTCGAGAAACGTGATTCACGATAACTTCATTTTAGTAGTTTTACTGAATACTCCTAAATTTCGCCAGGTGGACATCGATCTTGAATATTAAACATGTGAGTCGCAGAATAAGTTGATTTTAGTTATTTGTGTGAATATAACTCCAGGTTTTTCGAAGTGAATTCCACTACGTTTTTGTTTTCTTAAAACCGTCAATTGCCAGTATTCACGTTTTTTCAGATTTTTGTGATAGTTCTGGAAAGGCCAAAATTTGTCCCGAAACACGTGATTATTAATAATTTAATCGAACACAACTTTACATTTGTGATGTGGACATCGATCTAACCGAGCTGGTCAGTTCAAAGCACTCATAAATTCTTTCAGATTTTTAACTCATTGGACCCGAAACACGTGACTAGTGTACACCTTTATTTTAATTAATAACTTATTTAACCGAACTAAAGTCTAGATTTTGTTAGGGGGCGACCTGTCCTACCAATTGAGGTCTACTTTAACAACACTATTGGTCCTGTCAATTACGTTCTCATGAATTATTATATCAATATCAATATTCTGGCGTAGTTCTAAAATGGCAAAAATTGGATACAACTCCGCGTTTTGCGAAATGGATATCGGTCCTACTATGTTTTTTCTATTTGGACCAAGAACTGCTTTAGTATTCATGATTCGTTTCAGAATTTTTTAACCGGATTTATTTTAATACTACTTCAGATTTTTCGAGGTGGCTCTGCTCCATCATTTTGTTCTATTGTTCCTTTCCATTTTTAGATCTCATGAATTTTTCAAAACATTTGTGATAGTTCTGAGGCTCCAAAAAATGTCCACGAAATATCTTTAGGACTCAGCAACTGAAATTTAGGCAACTAAATTAATGAAGTAACCTATTTGGATCTCAATGGGCTAGATACTCGATACTCAGATAAGCAGATAAGCAGCTATTTTTTGCGAATTTGCTAGAAATGTTATACATACACGATAGTTTAGCAACCCAGTTTGTTTCTGAATTTCAGAAAATGGGATACTTTAACGCACTTTAACGTTTGCGCTGAATACAAAAATATATTTTACTTTGCTAAAATAATCGAGTAGTTTACGCAAGCAAATTTTCGATTAGCAAATCCGCCATAGGTATTACAGAGTTTCGAATTGCTACAGTATCGAGTATCTAGCCCAATAAATATAAAAGATTCCGTTAAAAAATATATTTCATCAAAGTTAGCTTCGAGAACGTTCGTTTGCGACAGAGTCCAAACGGCTGTAATTTTTTTCGGATTTTATATGTTTCAGTGCAAACCTCATTTTTCATTTATAGCCTTAGGATTCAAAAAATCAAAAATATGTCCCTAAAATATGTAAATGAAATTGCAAAATATGTGGTAAAATATGTGATTAAAATGACAAATATGTGGTCAAATTTTGAAAAGAAAACCAAAACTAGACCTTACCTGAAGAGAATTCAATTCACCTAGTAATGATAAAGTATCAAGTGTTTAGCTATAAAGTTGGATAAACTAACTCCCCTGGGTTACAAAGTGCTGAAAAAGTAGTCCAGAAATGGTTCCACATTCATACACTTCAAAATTTGGACTAGTAAGGGATACTTACTTCAAAAATGGTTGAGACTAAAAGATTCACATTATTAAAGCAAGTTTTAAACTAAGAAAAACTAAATTACGCTCATATTTTTGCGCAATCAAAATGCAATCCTAACTTAATTTTTAATTTAAGTTGCCATCAAGATTATATTCAATTAAAGTTTAGAATTCATGTTATTTTATACATCGTGCTAATACTAAATAAATTTATTATTTTATTGAAATCATGATTCGTATTCCAATTTTTAGTAATTACAATTAAAATTTAGTTTGGAATATGAAACTTACACTTCTCGAATTATTTTAAAATGAAACCTGAAATAGAATTGTAAGTTTTGTATTTTAAATTTCACTCTCAAAATTATAACACAATTCCTCAGTCAATTTTGTCAATTTTGTTTCAATCAAGTTTGGAACTTAGCCTATTTGTATTTAAAATATCACAAAATATCTATCTAATTGCAACCAAAATTTTGGAATTCAAACTCAGCTTTTCTCAGAATATTGCCCTCAATAAACATAAAATTTTGCACAAATTTATTTTATTATTATAACTTAAACTTTAATTTTTCGCTTACCAGTTCAATGCGAAATAAAAACTCAACTTTTAAACTAAAAACTAAAATACAATTATGGTTTTGCTCAAGTCCAAACTACAATTCAAATTCAATTTCTTCTCAACATTTTATTCAATTACTGCTTAAAATTCAAATACTTCAATACTTACTCAGATTTCTACTCAAAATTCTAATACAAATTAAACAAATCGTTTGACCCAAACTAGAGTTTTAAATTCTAGGGAGGTACCGGATTCGAATCCCTATAGTGGCGAGGATCCAAAAGGGATTTGCGTAATCTGGTTACGATTAGTGATCTATGACCCCCTGTGTGGAATCCATGGGCCGAACCTTTTTTCATGTCAGTACTATAGACTGGCATGAAGCAATGCAGTGTGTAGGTTGTCTACACAAAAACGGATCGCGGAACTGCGAAAGAATTGGGAGTTCCTTTAATCCCAGAAATGATTGCAAAGATAAAAACAAACAAACAAAAATCCAAATTTTTGTTCAAACTCTCGATTGGATTGAAACTGAATTTTTGGTTCAAACTTTGTTCAAATCATGTTTTACATCGTTCTAAATAAAAATTTTGCTCGAATAATTTTAACTAGATTTTTAAAATTCACTCAAACTAGCTATAGGATTATGTATTTGCTTACAACAAATTGTAATTTAAACTCTATTTTTAATGTAAGTTCCTACCTAAGATTTTATTCAATTACCGTTCTATACTACTATAAAATAAAAAGCATTCAGATTTTTGACCGATTCCTGATTTTCTAGTTGAACTAAAAAATTTGTTGAAATCGTGTTTAGAATTAAGTTTACAGTAACATAAAATGCATTAAATATTTTGCTAAAATGGGTTTCAAAATGTGGTTCCCAAATGCAATTATAAAGAAAACAATTTCTACTTAAAATTTCACTCAGAATTAAATTTATGTTCAAAATCCCATTTAGCATTTTGTTCAACTTTTGTTCAAAAAACTTTCTGAATAAAAATCTTATTTTTTTTTTAACCCATTTTGATTTTAAACTAAGTTACTAGTCTGAATACCACTCACATATTAAAAGAAAAATTACAATAATCAATTAGTAGAATACCTAAATATTTGTTAAAATTTTAAATTTCACTCAAGTTTTTATTTCAATTTACACCCCAATTCTCATAGTTGTATCACGCTATTTTTCATAACTGTAGTCACGTCACATCACTTTTCATATTCTCTTAGTCGTTTGTTATGTCTAAAGCCACATTATACGACAGATGTCACTTGAATTTTGTAAGTGACAGGCGACTACAACAAAATGGAAGGGCAAAACTTTAGTCCTAATATTTTTTTTTAATGTTTTTAATACGATTTTATTTGTAATTTGGCCGACATTTTTGTAGTTATCGTGTCACTTGAACCGACTTCAAGAATAGCAATTTTCATGCGACGTGAAGTGACTTAAGTCACGTCGCCTGAAATGAAATGAAGATTGCATTTTATAGTAGGAAAACTATACCGGAAGAATCAAAATAGTACAGTATAGAACGTTGAATTAAATAGAACCAAGATCGTGAATAAAGACAAAGATGTTGCTAATAGGTTCATAATTTATAAGTCTCGAGTGTATAAAATGTTTAAAGATAGGTGGAGATTGTATGTTCCTAGTGAATTAAAATTTGATTTAATTGCGGACGTTCACAAACAAGTTTCACATACGTGTATAGATAAACCCTTGACAAACTAAAAGAAACTTATTATTTTCCTGGTATGAGAGTAGAAGTCGAAAAATATATTAAACGTTCAATTGTCTATTCTATAAAGTACCGGTTGGCAAACAAGCTGGCCTACTACATCCGATAGACAAGGGCTCAGTTCCATTTGATACAGGTTATGCCGATGATTTAGGGCATTTTAATGTTACAAAGGAAAAGCGAAAGTACTTATTCAGCATCATAGGCGGTTTCTCTAAATATATCTGGTTAAAGCCGGTTAAAACTGTAGAGTCTAGAGAAACAGCGAATGACGGTTGATAAGCGATAGAGGTATAGCAGTTTTATAGGAAAAGTATTTAAAAGGTTATGCGAGTCTTATAACATTATGCTAATTAACGTTGCTTCTCAAACCCCAAGAGCGAACGGTCAGGTAGAAGCTATCAATAGGCTAATTTTATTAGGATTGACAGGGGAATAAATTAGCCTGGAAACTTTATATACGAATTGAAATTTTGACTGAAACAGATTAATAACCTTAGCACTTCTTTCCAAAGATTTGAATTCACTTTCCAATAGTACACGTATTACCTGACATAATACTCTGCCCATCGAGCCCAAAAACTACCCCCTATCCAGGGGACTAAATTAATCTGAAAATTGTATATACCAATTGAATTTTTTACTGAAGCCGATAAATGGCCTTAACACTCCCTGCCACAGATTTGAGGTTACTTTCCGATAGTACACGTAGTAGCTAATATACTACTCCGTGTATCAAACCAAAAAACTACCCCCATCCAGGGGAATAAATTAGACTGGTACTTTAGGCACCAATTGAAATGTTGACTGAAACTTCTTACCAGAGATGTGAATTCACTTTCCAATAGTTCACGTAGTAGCTGACCCACTACTCCGTCCATCGAGCCCAAAACTACCCTCTATCTAGGGGAATAAATTACTCTGGAAGCTTTTTATACCAATTGAAATTTTGACTGCAACTGATAAATGGACCTTAGCACTCTTTACCAGAAATTTGAATTCACTTTCCGATAGCACACGTAGTAGCTGACCTGCTACTCCGTCTATCCAACGATCCCAAAAAGTAACCCAATCCAGGGGATAAATTAATCTAGACCCTTCATGTACGATGAGATTTCAACTGAAATCGTTTCAATGACCCGCTAGCACCTACTAGTAGATATTTGTCAGGGTCCGATTGGGGTAGCTGCCTAAAATTGTTGTCCATTAAGATTAACTATTCCCTAAACCAAGGATTAATTTAAACTGGACATTTTTTCTGGCGATTAAGACAAAAAATTGGTTAATGTTGGAGATTTGGAGTTATTTTCTTATGGTACATATATTAATTTGACTAAATTCCACTAATATTGCCCTTGACTTGTCCTATTTTCCCAGAGAATAACTTTTATTCGAAAGACATTACATTTTTAGTACTAATTATTTCAATATGAATCGTAATTTTTCCAATTGGAATTTATTTTAGCAGTGTAAAACTAATACATACATATGTATATAGAATATTATGTGGATTTGAGGAATACTTAACACCCATGTTATTCGATTAGTCTTATCAATTGTCAATACTCCATGAATTTTTGCAGTTTTTTGACATAGTTTTGAAAAGGTAATTACGATAAACTCTTCAAAGTTAGACCTTTCCTGAACAAGATAGGAACCAATTTCATCAAAAACTTTTATCTCAGTGAAAATTTAGGCGTTGATGAATCTATGATAAAATTTAAAGGACGTAGCAGCATCAAACAATATCTTCCCAAAAAACCAATTAAAAGAGGATATAAGGTGTGGATGTTGGCTGATAAATCTGGCTACTGCTACAAAATCGATATACAGGCAAAATTAACAATCGATTAACAAAAAATCTTGGAGAAAAAGTTGTAAATTATCTGAAAGGATAAAAATGAGGATAAGATTTCAGTTGCTTGTCCCTCGTTAATTATTGATTATAATACGAATATGAATGCTGTGGATAAATTTGATCAGCTATTGTCTAATTATAAACTTTACCGACGTAGTAAAAAATGCAGGCATCGCGTAGTGTTCTATTTTATAGATGCAGCTGTTGTTAATTCATATATTGTTTACAAACAATGGGAGCTGAATTATTTTAAGGGGCAGTGTGCTAAAGGGTTTGTTACCCAGATTTTAATTGATATGATAAAATTGCACCATCAACATCTGAACCTCCAGTTAAAATAAAAAAATTGAAACCCACAGTTTCATGGGAAATACGAGAAAAAGGCTTGAAACATCTACCAAAACCTACTAGTCGGAGAAGATGTGCTTTATGCAACACCAGCAAAAAAAGAAAATCGCACTTCCTGATGCTGTCCTGTCTGCAAAGTTCCACTGTGTTTTGATAAAAAGCAGTATTTCAACGAATATCATTTAAGGCATTAGTAAAAAGGACATATTGAAATGTTATTATTTTGAGTAATGATTTATCTTAAGGGGGGAACCTACTCCAGATATTCATTTTTTTTAAACCTGTTGTCTGGAGGTGGTTCCCCCTTTAAATAATCGAATTGAATGTTTATTTCCATTTTTATAGTAAAAAAAATTCCGTGCAACTAGGGTTTTAATTTTCTTTAAAATCGTGAGCCTCAAAGAGTTAACAAGCAAAAGGGAAAAATCAATAACCGAGATAAACAACCTTATAACACACCAAAATTCCGATTGGTGATAAATTTCAAAATATTTACACAATTTCGACAAACATTGATATTATTTTATACAATATCAAATAATAACAAATCCATGTGATCAACGACTTATCTAATTACTATACCAACAAACGAAACTAATTGCCCATGTTATACATTTTGTAACGACATAATAACGATAATGTGAAAACAAGATAGCACATGGTGTTAATGCATTTTTCCAACTTAATCATGTGTCTTAATTAGTTGACGTAATAATGTTAAGATTAAATAAAGCTATTTTTATATAAATACGCTGTTGTTGTATTTAAAAGATGTACAGTAGAAATGTATGAGGCCTCCTACCGTTAAATTTTGGGTGATATCAAACCGAACATAATATTTACTTTGCGTATACACAACAAATTGCCACGAATTCGTTATTATCGATTAGAACAAATATTATTAAGGTTATATCGATTATTGTTTTGGTAAATTTGTATGTACAATTTATACACCGATTTACATTTGTTGTTTTTATCGATGTTTGCACGGTAATCGGATACATACATGAGTTTGCGTTTAAACAACTTCAATAAAATTTCTAAAAAAGAATTAATCACAATTTTGTTTATGTAGGTCAATAAATCAAGGGCAATGCATAGTACATATATTTTACTGCAAAATACTGAAGAAATTTGTTTCCGCTCGTAGCCAAAATCTTTTCAGATACTTGTTATATTTAATAAAATTTTCCGTCAAAAAAAATTACAAATCAATTCCCTTATAAATTTGGAAAAAACCCGAATCTATTTTATTTCTTGTCAAAATGCCAACAAAAAAAAATAAAAAATTATTTTGGATATTCTTGGTAATAAAAATAAAACCTTTATAATCAAAATCAAAACATTTCTACGAAAATCTTAATATTTACAGTGTTGTTTGTTTAAACAGCTGCTAAATCGTATATCGAAGCAAACAACCTTAGAAGTCCGCATGATAAACGAAAACAATGAGCACGTGAATTTTTCATGCAAATTTTTATGTTTATCAAATGTGGTTTATTTTAAGCATTAAAAAAGTGTTATGAAACTCGACAAATCTGTTTTGAAAATAAAAAAAAAACGCAAAACAGAGCAAAATTATGTTATAACAAAACGCCAATGTCACATTAATTGAAAGCACGTGGCTTATTTACCAGACTTATGAATATACGACAATATTATTACACAATACTAGAAAATAATGACCTTTGACGATTTTTTTTCCTGATGGGCAGTGTAACATTGTATTAATAGATAATGTGGCATTTTAACATGAACGTATACATACGCAGTTGCTTGTACATTGTACTTAAATTATCAACTTTCTAAAATAATTTAGCACAGCTTGGCAAATAATTTAAAAAGAAGTCTTTATTTGTAAAAAATCTCTAAAGTTCTGTATCTCTGTAGTGCTTACTATATGGTCTGCCGTCAATTTACGTTTATTGTTTAAAAATTTAATTTTGTAAACAGTTTTAAGAAAGTGTTAATATAACAAATTCCTAATTAACGTGAATTTATTATCTTAAACAAATCAGTTAGAATTCATCAAACTAAAGCTAACATTTGTTTGCCCTATTAGGGGATCATAATAGGGAAGAAAAGCCGTCATACACTTGCCTAAAAGGCTCCCCGTTATTCTGGGTCCTATATGAAACCAAAATAGAAGGATTCAAGGTTGCACTATCAATTCGCAGGATTAATTAATCGTAAGGTAATAGACCATTTTCCAATTTTAAACAAGAAGCCATAAGAAGGCTCGTTGAGTCCGTAAGAACTAAATTACATAAACTATTACATGGATTATAACTAAAGGAGCAATTTAAAATTAACGCCGATTCCAAGATTTTCTAGGTTCTCACCTCGTTTGAACAAGGCTTTGCATTGACTAAGCTAGCTGAACGTGGAGACGCTTTAATTGAAACCGCTTGCACAAACAAATTCGATCGAAGCCTCATCGGACGTTTCATCTAGATCATCACAACCAAAGTAAACAACTTCAATTGTTGCGATAAATCAAAATGAAATACTAGATCAATTTTAATCCATAATGTTAAGTGAAGTTTCAGCCTTTCATTTCATGAAAAATACGAATGACATTCTTGAAACAAATTCGAGTCCTTGAAGAAGAAAGTGCAATTGGAGCATGAAACTAAAAATGTTCCATTAAATGATGCAGCATATAGTCCAGTGATCACCAGAAGATAACGTATCACTGAATAATCCACTAAATGGTTCACATATATTTATCGTAAAATTCTTATCGAGAAATTTAACTGAAAGGGGAGTAAAATCTGGCTATGTACCAGTTAGTGGCTGGAACATACATTAAACACCCCCGAAATTTTTGGGAATATATTAAGCCCTCTAAAGCTGAATACCAACTTCAAAATACTACAGAAACAAAAAAAGCTCGATTTATTGGATAAGTAAAGTCGATATTTCAACATGTATCCATTATTAATAAAACAAAAGCAATTGGCCGATATCATCAGAAAATACACCAAACGAATTATCCCGGAATCCTTTGACCTTCTGACTGAGAATGTAAAAATTGCAATCAATGATTTGTTTTAAGCATCATATTGCACAAAAATGATGAATCAAAAAACGAAGGAACAAATTGGTCTGTTTTGAGCCATATGATTCGCTTGTATGAATAAACGAAGGCAACAGTAGAGTCGACTAAATTACTGTGTACATGAAGGATAAAGTGAGAAGTCAGATATTTTCTAAGAGATACAGTTTCGATCGTAAAAATTGCTCTCAATTGTATATTTTTTCAATGCTTTAAAAACTCGCTTCTCGCCTCACATCACTTGTCGCGTGCAGTCTCAGTCGATTATTCGAAAAAGGACCAAAATATCCGAGTACTCTGTCACTCGAAATCGGTGTTGAATACCCTAATCAATCACCCTATAGCTTATTCGAGTTTATTCGAGTTTCTAGATTCTAAAATTTGTAAAGCGCTGTAAGCAATATTTCGAGTTTTTAAGCATATTGATTGGGAGTGCTATGAAATAGAAATTGTTTGAAATTTTATTACTTTTTGAGATTATTCGTTGATTTGATGTTAATTGAGTTTAGGTTGGAGTTAAATTAAGCATAGCATGCATGACCTTGCAGAGATAAGATTCCCGAAATTGTTTTAGATTAATCCAGAATATGTAATATATTTCCGGAATTGAATGCTGACATCGCAGTTCTGGCATGCAGTTATTTGAGATGCTTAGTGATTTCTGGTTATGATGCTAGAAAATTTTTAGCATTTTCGGGTAAACTTAACAATAACAGCTCTAGGTTTATTTGTAAGGTCTTTGTGATTTTTTAAGTTAAAAAGATTAACACTGCGGATTGACCATATAGTATTTTCTCTTTAATATTACTCGGAACTCGCGCCACTCAACAATAAGTTTCACTTTCAATAACACTTTCAAATTGTGACTAATTAGTGGTAAAATGTGTACCACTATTTATGTAACAAGTACACAAAACTGACAGTAATACATCCATAGAGTCAAATTTATTTATTTGGTTTGTTGTGGGTAAACAGGTTAATAAACTTTACAGCTCAGATCATAAAACACGTACAGGTACTCTTTAAAACTTTAGTATAAAAATATGCTTTATAACGCAGGTCATACAGGTGCTCGATGAATCATCCTATAGTTAGACATTAGATGAATCACCAAAACAAGTGCCGGGTCATTAATTTCTCATTAGGTTTAGTAAAAAACCTGGCCAGTAATGTAAGGGGTGTAGCTACACTGTTACTTGTACACTTCATCATTTACAGTAATTTAAAAAATTTCTATTATTTTCTTGCTTTACTCTGAACAACTACTAAAAATCTATTTATTTAAATTTTGAAACAACTGTTGATAAAGTGCTGCAACGATCGTTGATAATTTTGATATATTCTCATTTGTGATAAAATGATAAAAATATCAGTTCATTGTCTACTAAAGTTAGTGCCGAAAATTTCACCGATTTTAATGCATGGAAATTAATGCATTTCTCACTTTAGAAGTCAAGCGCAAGTATAAAAATCAATGAACTGTAATTTTTAAGCCATCTAACGGAAAAATAAGAAATATGTTAGCAGCATTCTCACTAGAGATATATAGTCTGTCAAATTCAGAAGTGAAAATTCCACTGGTAGCGCTATCTACTCATTTAACCCAAGTTGTAACATAAAAAAATATCAAAATTACATTTTTTCAACTTTGGAGTTACCTAGCGGCTAAACTAGCCCCACTCCCCAAAACACAATTTAACACATGTTTGAAAGGCTGAACTATTCTCTATCAAATGCTATATTTCGAAATGCGTTTCTCGATATTTTAGTAGCTGTGCCCTCTAGCGGCAAAAATGTAAACACAGATTTATCTGCTCATAACTCCTAAGATAACGATACTTTTCAAAAATAAATTATGATAGAATTTAGGATAAATTAATACCTTTCCAAAATGGTATTGCTTTTGCAAATACTCCTCTTAGAACCGAAGATACAACTATTTATTTAAGAGTCAAAAATTAAAATTTGAAAACTGTCAAAATTAAAAAAAAAACAAAAAACGGGACAACCAAACGTTAAAAAAACGAAAAAGAAACGGTCTTCTTTTTTTTCAATAAGGAATACGATTACAACAAAAAAATTGAAATCAGAGAGGTCAAGGTTAAAAACTTCAAAAAATTAAGTGAAATACCGTGGAATGAACGATATGCAAAAAACCGTTACAGCCAACTGTTCGGTTGTTTTAACTATTTTCAAGCCATTTTCGGAATAATTCGCAAATTTAACTACTATTTTCTAGTCCAGTCAATCGCTGAAAAACTTCATTCAGCTCTACAACTGCATCGCTGGTAGGTGTACACATGAAATAATTCTTGCATTATCCGCTAATTCTAGTTTAAACATTTTCATTTTATCCACTAATTCGAAAATAACGGTAGAATTTTCCTTTTTCGGATTACACTTATTTGAAGTTACAAACCTACACCAATAGTGATCCAGCTATAGAGGCCAAGATTATGATTAGGTAAAGCTTTGGACATTTCCTTTTTTTCCATCAAATACCATTCTATCTGCTCTGATTTTAGCAAATGTGATTTTTCAAAATATTATTTGCCGCTCGTTTATACCTTTCATACAGAAGATAGTTGCAGAGTTGTCTAAGAAATACTGAGTATGACAACGTAAACGTATAGGTCAATACGATTAGCTGTCATTCCGTAGACTTAGACATTTCTATGAAGCCTTATCAATGAAGCAAACCACTTCATTTACACTTTTTAGTCGTTGTAAGATTTTGTTTTTCAATTTGTGACAAATATCACTCTGCCATGAATAACTCTTTCTTCCGTAGTTCATATTATAAAGTGAATTTTAGATTAAAATGAAAAGAGAAGAAATATTTTTAGTGTTCAATGCAGAGATAAAATTTTAAAAGTTAATCCTAAATTAAAAAATCTTTGTTTAAAATTTTAGGGACGCTTAAGATTTAAGATTTTAATGTTTGAAAATGCAATAAAAAACATTTAATTTAGATAATTTGGAATCTAAAACATAAATTTGTAATAAGTTTAATATTGAAAACCAAATTCTAATCCTAATACTAAATCTAATCTTAATAAACCTTAAATAGGTCAATTTTCGAGAGCCCTAAATAAAACTATCCGTTCTACAAAATTAAAAATTTTAAAATATAATTAAGGTATTAATTTCAGAAAATCTAAATTATTAAATTTAGATCCACAAATTGAACAACATTTTGTTAGATATTTTCATATTATCAGATTTTAAAATATTTAAAAATGTTTAAAATTTAATTTCAAAATTAAGATAATTCCAAAACTGCGCGAAGTAAATGTGTATTTTAAAATTTCAAGGAAACTTCCTTGAAAGGCAAGTTCCTAAATCGGCTCCTAACTAATTTAAAATTACCAATAGCAGACCCACATTTTTAAAATTTTTTAAAAACACTTGTTAAATATTTCGCAAAATTACAAAAGGTTTAAAAAATCACTCGATCGATTTCGGCTTATTAGGCCATCATCAGGAGTATCTACTAAACAGATACTCCTGATGATGGCCTAATAAGCCGAAATCGATCGAGTGATTTTTTAAACCTTTTGTAATTTTGCGAAATATTTATTTAACAAGTGTTTTTAAAAAATTTTAAAAATGTGTGTATTAAGTGTGTTTCGCCAAGTGCCTACGGCAGAAAGTATAAGAAGTAATAGCAGACCCCTTAACTGTTATTCTTTCGACGATTTTAAGCTCTCATACAAGAGGTTCTAATTTTATGAATGTTCATAAAAATTACTATACATAGGCCTAGGCTATACTTATGAAAATGATACATTATTTCTGGTTCTCCCTATTTCCTTGCTTATTTCAGCTAATGGCACTATCAAGCAAGTTTCCTCTTTTCATTTAGATTCTAACGGTGATTAGTTCAAATTTGTTAATTTCACTGTATGCCCCTCAGAGCGACACCAGGACGTCCACTACAGTGATAATTTTGACGGGTTTGAAATTTTAAAAATATAAAATTCATATATTCGATGAAATCTTGCAAATAACCTTGAATAAAGTTAAAAATATTTAAAAAATTCAGGAAATATTGCATACATTGAAAATTGGTAACCCTAAAAAAAATGTAAACGAAATTTATTAGTTTTTATTTTTCAATTATGAAATTTAGAATTTTGTATTTAATTTTACAATTTATGGAATATACGGATTTTGCGTAAAAAATTTCAGAATTCGAAAATTCGATTCAGAATTGATGTTCAAACGCTTGGCTATCTTTAGGTACTGCTCAGCAAGACACAATTTTCTCCAGATTTATGTCATTGAATATAGTAAACCCCAGCCGGATGGCGTGTAATATTCAACGCTAGCACTATAGTATGGTAAAACATTTATGCCCGGTTTCACAAAAAATTTACAATCTACAGCTAAATAATATTTTTTATAATTTTTTATTTTGTTACGTTCCAACCATTGAACAGTAAACACTCAAATTTATTCTAATGTGCAATAAAACGTAATAAAAACAAAAATTTCAATAAAACATTTTGTGTAAATTAGCTTTAGTTTGCAGAAAGCAGGAACTAAAATAAAATTGCAATATTAGCAACTGAAAATATTAATTTCATAAATAAAACTATACGTGAACAATAAAGTGTAGAGAAAACAAAAAATGAATAAACTTTGTAAGGTGTTGATGACCTACATTGTAGGTCATTACAAATTGCAATGTCCGAGACTGATTTATTTTCCAAAATAACAAAAACTCCACGAACACCACTGCCAGGTAGTTCGCTTGTAAATGACAACAAAATTATTCTCCGATGTCGCCAAATCCAACTGCGCCCACACCTTCCATATCTACATCTGTAGATAAGGGGACGTGCTTTAATGATGTCACGCAATTGTTAACAATTTTTGACCCCCCCCTCCCCCTATGTCACAGTTCGTCAAATTCGTCATGACTCAAAAAAATACAAACCATAAATATTTACTAAGGAGACACTGTGCAATTGCACAACATTTTATTTAAAGAGCGTGACATCATTAAAGGACGTCCCCTAACGAAGGATGGACCACGACCAAGATAAGGGCTAGAGGCACGAGTCCACTAACACCTAACACCAAATGCAAATAAATGAAGATAAATTATTACTGGTTAGCACAATCTGCAGCTGCAGTGCCTTTATCTACAAGATTTCATAGTTTGCCCGAGGAAGTTGAAGAACCATCCGAATCCAAAAAAATAATGGCGCCACCAATATTTGTAAGAGGTGTTCAAACAATCAATCCTTTAACTGTATTGTTAAAGGTACTGGCTGAAGTCACAGTCCGCTTCAAAATCGAATCCATCTTATCAGTTATATTAGTTACTGAAGGATACTAAAGGTCAAACTTCGGAAGGAATCGAACCAAAGAAAACTAATCAACGGATAACTCAAAAAATCATAAACAACTGCCCGAGCGATATTCTAAACAATGGTCGGAAATTATGATGGAAAAATTAATGACCAAAATGGGCACTACACTTAATCTTCTAACGACCACTATCTCCAAATCATTCAACGTTCAGAACCCATAAATTAGCAATCTGGAATACCAACGGCAAAAAACTGATAAAACATCAAGATGCGTATACAAATGTCTACCCAATTAAATCTGGTATACCACAGGGCAGCGTGCTAGGGCCGATATAAGCAATCTAGTAACTGTCGCAACATTTGCAGACGAGACGGCAGTACTTCATCACATGAAGACCCCAGTAAAGCTACAAAAGTTTTGAAGGAATATATTAACAGTATTTAAGCATGGAGAAAAAAATGGACAATTAAAGTTAATGATGCTAAATCTAATCACATATCCTTTACTATGCGAAGAGGTGCACCGACAAAAATTAATAACCAGAATATACCTCAAACAAATATGGACAAAAAGACAGCAATTGGGAATAAAAGTGACAAAAATGTATTGACTGATAGGCAGAAAAACAAGTTTGGCGATTGCAAACAAACTACTGCTCTATAAAATGGTAATAAAACCTATCTGGACATACGGAATACAGTTGTGGGGAACTTGGACATTTTTTAGCGATTCCAGTATAAGTTTCTTAAAAATCATAGTAGATGCATCATGGTTCGTATCAAACGATATAATTCACAGAGATCTACAGGTCCCAACAATACGGGAGAAATAAGGGATTCCAGTGCCATGTATCTCTCAAGATTGAAAATTGATCCAAACGGTCTGGCCAGATATATTTCTTTAGACATTAATTTTTAAAATCTCTAATGAATCGAGTCAATAATAATTAAATTTATGGATTAAAAAATATTTATGAATATTGTACCTTGAAATACAACTAATGTTTTATCACTCTCTACTATATAGGGATGCAAACAGTGCAGATCCAAAAACAGAGTGTTTCACACACAATCTTGCCCTCAAAATTAACGTATATCAGTAAATGAAAAAAGACAACCTGCCTGGTTAAAACCCTAGAAAATTTAAAGCCATATTTAATATTACGTGTAGTTAGCCAATTCCAAGATTTTATTAAAATTATATTAAATACCGAAATTACATGCCCCGCATTCTGGCACCTTAAAATCTATGTTATGTTATTTTATTTCCCCGCTTCCTATTATGAATTTGTATTGAAAAAACAAAAATAAAACATAAAATTTTAAATACCAGAATACGGCCTATTTTTTATTTATTTGCAAAATTTTACCTAGCACCCAAAAATGTATGGATGTTATAAATATAGGGTTATTTTGCAGCAAATAAAAATGTCTCGGATTAATGATTAGCATTTTTAAGATGGGGATACCAATAGCCTAATTTAGAAAACAATTCATGAAAATCGTATTGCTCCAAGTGCCCGAAATATCGCCATGGGCTGAGAAGTTGCGTTCATTTTTATATTTCGATCAATTTCGTCTGGTTTTGTCACAAAAAAAATTTAAGGAACACCCTGACCCTTCAGATTACAACCAAAAAAATTTACGATGTTAAAATTGTCTGATTTAATATAAATTGTTTTCGGCTTTTTATAGACAACATACTATTTGTAATGACATACTCATTATTTTCGATTTGGCAAATCAGAAAAATAATGGAGTCATACTCCTAATATATCTACCAGCAAAAGTAGAAAATATTCATCCCCTCCCCCCTTTTTCTTTCCCGCAGAGTCAATACAAAGTGTATCAACTCTCAAAAATGAGAAATCTCTTTGAGATTTTGTGTTGGTAATTCGGTTTCGTACAGAAAAGTAAGGTCTACTCATCAGGTAGCTACGACCGAACTACAAAAATTCAACTCTCGAAAAATACATTAAGTATTTAACTAGAGGGTATTGAGTTAGCGAATTATATTCACTAACTCGAACTCAAAATCCCAAGCAGAAATCTCATTTGTGTGCGTATAATGCCCGCACTAAAATTTACGATGTTAAAATTGTCTGATTTAATATAAATTGTTTTCGGCTTTTTATAGAACATACTATTTGTAATGACATACTCATTATTTTCGATTTGGCAAATCAGAAAAATAATGGAGTCATACTCCTAATATATCTACCAGCAAAAGTAGAAAATATTCATCCCCTCCCCCCTTTTTCTTTCCCGCAGAGTCAATACAGTTTGAGAGTTGATACACTTTGTATTGACTCTGCGGGAAAGAAAAAGGGGGGAGGGGATGAATATTTTCTACTTTTGCTGGTAGATATATTAGGAGTATGACTCCATTATTTTTCTGATTTGCCAAATCGAAAATAATGAGTATGTCATTACAAATAGTATGTTGTCTATAAAAAGCCGAAAACAATTTATATTAAATCAGACAATTTTAACATCGTAAATATTAGTGCGGCACTGCGGGCATTATACGCACACAAATGAGATTTCTGCTTGGGATTTTGAGTTCGAGTTAGTGAATATAATTCGCTAACTCAATACCCTAAAGTTAAATACTTAATGTATTTTTCGAGAGTTGAATTTTTGTAGTTCGGTCGTAGCTACCTGATGAGTAGACCTTACTTTTCTGTACGAAACCGAATTACCAACACAAAATCTCAAAGAGATTTCTCATTTTTGAGAGTTGATACCAGGGTTGCCACTTTACTACAAATGGAGCAGATCTGCTACAATTTTCAAAATTTCAAAATTAAGTGGCCACTTCAGGGTTGCCACTTTACTACAAATGGAGCAGATCTGCTGCAATTTTCAAAATTTCAAAATTAAGTGGCCACTTATGTAAATCTGCTACATTTTTAATGCCGAAGTATAAATGATTGATGTTGACTCGATAATGATCAAATTATTAGAAACACCTAACATTTTAACTAAATTTAATTATATGACATAGTATTAGCATAGACAATCATAATAGATCTCTCATTTGACTAAAAACAGAAAATAAAAACAAAAATTTTCCATTCAAATATTATCGGTGTATTGCATATACGTATTATATTTGCAACGCATTCTAAAATTATTGCCTTATAAAATACACAACACAACGATACATTGGAATTATCAGAAGTTTTTGTTTTTTTCCTTTAGTTACTATGAAATGAGAAATCTAGTATGAATGTCTATGGTATTAGTAACATGTAAATAACATAACAAATATAACATAATAAAAATACATGCGTTGACTGACCGTGCCTCTTTTTAAGGAAATATTTACGTTTGGTATTCATGGCTAACTTCATAAGTTATAAATTTACTCCTTTTAGTGAACAATAAACGCATCTAAGATGACATCAAACAAGTAGCAAATTTAACACAACAAATCTGTAAATTCAAAATGTAACAACAACCACTGAACAGAGCTTTCAATCTGTTGTTAATTCGACCAGTCACCGCAAAAAGGCAACTGAATTTGGTTGCGTAATGTACTGCGTGCAGTACGACTTACCATTTTTACAAATGGACTCTTTACCGAAACTACTTCAAACAATTTGCCATGATTTGCAATTGGCTAAAGATTTAAAATGTGGGCGAACTAATTGACACAAATACTAAAGATTCAGAATTTTATTTTACACCAACGGCAATGCATTTTGGGATTAGGTTTCAAAATTTCCTAATTTCAGAAGGATTGGAAGAACAAAAAGTCAAAGCGCTAAAATTAACATTAATATCGTTTTATATTTAAATTGCGGCCCTAATCAAACAGAGGTTTGATTTTAATGACGAAAAATTGAAATTATTGAAATACATATGTATTTAAATATTAATGAGATTGTAACAGGAAGCCTTCCGTTCATCATGCCTATAATAATCAATTTTCCATTTCACGACTTTGGCTTAGAAACTTTAAATAATCAATTTCGCAGATTGATTGGCAATTTTGAGTGCTGCAAAATTTTCGGGGGATTTTGCCAAATTCTAGATTGATTTGAAACTTTACAAGGATGTCTTGGAAGAGCCTTTTTTTAACGACATTTCAAAATACATGCCAATCTATGTTCCCTACCTCATAGTACTGCATCAGCAGAACGGAATTTTCAAAATTTAAATTTAATTAAAACCAACTTAAGAACCTACCTAAATACTACAACTGTCGAAAATTTTATGTTTAATAAAGAACTTTTGAAACCATTCAAAGCTTGTTGGGAACAGGTGATACACCAGAACTTCTAAAATTTTCAGACAAATTCAAGTATATCGATGGAAAACATCAACTGAAATAAGACTGCAACGCAATGTATACTCTCAAATTTTTTATGTGATTTTATGATGAATATCAAAATATGTTACACTTACACTTTTTAATTAAAATAAATTGAATTATTTATATTAAAATCTATGATTTATTTACAATATAATAATTATTCTGAAAAAGAGCACTATGTTTTACTCAGGCAGGATTTACTCCAAAAAAAGTTAATTTACTCCATTTTTAAGCCGCATCTGCTCCGTATTTTTTAAGTAAAAGTGGCAACCCTGGTTGATACACTTTGTATTGACTCTGCGGGAAAGAAAAAGGGGGGAGGGGATGAATATTTTCTACTTTTGCTGGTAGATATATTAGGAGTATGACTCCATTGTTTTTCTGATTTGCCAAATCGAAAATAATGAGTATGTCATTACAAATAGTATGTTGTCTATAAAAAGCCGAAAACAATTTAAACCAAAAAAATTGTAAAAGCCAACGAAACAATAACATGTGCTTCTTAAAAAATGGCATCGAGATGGGGGAATACTATTTGTATACCTGTACTCTGTACATTTGATGCATTTACTTGCTGTGTACTAAATTTATTTGCCTTTGAAGGGCTAGAGCTAGAAAATGATTTTAGCAAACTCATTAAAGCATAACGGACTAAAAATATTACTTTAGCCTAAGAATTTCGAGCTTCCAACTTAACCAGATTATATGGCTTTAATAGAGATTGCACCTCTAACATAACTACGGTGACAAACTTTTTGTTTTTTTTTGTTAAATTCTTTAGATTTTTATAGTGCACAATGTGTTCAGAAATATGAAGCATGCAATAACACAGTTATTGGTTTATTAAATTACGTACCTTTGGACCATTGTAAGTTGGAAAAATTAGGTTTACTAAATCTTAGAAAGATGCTGCTTAGATGAAGATGTCGTTTGAGCGTATACAAACTGCGACAATGAGTCAGCTTCCCGGAAAGTATTCTTGAGCGATGCGCGATTTATATATTGAGCTAATGCTTAACCGCACAACACCTATCGCAGTCACAAATATTGCTGTTAATATTAAAATTTTTAATAAAAACTACAAAATAAATTCATTCTTGAGCTTTATTCGAAACAGTTCCCACTATGTGAGTTAAGTATATGATGATTTAAATGAAATAGTCGTCCAAAAGATAGATATATATATATATATATATATATATATATATATATATATATATATATATATATATATATGGGGTATTCTCTGTCAAATCGGCCACCCCTCCTGCACATTTCATTTTTTGTGATAAATAAACTTTTTTGGGCTTAAAATGTTGCTTAGAATGTCTACTTTTTAATGCCGTATGTCGTTTTTATAGTGTCCTTGGATTTTCAAAATGGCGGACCATATCTTCTAAGTAAGTCTCTAATTTTTAATAAAATTGATATGAAAACGTAATTTTAACTCAGTTAATTTACTCAAAAGTGTTTTTTGTATCATAGATTACACATTTTTTATTATTTTTTTACAATTTCAAGATGGCAGATCCAAGATGGCCGCCAAAATTGGCAAATTTTTCGACGTTCATAAAGATTGTTAGAAACATGTCCTACGAGGTTTCCGGGGTCGCTGATCACGAATTTGAGGTTAGAATTGTAACATTCAAGATGGCGAACACAAGATGGTGGTCGAATATGGCCGAAAAAAGGTTAATTTTTCGACGTTTATAGAAAACAATAAAAATTCGATCTAGGGGTTTTCGGGGTCGGTGATCATTAATTTAAGGTCAGAATTTGAAAACTCAACACGGCGGACTGAAGATGGCCACCGCCCACCATAAATCAAATTTTTCAACGTTTATGAAAATCGATAAAAACATGATCTAGTGGGTTTTCGGGATCGCTGATCACGAATCTGAGGTCAATATTTAAAAATTCTCTCAAAAAAGTACCAGATTCTTGATAAAATGTGGTATGTTTAGATATTTTTTCAAAAAATGTCTAAAAATAACACTTTTTATCGACAATCTGGTACTTGTTTGAGAGAAATTTTAAATTTTGACCTCAGATTCGTGATCAGCGATCCCGAAAACCCACTAGATCATGTTTTTAACGATTTTCATAAACGTTAAAAAATTGACATTTATGGCGGCCATCTTGAGCCCGCCGTGTTGAATTTGCAAATTCTGACCCTAAATTAATGATCACCGACCCCAAAAACCCCTAAACCGAGTTTTTATTAATTTCTATAAAAGTCGAAAAATTAACCTTTTTTCGGCCATATTCGACCACCATCTTGTGTCCGCCTTCTTGAATATTAAAATTCTGACTTCAAATTCGTGTTCAGCGACCCCGAAAACTTTCTAGGACATGTTTCTAACGATCTTTATTAAATGTATTTATGGCGGAAAAATACCGCCAGCAAAAAAAAATGTGAACATTTTATCGATTGTTTGTTTTTTCTTGTGGCGCCTATTAGCAGTATTTGCCTTATTTTGAACTTAAACAACGACCATTCATTGTGATTTGAAAGAATTGAATTCATCCCTTAAAATTGTCGTTCGATTACTACTTAAACCCTATTTTCATTTTCATGAATTGCCAAAAATTAATCACTTTGATTCAAAATATACTTAAAGACCAAACCAAAAATATTTAATTTAACATTATAAAGCAAAATTATCACTCGAATCAAAACTAACCTCAAAGTAATGTTATTCACACAGAAAAATATCAAGTCAGCTTACTTTATAAGAGTAATATGATAAGAATTTTGAAGCGGGTCGAAGAGAGCATATCGGAATATTTTAAGATTTGCGGCAAAAATCAAGAGGGCACAGGGTACTGTTATGGTTCTGATATAATCCGTTGTACCATTTTTTATGAGCTCCATTTATTCAGAATACTGCATGTACCATTCGATATTATTTTATGATATGTAATCATTTATCTGTATGACTTTGTCATAAAACAATCCAGGTGAAGGACTTGATCTAAGCAGTGCAAAACTGTGTAATGTTTCTTCCTCCGTATTAACTGGCATTAAGTAAGATGTAAAAGACCTTTTCAAAGAACAAAACAAATGAATTTATTAAGTAATATGAGAGAATCTATTTTAGAAGGCGTGATCAAAGGTAGGGTTGGAAAAGCCGCAGCAACATGGACTTCTCCAATTTCTTCTTAGTTTTAATGAATTTAAATTAGTGTTTTATTTAACAAATAAAAAATAAACAATTTTTAGTGGTTTAGGTATTTAATGACTTTAAATTTATTTATTTTGGTTTCGTTTATTTTGGAAAAGGTTTCAATCCATGGACTTATTCATTCCGTACAAGTTTTCATTGAATTCGGGAAATATTTCTGGTAGTTCGAAAAAACGTATAGTTTTGGAAATATGTAGTTTAAAACAATTTTTTCTTGGGTTGAACTTTTTACACTTTTTAAATGGACTTTATTAACTTCACGGCGAAGAACCCAGGTATGTTTGAATTAAGCTACACTTTGATTTTTAACAAAATATAATTTTTTTTTTTAAATATTTTTCTATTTAATTAAGTTTGCTTATTGCACCTAACGTTTCGAGCTGACATCCAACTCATTATCAAAGGTTAACTAATTAACAAAATGAAACATTAATATTAATAGTTTTTAAATATTCAATATATTAATGTTAATGTTTCATTTTGTTAATTAGTTAACCTTTGATAATGAGTTGGATGTCAGCTCGAAACGTTAGGTGCAATAAGCAAACTTAATTAAATAGAAAAATATTTTTTAAAAAAAATTATATTTTGTTAAAAACCAAAGTGTAGTTTAATTGAAACATACCTGGGTTCTTCGCCGTGAAGTTAATAAAGACCATTCAAAAAATTTTGGAAATAGGTTCGCTTAATTCGGAAACGGGTTAGTTTAATGCGAAACAGGTTTTATTTAATCTGAAACCCATATAAGTGATATTCGATTTGGATATTCACAATCATGAATCATTTTTGACAAAAAGCATTAAGGGCATGGATTTCCAAATTTATACATAAAGCTAAAAACACAACAATGTATTCCAATTCAAAAACGAAAAATCGTACAATCACTATACCGTCGTCAGCATTTCGCTACAAACTTGTAGCAGAAATAATATTTTCGTAATAAACAGTATAATCCAAGCACTCTCAATAAAAATGACAACTAAGGGTCTATTTTTTAATTCAACGTGCAGTGCGTTGTCAAAATAACACACTGCGTTTTTTTATTCAACCAGACTAATTTTACCCAATATGGCCTTTTCGCCGCCACTAGAGGCGCTATAGTCTAAATGAGACAAGTGGGTAAAAAGTTTATTTATAGATATGTCAAAACGCATAGGAAAATGGTTCAATGTAAGCAATAATGGTAATTTATTATTATTTTACGGTAATTTTAGTGGAAAAAACATTATTATATTAATTATATTAGAATCCATACTGGATATAGTTGTATTCGTGTCAGAAAATCAAGCTCAACAAATATCAAACATTTATCGAACTAAATCATTCGGCATATGAGACCAAAAAGGATCAAAACTTTTTAATTCATAATTTTATAAATTTTGATTCGCTGAATAACTCTTTCAACATGAACTCGAGCAACGGCTATAGCGGTATTGGTGATTGATTCGCCTCTATCGAATTGATTTTTAGAATCCTTAAATAAGGGCCGATATATTTGTATGCCCTTCATTTTTAATTCGGTTTCGATTGCAAAACCTTTCTCGACCATTATCGCATCGTTGTGTTGAAAAAGTTCGATCAAGTTTTCTTTGTTAATATTCCAGCTGGACTAACAGCAACTAAAAATTTTACGGTGTTCCTTCCCTTGTAGTGTGAATATGTAGCCACCTTACACTTAAGGCAATTGATCTGGCTGTAGTACAGCTCGAACGTCCACAAAAGCTTTGCACCTCTTCTTTAGAAGGCCAATAAATTTTTGAACTTAAACCCGCTCTCATAACTGGTAACATTTATATGAAATATTTGATACAAGTTTAAACAACAATTCCAAATAATACCCACATCACCGAGAAATCGAGATTTTGTTTCAATTTTATCAGCACTAGCAGGATCTTCAATTTAACAGAAAAATGTGTTTTAAAAACTCGGTTGTAAATATCGGGCTCGAGGCTTAAATTCATAATGCTTTTCTCTATTAATCCTATGGTTTTATTGTCGCTTCATGAAGTCATAATACTTAGTTGAGACTCCGATGGTATTAGGTCATCAATTGTTAATTTAGAATTCCTTTCGATATCTTTGGCGATGACTGAATCAAGAACAATACTAGCTTGTTAGCTAATATCAGCAGTGTGAGCTACTGGGTCTCCAACAACCATAATTTCTTCTGATTTAGGGGCATCCTGATTATGTTTTATGTTCGTTTGATAATTGAGATTTTTATAAATTTTAGTATAATTCGTGTAACGTGCACCCATTTTGTTTTAACAACTTAACAATGTGTTCTGCATTCTGGCACTGAACAAATTTTGTTACTTTTATTTTTATTTGCTTTGTCCATGTTTTAAATTAATTTAAATTAATCGCTTGAAATAATTTTTTCACATACATAAAACAAACACCAAAATAATTTTGTTCCCCCTTGGCTCTAGTTTTAAAATCATCCACTAGATGTCAGATACTTTGCGCGAAAAGGCGAATACACTGAAGTTTTTAATGTGAACTGAACATACTCTGAGCTTACTCCGTTTGTAAATTTTTGCTCTGAAATGAATGTACGTGTAGAGAAAAAGCAAAACATTTAAAAACAAATATTTTTATAAAAACAGATTATAACAAATTTATTTTTGTAGAAACATATACGCTCTGGGTACACTGGACAATTTTGCACTGTCCGTACTATGTACCCTGTTTACACCGGTTGAATGAGTATACTCGCTCGGGGTGAAATAAAAAATAGACCCTAAAACGAAAGCATCCTCGCGAGGAGACTTTTCGTTAGCCGTCTGGTGGTTAACAGCATAATGTAGCGTAATTTAGTTTAGTCAGAAATTTAGTCGAAAAAATCGACATGATGCACACAGCATTAATATAATATTAATAAAATCCTGGGCTTGGGTAACTTCCCATAATATTAAATATGGCTTTAAATTTTCTAGGGTTGCTTGATTGATATTTTTTCATTTACTGGGATAGAAACCTGGAGTAACTACACATACATCTCAAAATGGTATAATTAGTTGGAATATTCAGTGCCGGGCACTAGAACACTAAATATTTATTTAATTTATCTAATAATGAACAATATATTCGTATAATTTGGGTACAAAAAAGTATATTTCATAACAATTATTGCGTTTAATATTAACTAAAATTTAGCTTTTCTTTAAAGTAGCAAATTCATGAATCTCTTGACTTAAATCGATTTTGTCACCAATTTTTTTTTTTTTCAATTGCTGTAATCGATAATCCAACCAACCGTTCCTGATATACTTGATCTCAAGTAGTTTTTAATTATTTTCAGTTTTGAAAATGATCGTTCACCACTTGCTACGAAAACTGGAAGACTTTAAAGTATTCTTAAAGCAACGTTTTTCAACGGATCTCACATTGCAAAAAATACATAAATTATATATTGAATCTCATTGCGCGCCAGTTTCATATAGCAAATACTCACAGTATGGGAATTAAATTTAAAACAACGAAGACAGATCGTTGCAACAAATGTGAAGTATTGCATCTAAAAATCAAGGTAGCAAGTGATTCCTGATCAACAGGAATCGGCGAATTTTTAGAAACAACAAGAAGAGCATCACAAGGAGGCCGGTAACGCATACAAATCTAAAAGGAATGATAAAACATTGGCGAAAGAAGGAATATAAGTCACGCATAGTGCCGACGTTCGACTTATAGAAATGTTTGCCGACTCCTTTTTCAATAACCTCAGTTTTTTCTACAATAAGGTTATTGTGGACATAGAAAGTCGAGCCTATGTGTATGATGTGGCATGAAGATATTGCTCAGCGCGGAGCCAATGAGATCGCTTCATGTTTGCTACAATATTTGAAGCAAATCCCAGACTATAAAAATAAGTTCGTGGCCGTAATGTTTACCTTGTAAGAATCACATGACATTGATGTCATAGATCACAAGTTTTTAGTACCTGGTCCCACGCATACAGAGTGTGATTTCGATAACTCCCTCTTAGAACAAAAGATAAAGAACACACACCCTTCCACTCACCGCCCTAGGGATTAGTATCAGTTTGTGAGGTCAGTCGGTTCCAAACGATCTTTTAAAGTGGAAGAAATGAAGCAAGAAAAGTTTAACTTTCCTTCTACATTCCAGGAAGAATTTGTTTGCAGAAAAACAGATGAGGATGGAAATAAGTTCGTTTGGAACTGTGTAAAATGGCTTCGTTACACAAATCAATTTGGTAAAATTGATTATAAAAATACTCTGAACGAATCGAAGATATATTATCCTTTAAAGAGATATTATCCTTTAAAATGATAAAAATTAAGAAGCGCGTCGTTCCATTGGCAAACTTAAGCCATTTAAAACAGTGCTATTCTCGCCCTGTAAATATCAGAAGTGCGCAAAAGATGATGTCATACCAAATTATAACCGAACAAATAAATTAATATATTCTTTAATTTGCTGTGCTAGTGCCTTTGCTTCATGTTTTGTGGTGTTGTCGAATTAAGTGGTTTCATTTACATCAATTAAAGCATCTAGAATATTCCTAAGTTAGTACCTAACAGAATGAAGAGCATTGCTAATGATGAAAATATTATTTTTTTAGTAGAAGGATTTGTTTAAGAAAAGAAATTCTCAATGTGGGTGGGTAAAGCTGGCCCTGAAAATATTGCTTTGTGGTTTACTACCTTCAATAGTAATACAGTTACTAAGAGAAGCCACTAAATCCACTATGTAATTTGAGTGTTATACAATCCAAAATTTAGAGATTATTAGCATGTGTAAATAAATTATTTGAATAGGTGAGAACTGCATTTTAAACGTAAACACGTCACCACCGCTAAAAAAATTTACCAGACAATTTACGTTAATTATTTTGTTTTTTAAGCCGCGAATTTTCACATATAGCAAATTAACATATGATCATCAATTAAATTTACGTTATTTACGCAAATGTAAAATGTTTACCACTTGTTTTCGGTTACACTTTCAACCATTTCAACAACCTACCAAAGTTAATAAAGTGCACGTGGAGGAACACTACAGATACATGATGAAATTGGAAATATTAAAATCAAAGAGAAAATGTAAAATATAATTTGGAATAAATCAAGATATTCAATGTCAGAAATGTGGTTAATTAAGAGAATACAGAAATTTATAAGATTATTATTAATGCACGAGTGGTTTAAATGGATAAAATAATAGGAAGGGTTTTTGATATTTTTAATTGACAATTGCAAAATGGTTGTGATAATTTTAACAGTATTTGGAGGACTATTTTTTCTCTAGAAAGAATATTTAATTTTTAAGTAAAGAGGAAAAGGTAAATGAAAATCATCAGTGATCCTAATTTTTGTTCTGGCGAAGAAGATTTAGAAAAAAAGGAAAGATCGAGCGGCTATAGTTTAATTGAAACGCAACAAAGCCTCCAGCAACTAGAACATCGAAAACAAAGAAATAAGGTTATGTGACGCACACACAACAAAATTTCCTCTTTTACAGCAAATCATTTATATTACCCAAGTAGTTTTTTAAACTGATTCTGTCATTTTTATTTATATTACAAAACTTTAACTTACGCAAAAAACTCATGTACGCGAAAGATTGCATGCATACACAAAACAGTGATCAATGATCAATCAAATTATAAATACACATGAAACATTTAAATACACCTTTTAGCACTGCTATAAATATACAGATAATTCCTTTAATAGCTTTCAATGTTATATGAATAAAATTAGCAAAAACTTTATAATTATAAACACAATTTAATTATAATTTTAATTTAAATAATTACCAAATTAAGTAAAATTAACTATTTTTAAATTCGATACACTGTAGTTAAAATATTCAATGGAAAAATTTTTACTTCCAACTCGGATAAAATTATATCAATTCAAAACTAAACCACCGTAACGATTTTATCTATAGAATTATATTGAAAACTAAAAATCTATTACGTTTGTATAATTATATGTACGTACGTTTGTTAATACTTAATTATTCATTCTACTCATCGCAAGACGAATAAAATCGATAAAAATTAAAAAAAAAAAAAAAGTTAGAACTTCAAGCCACTAAAGCACCACTATGTAGACTAAACAAAAACAAAATAAAACTAAAGCATATATACAATGATGCGAGTAAGTTAAACTTTTGTAAACAAGATTTTCAATTACAATATTTTTTTATTTATTTTTTTTTTTCGGGGAAATTAGAGTTTTCATCGATCGATGTATACCTACGTAGCACAAGCACAACCGAGTATTATCCAGTTATATTTTTTTAGTTTTGTTTCAGACACAAATTTATTAGACCATATTTTCGTCACATACGTAATATTACTAAATTTTGATCTGTTTTGACAACGCAGTACCCACCCATTAATAACACACTTATGTAAGTTTTATGAAATAGAAAAATTGACCTAATGATAATAAAATTGTGTTCGCAGTAAAATTATCAATGTTCATAAATATTTTTTGTACATAGATGAAACCCAAACATCAGTGGATTTTTTTAGATAAATATGTTACGGATTAAACGGTTAAATTGTTTTGTATTAGAATTAATTAACTGGAAACCTTTAGATAAGCTGTGTGTTAAATGAAAATTTGGGTTACCCAAATAGGAAGGTGGTTGCGAACTTTACAATCAGTACCATACACACATGAAAATAGAAATGTTCACAACTATAATCAAAATTCGTATGAATTTGGATTGTCACCAAAACTAATATAACTTAAAAATTTTCCATACAATGAATTAATCGTGTAGCAAACTATACGTTCGATTAAAGAAAGAGAATCGAGAACCAAGTTAACACAATTCAAAAAATGCCGTCGATTATTTAGACAATGTCGACAATGCGTTAACAATTTCCAGCAGCAAAATGAGTAAAGTTTTGGTTGATTACCATAGGCGCCCACAGGGGGGGGGGGTCAAGGAAAGGTACTCCCCCCCCCCCCCCCCCGGCTTAAAGTTATATCAAAAATGGAAAAAAGTGCCTTTATCTGAAAATTTAAATATTTTAAACCTGTTTTAATTAGTTTTTCAGGCCTAATTCTGTTGTGTCAAAGTTGTCTTTTTTAATTATTCACACACATATTTATTAGTTAGTGTATATATTTACATATGTTTGTTTTTTGATTTAATGGATTCCAAAAAATTAAGTTCTCAAACAAAAATGTTCGATCGATTTTTGATGAGATTTAATACAGCAAACTATTCGACGTGAATAACTTAAATACCACCAAATTTTTTTTTTCACAAATTTTTAAATTAAAACAAATTAAATAAAAACGCTGAATTTTTATTTATTTATTTATAATTGTTTATGCGGAATGCATTTCGATTGTAAAACCATCATATTCAGCCGCTTTATTACGTCTACATTTATTGACGTAATAAAGCGGCAGAAGATGATGGTTTTACCATCGAAATGCATTCCGCATAAAAAATTACAAATAAATAAATAAAAATTCAGCGTTTTTATTTAATTTGTTTTAATTTAAAAATTTCTAAAACAAAAATATGGTGGTTTTTAAGTTATTCACGACGGACAGTTTGCTATATCAACTAGCTTCACGGTAGAAGTTCAAAAAATGTTAATTAATTTATTTTAATTAATTTTAATAAATCATATGAAATTTAATGTTTATAATCGAGCCAACTGTAAAAATCACAAATTCGATTCTTTTTTTTAATGACCTGTTCCCACTTCTTCATCTGTACGTATGTATATATGTATATATGGCATAAAAAATTTTGTTATTTTTTTATTTTCAAATCACTTCATATTAAATGATTCACGGGAACCATCATATTTCCAACAATAAAGATCCTAAAAAAAATCCCAAAAAATACAAAGTAAAGTGCCCCATCGAAATGGAAGACTCGTAATGCATATATACTTACTAAATTCTTAGTAATTTCAATATTATTTTATTTAACGCATAAATACGGTTTCTGTTTGAAATTAAGGTTGTTCTGGAATATAACCAGACAATTCAAAATTGAGATTATTAAGAATTTAATATGCAGTACATATAATTCGCTAATACTTAAATACATCGTTGCTATCTATACAAAGAAAGTAATCAAAAGTGTAATTAGCAATTCAGTTTCTACAGCCTGATGAGATTGACTGGAAATCCGAAATTAGCCATATGGTAACCTTAGAGTAATTTAAGTTTGTATTACATTTGTAACAAAATTACTCGACTAATCCTGCATAAATACAAAAAAAAATAAGTTGACACAAGTTGCATTCAACCATATATCGAGAAAAACATCGGCATAAAAGCATGTAGCGATTCTCTCATTTAAATCGCTAATTTTACTTCGTTTATCGCTACAATTATTTGAAATGTAACGCATTTCAACTTTGAAATATAATTGTAAATGAACAGCTCTTTTCGGTTCATATTGACACCTGCAAAATATTTTAACTTACAAATATTTACGGTTTGTTTCTGTGCTCAACTTAATAAATAATATATTTCCCTATATTTGAGTACAGTTCACTATTTGCATTAAATTAATATCTTGGATAAATTTAATGCAACACCGAAATTATCACCATCTATTGTCGCCATCGCAAACTAAATCATTAACGCATTACTGAATGTAAAAATTAAGTCTAAGTTTTTTAGATCTTAAAAAATAAAAAAATCGATTTTGACATACTAAAAATTTTCAACACACAATTCCCAATTTTTCTCTTGTGTATACTATGCGATACATCATCGCCATTACTTTAAAATAAAAAAATATCGAAAAACCACAAAATAAATTCATTCGAATTTATTCAATAATACCGGGCTTCTAATTATTTAACGCAAAGTGAAGTGGTGGATTTTAATCCACAATATTGTAAACTTAAATTGTCAATAAAAACTTGGCCACATATATCTTATAACCTGCACATTGTGTGTGCCCCCAATTAAGTCCGGTGTTTTAATTCGGAATTGGTGCTACCGCAGCTTTATACCGCGTTTCCAGGTATCCCACACAGCACACATACGCTAAAAGCACAATTTGCGCCAGGTAAATATACATTTCAATCCAAGGCAGCTATTCTGGGTTTTTAAATATCTGTTTAGTCAGAAATTATTCTTTTAGTATAGTTTCAGAAAAACAAGCATTCCTAGCAGATCATTATGGAATTTCAAATATTTGCGACTGTATATATCTCCGTTAGCCGTTTAGCGGCTCTAATCGGCACTAGCTCACTCACACTTTTACTATACATCCTAAAAATAGTCGCAAAATAGTTTCCACGGTTTTTTTAAATAATCAAAAATTATCTCTCTCCCTATAAGGAAAATGGAGTAAACCAGTAAGTAATTAATAAATGGCATGACCGGACAGAACAGCTTTTTTGTTTACAAAATATTTACCGCTAATTCAGTAATGTGTTTTATGCGGTAAATCCAGTAAACCAGTAACCTGATTATTACTAGTTATAAATAAATAGATTAAAGGTGTTATTCCACTTACCTGAACTAGTAGCAGAATTAAAGGAAGATAAAAATATACGTTTGTTGGATGGGCGAATGAAACAAAAACCCTTCTCAGCCAAAAAATATTTGGTTCTGCAGTAGTATGACTGCAATAAAAAGTATCAAATGGGAACATTTTAGAGCAGTCACAGTCACACTAACACGCGCAATATTAATTTTATGGTTATTATATTTTTCAAAGTTCCTCCTTAAAATATTGCTATAAAATAGTAAAAATAAAAAAACACATGACGTTTTTTTTGGTAGAGATTTCTTTAATTTTTACGGAAAATATACTAAAAATAAAAAGTATAATTCTGATGTGAGTATTAATAATATTTAATTTTTTAGATAATTATGAGATGTAAAACTAACCGAATTATGTAATAGATAGTAATATTTAATGTTTTTTTAACAATTATTGGTTATGTTTTGTGTGATGTAACAATGTCTCCTCAAAATTTTTAGTGGAGTAACATCTTATATTGTAGTGAACATTCACAAATTTATATTTGTATATGAAGTTGCTTCATATCACCAATAAATACACAAATATAAACAACAAAACTGTCTATTACCATTTATAATAAAAAGGAAAGAGTTCAAACGCCATAATTTCTTTAAATTTTTCTCGATGAATTCTAAATCTTTTAAATTCTTGAGATTCTTCTCCCATTTAGTAAGACATTTAAATATCATGAAGAAATTAAAAAGATTTAAGGAGAAGAATTTAATAAATTTAAATAATTTACAGCATTTAAAAAATCTTTAAATTTTCAAAATTTAAAGAATTTAAATAATCTTTAAGTTTTTTAAATTAGTCGCTTGAAATTCTTGAAATTTTCAAAATTCTTTAAAATCTTTAATACTTTTAAAACCTTCAATTACTTAAACTCTTTTTATTTTTTTCTTTAAATTATTTATAATATAAGAAAAATTTTAAATTCTTAAATTATTTAAATTTTTAACTTCATTAAACACACTAAATTCTTTTATTTTTGAAATCCTTAGAATTCTTTGAATTCTATCAATTTATTTTAAATATTTTAAATTCTTAAAATTTTTCAAATTCTTTAAATTTTTTCATTTCTATAAATTCTTTGAATTTTTAAAATCATCATAATTTATTTTTAAATCTCCAAGTTTGCTAAATTCTTTAAATACTTATCTTAAAATTCTTTAAATTTTATAAGTTATTAAATTGTTTAAATTTTCTCTTTCTAAATCGTTTCAAATTTATTTTTTTTTTTAATTTTTCAAATTTTCTTTTCTTTAAATTCGCTAAATTTTAAATAATCTTTAATTTCTCTAAATTTGTTATCTCTAAATATATTTAAGTTGTTTAATTTTCTAAACTTTTAAATTCTTTATCTGAAAATTCTAAGTTTCTTTAAATTCTTCAAATTTTACACGATGTTATTCTTTATAAAATGCTTTCTAGAAAGAAAAATTTAAAAAAAAATTTAAAGACAAGAATTCATGCGTACACTGAGAAAATTATAATACTTCAAAGTTAAAGATTGGGTACTTTTAAAATAAAGAACTGAGTTTTTCTTAAAAATGAATGTAAAATCCATTAAATTCATTGATTTATTCTTAAATTTAAAGTACAATGAAACTTTAAAATAAAGATTAAAAAATCTTTATTTTTAATGACTTAATAACAGTATACAAACTAAAATTGTACATTTCTCTTTATTTGATATTTTTTTGTATTTCATGAGGGAGCGAGTACATTTGCTCCGGTTAGTACAAATTTAGGTGACCGCTTGGGAACATGATATTGATGATGGAACGAAATCTCGCCCCCCCCCCCCCCCTCGTTATTGGAAAAATAGTAGAGACACAAATAATTAATTAAATTAAAGCTTTTCAGATCTTGTAGTTGAGGGAGGGGGTGGTAATAAAGGGGAAAACTAATGTGAATATTTGTTTACTTTAAATTTAAAGTTTCAGTTTCTTAAGTTTAAATTTATTTTCTTTGAAATTGAATAATTTTCAAAACTTAAAACCAAAGATTTTAAATCCTTAAAAATAAAACCTAACTTCCTTTGCGCAAAAAATATAGGGAAAATATCTTAGTTTTAATTGGTAAATTCTTAAATTTAAAGGATTATTTTTCTGGGTGTATGCAAATTCAGTAATTGTAGAATTTAAAAATGTAAAGAAACTTTAAAAATTAAAGAATCTAAGGAGAAGAATTTTTTTTTATTCATTAAATTCAGTTTTTTTACTGTTTTAAGTCATTTAAATTGTTTAAATCATTTAAATTCTTAACTTTTTTAAAATTCTTGAAAGCATTTGTTTTCTTTAAATTCTCTAAATTTTGTACAATCTTTAAACTGATTATATTGCATAAATGTTTTCCATTTTCTAAATTCATTAAATTTTTTAAATTGCTTCATTTCATTAAAATCTTCCGATTTTTTTAAAGTCTTTAAACTGCTTAGATCAATTTAATTTATTTAAATCCTTTTAATTTTGTAGAATCGTTAGTGTCCTTAAATTGTTTATTTTAATACTTTTTTTTAGTTCTGTAAACTCTTTGAATTTGAAGGATTTAAAGAATTCAAAAAATTCGCTAAATTCTTTAATTTTCTAAACTTTTTAATCCTTTGTTTCTTTAAAATTCTTTGAATTTTTCTTATATTCGCAAACATTTTTAAGAATTCATATTTCAAATTTTATACAAAGTTTCTTTAATTCAATAAATGAATGATGGCTCCGGTTCAATGAATGGAGAAGCAGAACCCTTACGGGCGAGACCATCAGCTGCCTCATTTCCCACAATTCCAGTATGACCTGGCACCCCAATAAGTGTTACCTTATTTGTGCTTGACAAATGCTTAATAATTTTCAAACAGTCCCATACCAGCCTTAACTCAACAGTAAAAGACCTAAGATTAAGCCTTTAAGGCCGATTGGCTGTCTGATACAATATATAGTTATGTTCCAATGAACTAGTAAATATGCTAACTAGTCATATTCTATAACATTCCATTCCCGCGCATATAACATATCAAGTAAAGTCGTTGAACAACAAAAATGTAGAATTAACAAGAATCAACAAGTCTAAACAAGATAACATATTGAAAATGCATCGTTGCAATAATTAGACACTTAAATAAGAATAATCATTTTATTAGAAATTATATTTTTTAAGTTTAGTTTTAAGATCTAACTCAATGTAATAAGACGGAAAAAATAAAATTGTGAAAATAAATAATTTTTTTTATGTTTTAATCCGCCTTCGAAATATAATTGGCGCAGCCGTACGGCAAAGTGAAAGTTCAAGTGTATTGTGTTAAGTGCATAAAAACAGCGAATAAAAACTGTTTATAAGAGTGAATCCGTGGAAATAATTCGAATAATTATTTCAACTTTTTTTTTGTGACATTTAAAATTTGTGACAATTTAAAAAAAAAATAAGAAAAAAGTGACATCCTAGGCTGAAGGTGAAAACACCGCCGAAAGGAGTTGTGATTCCGCCAATAAACACACACCACTGCTACACTTTGGGACCGAAACCATCCACGACAGCAAAACAAGGTAAGAGTTTAATTTTATTTTATAATAAATTTTGTTTTTGCCAAAATCGTGCACTACTAGATAGACACGATAAATTAAAAATTTAATCACATCAAGTGCATACTACAAGATAGGTGTAGGAAAGTGATAGAATTTTGTGGGAAACGTCAACCGTCGCGCACTATAAGATAGACGCGAAAAGACGAATATTTCAATCTCCCAGTGCTAGGTCAAGGTAGACAAAATTTTTCGTAACAAGAAAAACTGCACGAGAGAAAAGAAAAATCTTGAATACTTTATAGCTAATCGAGGTATAAAGTTAATAGAAAAAGAAACTCGTGAAGAGATGAACGAGGAACAATCACAAAAGTTAAATGAGCAACTGGCAGCGATAACAAACCAGTTAGCTAACCTGATTCAGAAGAATACTGAACAGGATCAGGTACTGCAGTACCTCAGCATAAAGGTTGAGGCACCACCAGCCCCTAAACCCAAGGAAGAAACGGGAGAGAATCGAACAGTTTTCGATATATTCCGAATTCCCGACCCTATCAAGTCGATTCCTTCTTTCGACGGTAATAAAAAACAGGTGACCTCGTGGTTGAAAACAGCCGAGGAAACACTGAATTTATTTGCTCAAATAGTCCCTCAGGCACAATTTCAAGTTTATGTACAAGCTGTGAGGAACAAAATAGAAGGTAAGGCAAAGGATATATTATGCCTTGCAGGAGACCCTGGTTCATTCCAGGAAATAAAAGAAATACTGCTCGAAGCCTTAGGCGATAAGCAGGAACTCGCGTATTATAAGTCCCAGCTATGGGCAAATAAGCAAAACGAAACTATGACAATTCACAGTTTCTATAATCGGACGAAGGAGATCGTCCAAAATATTAAAACGCTTGCGAAACAAAAAGAAGTGTATAATACCTCATGGCAAGCGATTTGCACTTTTATTGAAGAGGATGCACTTGCAGCATTCATTTCCGGCTTAAGAAAGCCATATTTCGGTTATGCTCAAGCGGCAAAACCCAAGAACATTGAGGAAGCATACGCTTTCCTCTGTAAGTTCAACTCAAACGAGATAATTTCAAATAATTCTCACAAGAATAATCAAGGTCCATCCATTCAAAATAAAACTAACCAAAATTTCCAAAAGCCTAAAGAATGGAACTCTAATAACCATAATTTTCAAAAACAAAAAGACTGGAACTCAAACAACCAAAATTTCAAAAAACCAGGTTCAGTTAGAGAACAGGCTATTCCCATGGATGTAGATGTTTCTATGAGATCTAGAAACACATTCAACAAGAAAATGGTGTACAATCACGAAGTTAGTTCAAACAATGAGGAACATGGAATTGAAAATTTAAATTTAGAGGAACCATCAACGGAACTCGAAGTAAATTTTCAAGCGGATCCAGAATCGGATACGGAAGATTAAACTTCCTACCGTATCTCAAATGCCACAATAAACAAACTAACCAAAAAATTACCCTATTGTTAGATACGGGCGCTAACAAAAACATTATTAAGCCCAATATTATACCCAATCAGCTCCTAGAATTACAAAACACTTCGGTGAGAAACATTCTTGGAATTCATAAATTAAATAAAAAAGGAAAAATTAATTTAATAAGTAAAAGTTTACCCCCTCAAACGTACTATGAATTAGATTTTCATAGATTTTTTGACGGTATTCTAGGATCAGAATCAATGGCTAAAATGAATGCCAACATTGATTATGGATCAAACACCATTTCCCTAAACGATCAAAAATTTAAATTTTACCGTTATTATCCAGCAGAAAATTTTTATCACCATACAGTCACGTTCGAAACCTCAGAGAACGGCGAATGGGTTGTACCAGAGTATGGTAGAGTAAATAATAAAATTACCATCCAACCTGGTCTTTACAAGGCCACTAACCTCAAAACAACAGTTAGAGTTTTAACAAGTGAGCCCATACCACCAAAAGTATTACCGAAACTCAAGTTGAAAATTAACAACTTCGAGACGATAAAACCTATACCTATTTTTGGTAATGATCCAATCAAAGAGGAAGATATTAGGAAGATAATTAGGATAGAACATCTCAGTGATAATGAAAGAAAAGCTCTCCTCAACACTATTTACAATAACCAAGCAGTACTGTTGAAACCAAATGAAAAACTATCAGCAACAACAGGAATTAAACACACAATTTTTACATGCGATGAAGCACCCGTCTATACAAAAACGTACAGATACCCACACCATTTTAAAGCGGATGTGGAAGAACAAATTCAAGAAATGCTGAATAACGGCATTATCCGTCATTCCAAAAGCCCTTACTCGGCACCAATTTGGGTGGTCCCCAAGAAAATGGATGCCTCAGGGAAAAGAAAAATAAGAGTTGTCATAGATTATAGAAAATTAAATGAAAAAACGATCGATGACAAATTCCCAATTCCTCAAATTGAGGAAATATTAGATAGTTTAGGAAAATCTACTTATTTTTCAACTATAGATCTAAAGTCTGGCTTCCACCAGATTCTAATGGACGAAAAGTCGCAAGCCAAAACAGCCTTTTCGTCAGACAAAGGACACTTTGAGTTCTGTAGGATGCCATTTGGTTTAAAGAATGGTCCGGCGACATTCCAGCGCGCCATGAACAATGTCCTACAGGGACTAGTAGGCAAAATATGTCATGTATACCTTGACGACATCGTCGTTGTAGGGGAAAATTTGAAGACTCATTTAAATAATCTAAACATTATTCTAAAAAGACTCTCAGAATTCAACCTTAAGATTCAACTCGACAAGTGCGAATTTCTGAAAAGAGAGACTGAATTTTTAGGACACATAATAACCCAGGATGGTGTAAAACCAAACAGGGAGAAAGTACAGAAAATATTAGACTGGCCACTACCCAGAAACCAAAAAGAAATTAAACAATTTTTGGGACTTTCTGGTTATTACAGAAGATTTATAAAGGACTATTCCAAAATTGCAAGAAACATGACAAAGTATTTGAAGAAAGACATACCATTAAACATGGCAGACCCCGATTATGTTAAATCATTCGAAACGCTTAAAAACACCATAGCAACCGATCAAATACTGACGTATCCCGATTTCACACAACCCTTCATCCTAACAACGGATGCTTCGGATTATGCAGTGGGCGCAGTCCTCTCACAGATTCAAAACAAAGTTGAAAAACCTATAGCGTTCGCTTCACGAACATTAAATTCTACGGAAATGAGATACGCAACCAACGAAAAAGAGGCTTTAGCGATAATATGGGCCGTAAAGAAATATCAGCCATACCTGTACGGAGGCAAATTTACATTGGTAACAGACCATAAACCTTTAACTTTTATTAAGTCATCAGAAAAAAACTCTAAAATTCTAAGATGGAGGCTCGAGTTGGAGAACTATGACTACGAAGTAAAATACAAAGAAGGGAAAGCAAACGTTGTGGCGGATGCTCTAAGCAGAATGCCAACTACAGATGAAATGAGAGAACTAAATTCAAATGAGGTTGAGAATAACACATCACGTGAATCTCAGAGAACTCAAGGAAATACTTCGGATGAATTAGAAACAATTCATTCGGCAAGCACCTCAGATGACTATTTCATCCACTTCGCGGATAGACCTATCAATTATTACAGAAACCAACTTATTTTCAGGCTTTCAGAGAATATCGATACAATCATTTCAGAAAATATTTTTCCAAATTTTAAAAGAATCATTATCGCACGTAAATCCTTTGAACAAGAGGATATAACCAACTTCATGAAAACATATCACAATGGTGCAATTCTATCCCCAGAAAGTTTATACCATAAAATCCAAGTGTCTTTTAGACAAAACTTTTCACAGAAAAGCCATTTTGTTTTTGTTACAAAAATGGTTGAAGACGTTAAAAATGAGAATCGGCAAGATGCCATAATAGTTAAAGAACATGAAAGAGCACACAGGGGCATCAAAGAAGTCGAGAACCAATTAAGACGATCATATTTCTTCCCAAAAATGGGCAACAAAATCAAAAATCACATCAATGCATGTACCATCTGCAATATTCATAAATATGATCGCAAACCATATAATATAAAAATCTCACCACGACCGGTTACTGAAAAACCATTAGAGCGGATTCATATTGACATTTTCAGTATTAATAAAATTAGTTTCCTATCAATAATTGATTCCTTTTCTAAGCATCTACAAATGGTTCCAATTAATACCAAAAACGTAACAGATGTAACTAATGCTCTGAATAAATATTTCACGCTTTTTGGAATACCAAATTGCATTATTTCCGATCACGAAACAACCTTTCAATCAGGGCAATTCAAACAATACCTAAATAACCTAAATATCAAAATTGAATATGCATCTTCCTCGGAGTCTAATGGACAAATAGAAAAGACACATGCAACAGTGATCGAAATATTTAATACAAACAAACATAAATTAACGAACACAGATACTTCAGCTGCCATAGAATTGTCAGTTGCCCTATACAATAATTCCGTTCATTCCGCAACTAAGTTTACTCCAAATGAAGTAATATTTAACCAAAATAACTTCATAAACCCGATCGAAATTCAAGCACAAGCTAACAATATTTTCCAAATGGTCAACAATAATTTAAATAAAACAGTTAGAAAAATGGAAAAACAAAACGAAATAAAGGAAGAACCACCTAAATTAGTAGAAAATCAGATAGTATTTATAAAACCGAATATAAGGACGAAAGCTCAACCAAGAGCAATCGAAACTCAAATCCAAAAAGTAACGTCCAAAACATTTCAAACAAATAGAAATATAAAGAGAAATAAAAACAAAATAAAAAGAATAAAAGAAAATAATTAAAAATTAATTTTTACCATTTCAGGAAATTCCTATTTTTAATCTATTCATTGGAAATTATAAATTTATTATTGGTATATAAAAATTTAATTGAAAAAAAATGTGTAAGAAAATGTATTTAATATCAATGTTAGTAATATTAATTTTGGTTTTTCAATATAACAATGCTCAAAAATTAGAAATTAGAAACTTAAATGAAGACCCTTTATTATTAATAAAAACAAACGAATGTAAAATACAAGTGGGAAATGTAAAAATTATACACCCGATCAATCTAACTAGTTTACAGTTAACAGTAGAATCAATCAATAAATTCATTTCTAACAAATTAGATATTAAGGATGATAAATTAGAATTATATAACATTATAAAAGAAAAATGTAAAAAATTAGATAATAACTTGCAACAAATAAAACCATTAAAACGAAATAGACAAAAACGTTGGGACGCCTTAGGCACAGCATGGAAATGGCTTGCTGGAAGTCCAGATGCGACAGACTTGAGAATTCTGACAACAACAGCAAACGACTTAATAGAGAACAATAATGAACAATTCCGAATAAATAAGCAAATAAACGAGAGGATACATATGGTAACAGATACCGTAAACAGAGCAATGACAAATACCAATATGGTTAACAAAATAATCATCACCGAGATGGAAATGATTACGACGATCATCAATATCGACACAATCAACGCTATACTAGAAGATATCCAAGATGCTATCATCAGGACGAAGGTTGGATTGCCAAGCAATAAAATTCTGTCATTAAAAGAACTAATGATAGTAAAAAACCTAATGGTCACACAAGGCGTCAAGATTACACTACCAGAAGAAGCATTGCAATATGTAGTACCAAAAATAGCAGCAAACGAAGAAACACTACTGTTCATATTAGAAGTGCCAAAATTGGAAAATGAAACATCGGTAGCAGTACTGGTCGTACCATTAACAATCAACGACACAGTAATTAAGGAATACCCTCAACACCTGATAAAAACAAATCGGGAATTATTTACAACAACAAATTATAAGAACTTCGTCCAGAAACACGCAGAAATCAAGGGATTCGAAGACGACTGCATCAAACCTCTGGTGATGGGGACAAAAAGTTTATGCAACGTGACGGCAAAAACAGAAACGACTATACATTTCATCACGGAAGATAAAATCCTAATAGACAATGCAAAAGATGAGATATTGTCATCGGATTGTGGACCAAACAATCGCACGTTGACAGGCAATTTCCTAATAACATTTTGGAATTGCACGATAATATTGAAAGATAAGAAATTCCAATCGTTCCAAATAAGAAGCGAAACACAGGAAATACAAGGAGCGCTACATAACCTTCAAGCTACTCGACAACTGGTTAAAACTGTCAATATCGATCTAATTGAACAACAAAACCTGCAAAATAGAAAACAAATAGCGAAAATATACACGAAACAAACAGACCATCAATATTGGATATGGTCCTTATCAGGAGGAATATCCGTATCATCAATCGGTATAATAATATTAGTCATCTACATCTGTATCAACACGCGTCAACAAGTCACAAAAGTGGAAATAAGGGATGTAAACAAGCTAAATTCAACGCCAACGAACGAAAATAGCCACTCGCATTATTCGGATTTACTGGCAAAACTGGGCATTAAAGCTAAGGACGAGGACGCCCTTTCTCTACCCCCGGGAGGAGTTATGTTCCAATGAACTAGTAAATATGCTAACTAGTCATATTCTATAACATTCCATTCCCGCGCATATAACATATCAAGTAAAGTCGTTGAACAACAAAAATGTAGAATTAACAAGAATCAACAAGTCTAAACAAGATAACATATTGAAAATGCATCGTTGCAATAATTAGACACTTAAATAAGAATAATCATTTTATTAGAAATTATATTTTTTAAGTTTAGTTTTAAGATCTAACTCAATGTAATAAGACGGAAAAAATAAAATTGTGAAAATTTTTTTTTATGTTTTAATCCGCCTTCGAAATATAATTATATACCTTTGCATCGTTTAGGCCTTTTGCAATGCCTATCCTAGCGCAAAGTTCTATAGCATGTACTTCTGCTTGAAAGACGGCAGCGTTGTTACCCAAGGACTTCGAGAGGGCAGTCCCGCTCCCGTATATTCCTACTCCCGCCCCGTCTTCCGTTTTTGATCCATCTGTAAACCATACCATTGACCCTCGCTCAAAGGATGGACCCCCTGTTCTCCACATATCTTGGTTAGGTAACCTAACACAAAATGGTTTGTGGAAGTCCAGTTTAGCTGGCATACAGTCGGAAGGCATTCCTATGGTAAGGTCTGCCTGGGATTTCCAGATGGCCCACCATATTAGCCGGTTTGATGTTTCCCACCGCCTGCGTCTTAAGGGTCATAATAGTAGCCTCCATTTTAAGATGCAAATGCAATGGAGTCAGTCCTCTGCGGTTGGACATGATTTCATTGAGCCCGTGACCCCAATGCAGGCTATACGCTGAACCTTATTCAATAAAGTTTGCGCTGCCCTCTGTTCAGTTTTAGGCCATCATACTACCGATGCGTAGGTTACCAAAGGCCTAATAATTGTTAGAAATGACCAGTAGATCATTTTTGGTTGTAGTCCCCAACTACGTCCATAGAGTCTCTGACAGGCCCAAAAAGCTTAGTGGCTCTGTTTTGAACTTTAAGTAAATGTTGTTTCCAGTTCAGTCCTAGTTTAAAGTTCTAAAGCATTTTTTTTATTATACAATGCAAGTTGCATTCTTTATCAAAATTTTCACCTAATCTACATCAAAATAAATATTGCTCGCTAAATATGTTTTTTTTTTTCGCTGGCGCTACATCCCATAGAGGAACTTGGCCGCTTCATAGTGAAGTTTCGTAATCATTTTTACAACGGATAATGAGTGATTAGTTCATTGATCCATACATTAACCAGCCGTGATTTTTTCATCACCCGCCGGGAATCGAACGCGGGACCTCCGGAGCTTAAAGCAAGCATGCTAACCACTGTGCCACCGGGGCGGCTCAATATGTTGCTCTGCTAAATATTGCTGAAATTCGGAATATTATATGTAACTATTACTTGTCAACATTTTGTTTTCTTTTCGAATGAAAATGATATTGTTGCGCAAGCGTGTTTATTTCCGTTACAAGCTTTGCAACAAAATATGTCGTAGTAATTTGAATCAAATTTATTTTTGTTTGCCTACCTTACATCAAAATAAGACTTAAATTGCGTCGAAATGCATCAATGAACGTTAATTGCGCATACGCATTATTTAGTTGCAGCTTTAAATCGCATAAGGTTGTAATTGTATGAAATAAACGTTTGATGTTTGTCTTACATCAGATTAAGATGTAAGGTAAAATCGCATACGCCTCGATGCGAAATTCGTCGCAAAATTTTCAACTGTGTATATGAAAACAAAAGGCAATCTCTCGTCGTCCTTGCGCAGATAGAATGGACCACTGCTAAGAGTCTTTGGGGAGTTTTTTTATTTTAGTATGTGAAATGCAAACGTAAATATTGATGCAAATGTTATAGTTTTGATAATTTTCTGACGTTTTCTAGCACACTGTCTTTCTTGTCATAAAGTTCTCTATTTCAGTAAGTGAGTAGTTATTAAAAAACACATTTTTGGGACTATTTTATTTTAGATAAAGATACCAACCCATGATTTACAAGTCCTAAAAAGCAGCATTTTATAAAATATTCAAACTATTTATGTGTCGACATTTTTTTCGAGATTATGCCTTACGAGATTTTTATTTTCTAGATTATGTCCAACTCGAGATTTTGATTTTCGAGATTTTGTCCTATCAAGATTTTAGAAAACTTGGTGATCCTGATTTACGTAAGTCTCGCTTATGCAATAAATGGGGAACAAAAATATGCTAAAACCCCCAGCTGTTTTCGCTACTGCAATAGTCAACGTTTTACGAAGCAGTAGTCGGTGGTTTGTTTGGTGAATTACTCTCTACTGTGGCGCAAGAAACTTTGAAACTGACAGGAACAATCAAATGAGGGATATAGCGCCCTGCAGTTTGCTATAGCAAAAAATATATTTTTCTGATATTCCGATAAAGTGTTAGCAGTCCTTTGAGGACAAATACTTCTCATCGAAAGTCTCAAACTGAATCTCGTTTGCGGCACATCATGCAAAACATCAACCGGTAAAATTCTGAGGAGAATAAACAAGTCTGTATCTAAGAGGATCTTGATCAAGCATTCGATGCCCTTATGGTATAGTAAGAGGCCTAAATTTAAAAAAATCAACTTCTAGTTGATAAATTGAAGAGTTAGATAAATGGTTCCTTCTAATAACAAATAAACCATATTAGATAAGGAAACTGAAGCGTATATATTCGGCTCATTCCACCTCTGAGTACAAAACAAATATAAAACAAAGAATTAACGTTGGAGTTCCTGTAACAACAACAGAATGACGCCAAAATAATATTCAAATCAAATATCACGATAACTTTAAATAAATAATCGTGATATTTGCATTTGAACAATAAAAAAAAAAATCATCACATGCTTAATACTATAAATATTATTGACTCAAAATTAAATTTTTAAAATAACAATACAAAATATAAAAAAAATATTTTGATAGCAAATGTAATTTATTCTTATTTACATTTTTATTAAGCGTTCAAATATGATTCTGATTGTTTTCTAAAATAACAACTATTATGATGGATGTTGCGCGGTGATTGTGTTGCGAAAGCAAATAATTAGGCCGCGTATCATACATCAAATCGAAAATCATCTGTTTTTTTTTTTGCTTTGTTTTTTTACATAATGAAGACATAAAATTGCAAAATAAATCGAATCACGTTTAAACAACAATGATGTCATGTCGTCATGTCTCATTTAAGATGACATGATGTTTTCAATTGAATCGAAAATGCTCTTTTGTTTAATCAAAGTCATATGATTCCTAATTTCTCTTACTTTTGCTCCACATTCATTCATTTCACAAAATCACAACAATTTATTAAATAACAGCAAATGCATTTTAATTATTAAAGATGGTATGGAGATTTATTCTAAACAATTCAAGTTCAGTCAACTATTTTATATAAGTATTTATGTTTGTATATTAATTGGAATGGAAATGATATAGGAATATGAAATGACTGTTGTTTCCAGACGTGTTAGCTATTTATATACATATCATACATACATAGCAATTTAAGATTCTCAGGTTTATTGCGGCAAATTTTATAGGAAAAATTTCTTTCAATCGAAAGATGAAAGATATTTTCGAATCTCATCGAGAAGAACTGACGTGACGACTTTTGTAAGGCGTAGGTAGAATCACGCTAAAACCAAATTGTACAACACTAATTTAATTCAGTATTCTGGTAGTACATCGATACTACCTTTGTTACTCTCGTAGGGAGGTTACCTCGTCTGCGGTGTTCTTATAGCACAGTAAAATGAATCAAACTAATCATAAACTTGGAAAATTTTTAAAAACTGTTTTAGTTTTTATTGCTTTCCGCTGAATTTTCATTTAATTTATTGGATAATAAAAACGAGAAGATGAAGTCACATATTCGTAAAACATTCTGAATATTGAATGTAAGATTATGTGTTTCTTTTTTATGATTGGAGCTTGAATATTTATGGGCCGGATGCCAAATAGGCAAAACAAAATATTTGTTGTACTCGGAACATTAATTAAAACACCTTTACATAACGGTCTCTTTGCCTTATACTTTACATAAAAAGGTGGAAAATCTTTAAAATCGCTGCTTCCTTTTTATTTTCTCTCATTAATTATTAATTTGGTTGACTTGGTTCTACTCTATTCTTCGACGTGTTAATAAGCTGTGCTCTTCTAACTATCTTTTCATTGACTTTGATTGTGACTAGTGTCAATTAATAAACTCAATTTATTTATCTTATTGTTCCAAAGAACCCTTTATACATACAACACAAGTAGTCATGTTATGTAAGAATGCCTAATATGGTTCCTCATTAGAATTGTCAACTTGAACCTTGCGCCGAATGTTTCGGCTTTGAACGTGAAACTTTGGACGTTTGGAGTTGAGAATAATTTATACAATGACATCTGAATGAAATAAATGTCGTGGTAATTTATAACAGCATCTGTTCAGTAAAAGTAAAATATATCAACATCCGCACATTTCCATTTAAAGAAGAATTTTGTATGATGCACATTATCTGAAAAAACTGGCAGCAGTTTAATTTTTTAGTTATTTGATGGGCTTCATCTAAAATTGTTTTTTCCAAAAAAATACTGTTACCCAAAACCTTGGGTAACATTTTCTTTAATCAGTATAAGCATATAGTATGCAGTTGAAGTGAAATTAAATTTTCACTAGTCTCCCAAAAATACAAGGATAAATAGGACCTGAAAAATTTGTTTTACCGAATTTCGTAAAATTGTAGATCAAACAACTTGAATGTGTAAATTTATATTTAAACATTTTAAATAGAATTAAAAAAAGAACTAGGAAGTCAAACGATGAAATGTCAAAATTTACCTTCACATTTATCGTGTATGAAGATAAAAATGTAGTGAAATATATGTAAAGATAAACAGAGATATTTACAAAAAAAAATTCAGCGGTGGAATTCTCATTTTTACATGAACAAATTCATTTCACGTCAAGTACGTGCCAGGCTCAGTATTTCATTAGAATTTATCAAAATATTTTCTTATTAACTCAACAAAATACAACAAAAACAATGTTGTAATAGGGGTGACGGTCGTCTTCGTTAAAAATTTGTGAATATGTCAGGCTTAATATGCTACACATAGAAGGTGTTAATTAAAATATCCGGATTACAAATTTAAGATCAAAATGCTGATTTGAATAAAATATACCACAAAATTTCAAAACAAAAATGAATAAATCATCTATTTTTTGCTTTAAAGCAGACATATTGGATCTGCCATTTTGAATATAACTTAACTTCAGGGACCCTATTCTCGTACTCCAACTCCATTGTTCCTATGTGGACTTCTGTCAAAATGCATAAAAACTTGCGAAAATTATAATTCTAATATTCTTGGATACACTTCTACGGGGAGAGGTAGAGAGGGGGTAGAGAGTTCAATGATGTAACAATTTATGTGGTTGAAGATCATGGAAAAATAAACAATTTTACATATAGTTAGGCAATATATGTACGTCCACAGGCCACGATTGCCGGAGGTATTTATCATGACCCTACGATTGATATTATATCTAGACCGTTATTGCTTCAAAGTAAGCTAAGATTATTACCGTCAATTATCACGCAGTTTCTCATCAGAAATGGTTATGAACCGACAGAGGTTCATCGGCTAGTCCAACCACTAGTTGAGAAATTCAAGATTTCAAAACAAAAACGATTGGCTGGGGAACCATCTCCGGAACCCAAGAATAAAATGATTTCCCTCACAGGGGGAGCAATCTAATTTGGGACCTCCCCTTGTACTAGTGATTAAGGCGCCAAAAAACCGTGTTTGATAAGGACTTCTTGGAAGATACAAGGATGTAGGTTATGGCCTGGGAATTCCTCGGAACGTTATTTTCCGCGGAACAGATGAATAAAATTTGAAAGGGCATCATTGAGAAAACCGAAGAACAGAAAGTAGGCACTGTTAAGCAAAAGTTCCTGAATACTACTGACAAGGCAGGATATTTATCGTTTAAATCAACCATGCAATGGATAAAGGAGATTACAAAAAACATCAAACTTTGGGAAGGGACAGATCAGTGGACAATACCTAAGGAGGACGTATCTATCGGGAAAATGGTGGTCTTTCTTCCCGAATTCTGCAAGAGCAAATGGACAACTCGGATGTCTTAAAGGACTATGAGGTGTCCATTGACTCTAAATCTGAAGCCAAAAATGGAGCGTGTCCAAATAAACCTGCATCATAGAAATACTGCATCAGCAGCTCTCTGCAGAAGGTCTGCTTTAGGCACTTCAACAGTGGGCCTAGTACAAGAGCCGTAGGTAAATAGGGGACGCATATGCGGACTCAATACCAAAAACTGTAAGTAAATTTAGGACAGGAAGGCACCAAATCCAAGGGCCACTGTTATAATTAATACCATAAAATATCTAATCAATTAAGAATTCAAAACTGTGACACAACTTCAGCCCTCGTAGAGCTGTACATAGATAAAGGAAGGAAGGAGGTAATAGTAGATTCAGCCTAATCCTCTGGTGACACAGAGATTTCAATTAACTAATAGAGGAAAGGATCTCATAACGAACTGCCCAGACAATGCAAAATATTGTATTATCGAATGTGATGCAAATGTCCACAATATAACATGGGGAAGCTCTAACACCAACAAAATAATTAGGGAATTATTACTCGATTGTTTTTTGTTTCAATAGTAATCTAAGTAAACTTAATGAAGGAAAATATCGTACCTTTATCTCTGCGACAATGCAGGAGGTGGATGATTGTCTAACTAACTGAAAGGCAGTAGAGTGCCGCCTGAAATCTCATTCTCAGATCATAGACAAAAATATGTTTAAAATGCAGATGATGCTGAAAGCAACACAGACATATAGAGTGCCGGAAAAACGAACTGAAGGCGAGTGGGGAATAGTTTCAAAGTCATAAATTAGAGCACAAGTTATGAAATTGGATCTGTAGAAGGTCTAGCCGGCACGCTTGATTAGACAATGAGGGTAATTATCGCCTCAGAGGGCCTATTCCATTTAGGCCATGGATTGCCAGTGCAGTGATGATTTATCCTCTCTGCAAACCAGCGATGGTACAATTATCATATTCAGGAAAACTTGGTGGTTTCTTATGAGGACTCACTTGTCGAGATGTACTCCTGGAGAAAACACAGGGTTCGAAGGTAAGATTAATCTACCAGCTTTATAACCTTCCACCAGGGTGCGCATCACGTGAATTGTTTTGGTCATGTATCAGGCAGCTGTGTGATGGGTACAATTGTGTAAGGAGTAACTGAGGCCATTTGGCTCATTGTGGCCATTTGTCAAAGGCCAAGGTACGGCGCTAAAACAGAAATCGTTGACAAACCCTTAATCTACGGTGGTAAATCTGGGTGACCTACAAGCGACTTTTCATTCTCAGCAACTCGTAAGAGTAACATCTAAATGGAAGACGGGGCAGGGCTAGGAATATATGGAGGTGGGACTGCTCTATCGAAGTTCTTGGGAACTGATACTACAGTGTTTCTAGTTGAAGTGCTTGCTATAGTAACCATCTAGGAGGGAGATAAATGGCCCCAGAAAGTATGTATCGCGTACCGGTCGGCAGTATTATCAGGTTCATTAAGAGCTTGAAAATTGACTGGATGGATTGTTAAGCAGGGTCCAAGCACAAAATATCTTTTAGGTCGCAGTGGAGGTGGCTAAATGACCACATGGCCCTTCAACAATAATAATAATAATACGATAACCCAACACTAAGGAAAGGAAAGCAGAACTTAGCGAAGGACTGATTTTTGCAAAGAAAACGACCACGGCGAAGGGGGGATGGTTATTACAGCCCTTCACACCCTATAAATTGCCCGAACCTGATGGAGTATTTCCGTTACTCATTCAAGAAAGAAGAGAAACACTAAAAATTAACCTCGGCAGTGGAGGACAATAAAGGTGGTATTTATCCCAAATGAGGATTTAAAATTCTCGGATGAAGCAAAATCGTATCGACCTATAAGCCTTCCATCTTCTCTGCTATAGTCGATGGAGAAACAAGTTGATCAATACATTGTACTGGAGGTGCTACCAGCCCTGCCACTCAATCTCGTATTAAATAAAATTGTAAAAACCATTGAGGTAACATTAGCCACAATGGAAATTACTCTCGGTAATTTTAAAGACATAGAAGGTGCTTTTGACAAAGCTTCTTATGAATCAATGTAGAGTAGAAAACAACAAAATCATTAAATGAATCAAACACATGCTGGTGAGCAGAGAAATCTGTACTCACTTAAGAGATGAGACCTTTGTAATAGGCGCTACAAAAAGTTGCCTACAAGCTGGAGTACCTTTGATATGATCGCTAATGGTGTATGAACAACTAACAGATCTGGACAAACTTCGATACAATGTAATAGAATATGCCGATGGTGTATCCGTAGTAGTCAGAGCAAAGCAATGCCCTGGATCCAATGTAATTGTTGCAAGAAGACGGGACTTATAGTAAACCCAAATAAAATAACAATCATATCATTTACTGAGAGGAGGAAACTCAACAGTTCTCATTTTGTGTTGGATTGAAAAAATTAAGTACATGGGAATACATCAGATTAAAAGCTGACTTGGGACACACATCTTACGACAACAATAAACGAGGTAACAAAAAAGCTATGGGGTTGTAGGCAAATGGTAGGTAGGACCTGGAGCCTTAGTCTCAAAGCAAACAGCTGAATCTACAAGCAAATGATCAGTCCAGCAATAAATTATGCTGACCAAACTCCAGAGACTAGCGTGTCTTGGAATTACTGGAGCCATGAGAACCACTCAAAAAAGTCCTGCTATCATAGAAGCAAGAAGTGGGAGCAGGAGCGGACATAATTAGGCCACGGTGTAACAAACATATGCTACTATCGAATGACAACACCTCCTTCCAGGCTGAGAGCTACGCTGTTATAACAGCAGCGAAAATTATTGAAACCAGGAATAGAAGTAACCAAAAATTGTGTATACTATCACGTAGCGCTAAACGAACTAGCTAATAAGAATAAAGCCGAATTTGTCTGGGTGCCAGGACCCGTAGGTTTTGAAGGCAATGAGAATGCGGATCTATAGGTAAAACTAGGAGCAGCAAAAACTTTTATCGGACCATTGCCATTCTGTGGCTTTGACAAAAGCATGGATCTGGAGGGCTTGGGAAGCTACCCTAGACTTACGGCAATCAAAACAATTGTTAACGGCTAACGAAGATTTAGAGCTAAGTTAGATGGTTCTAAGATTCCTCTGTGGAGGATTAACAACATACAGTACTTGCAGATACCACTTCAAAAATATGGGTAAGGTGGTATATGACACATGCAAGTTCTGCTGAAAGAGAAGGAGACCATTGGGCACCAACAAAAATGGAAGCCCCTAAGCAAAATTTTCATTAAGGGCAGCTGGTGTAGGGCCTTATCAACCAAAAGAATTCCAAAACTACTTAAAGAGGCCGAAGTTCCTTGAGTTGAAGGAGGAGGATGCACAATAGTTATTTCCTTAGCCCATTAATTTAAAAAAGAAACATTTCGGAAAGCCTGTGAAAATCTAGAAACCCTACGAAAGTTCCGAAAATTCGGGTAAATGTTACTAACACTACCAAGCAAAATGCTACTAAGTAAGTTAAGACTAAGCTCAACCAAACGAATGCAGTTAGAAGTGAACAGCCAAATGATACCGGATAATTTCGTATAGATCGATCAATCATATTCTTCGAATAGGCTCTAAGATCTTCGAGTAACATCGAACTATCAAATACACCCGACAAACTCAAACATACTCAAATAATCTCGAAAGTCTTGAATAACCTAGCTGTTTCGAAACACCGAATCACTAAGTAAGTCTCGAACATCACGCATCTCATTCCCATACTACACTTCAAATATCTTGAGAAATTTTAAAAGTGATCAAAAAATGAAATCCGAGATAAAGGGATATGAAAAGGAGAACCCAGCTGAAAACAACCAAAAAAAAAACAGCATCACCAATTGCAAAATTAATTTGGGATTTTCAATTTCTTTGCATTTAAAATAGTTTCTCAAAATACACCGGTTTTACCGGGTCAATTTATTATAAAAACTGGCTGATTTCGCTCAAATATGAGTTGGTTCACTTTCTAAAGACAAAAGGCTCTCATAATGAGGGAAACAAAAAATTGTTTTCCTTCGCGGTTAGGATTTTTTCTAGGAAGAAAGTTCCAACAATTTCTTGTTTTTTTTTCAGATTAGTATTAGCTCCCTTTAGCCAAGTCAGATCATCCTTTTTCAAGTCAAATTTAACCATTTTCGAAAAAAATTCAAACTATTGTCAATCAATCTACATTCAATCTTTTTCAGATCAAATTCAACCTTTTATAATCAAAATTTGAAAAGGTTGAATTTGATCTACAAAAGGATTAATTTAATTTGTGTCAGATTGAATTTGAAGTTCAAAAGAGGTAAATTTGGAGTGCAAAACGTATATTACAAATAAATCAACCCAGCAAACACTATAAAATCGTTATGATTGGACGTCGAAAGCTTTGATTTCAAACGAATTTAGCAAACTTTTTTTAAATCTATAAAGATCTGTCAGAAACGTTAGGTTCATTTTTATACCTATGGAGTCAGATTACGTGTAATTACTCGGATATTCACTTCACCTTCAGTAACCGAGAAGAAATTGTTGGGCCTGTTTTTAAGAAAATATTTAATAACAACGGGAACGTCTTCTTCTTTCTCTAAAAACTAAACCACCACCATTTTTTAAAAATTTAATTGAAACATCTCGTTCTGCAAGTTTCAAAGGGTGGCCTACTTTAAGCTTAATCTTGACTTTGAACTAAAAATCGAATGCTTGGTAAATCTCGTGGGCTCCACGTAGTTATGCCACTGACCAAGTTACGTCATTCAATAGAATATTAAGAATGAACGATAAAAAACCTAATTAGGATCATTAAAAATGAGGATCATTAAAAAATAAAATCACCTATGGCCGACGCCGTAGAGTGTAGAAAGAGCGCTTAAAACCTTTCCAAACCTGGAAAACCAAGTACTCCGTTAAAATATTCAGCAAAAATAAAAATAAATTTGGCAATTAACAAAAAAGGCTTGCAACTGTTCAGAAATGCATTTAATCCATAACGGAATAAAGTAGAACTTGCCTTCAAGTTGCTTGCATTTAGCATTTACGTAACAATTTTATAAATATTCCTTACAAAACAAATCACAAAATCCTCCTCCCTCCCCCTTATCCATTAAGCCTCTTATCAATAATCTCAAAAAGTTAAAAATACGTCACAAAGTTATTGCAGCGATCTTCTTGAATATCCAAAAGGTCTTTGACTGGATTATTATTATTATTGAAGGGTCATGTGGGCGTTTAGCCACCTCGCACTATGACCGAAAAGAACTGTTGTGCTTCCAAGCCCTGCTTAATTATCCGTTCAGTCAATATTCCGGCTACCGCCTTTCGGCCGGTACGTGATACATACTATCTAGGCTCATTGCTCTCCCTCCTAGATGGTTACTGTAGGAAGTACTTTTACTAGAAAGACTGTATACTGTATAGCATTGGTTAGCTTCCGTTTTGATTTTATTCTGTCGAGTTGCTGATGATGGAAAGTCGCCCGTAGGTCACCCAGCTTTACTACAGGAAGTCTAAATAAAACCGGAGGGTGCCGGATATCCAGAGTCTGCATATTTGGGACTGATTAACCTATCAGAAATTCATCCATCAGCATATGCAGTTTCACCTTAGATTAGAGTTTTTGTAAAAGATTTCTCGTTTAGCGCCGTACTTTAGCCTGTGCCAAAAGGCCACATTCTGCCTAGTGGTGTCAGTTACAAGTGGTTGCCACGAGGAGGCAGCACATACACTTGCGAATTGTGATCAGGTTACTCGTTACACAATTGTACGCATCACACAGCTGCCTAACACCTGACCAGAACACCTCACACGATGCGCACCCTACTGGAAGGTTACGGAGCTGGTAGATTAATCTACTCAACTTTGGTCCCCTCGCCCCCTCCCCCCCTCCAATAGACGCCAAACCACCATGACTCAATTAAGTTAACTTGATTAATAAAAATATTTCTCGTGACGTGGTGACATCGCGAATCCAATCTTTCAAATCGTCTTTTTTTTCTATGATATGTAAATAAATTTTGCTCAGACATTAATAAAATCGAAGCAGGGTTCTGTGTTTAGTATATTTATTTCAAGGATTAGAAGGTTGAGTTGAGTTTGTCAAGCACTCAGTTGGTGAACTAAGGGGACTTAAAAGGTCTGACTACTATAACGGGTGAGGTTAGTTATCTGGGCATCACTAAATTAGAAGATCCAAAATAATGCTTAATATAAAAACAAAAACAATAACTATTGCAAAAATGAACATAAAAATTATCATGAAGTTAAAAATTTGTCTGATTAATATGAAAAATGTTTTCGGCTTTTTATAGCCAATAAATTAATTGAGTCGATTAGAATCAAAACTTGATATTCTCCAAAAACAAAAATAATTGAGTTAATGATTGATTATTGTACTTCTTCTATTATCACCTTTTTCACCATGCCTAATTACCAAAACTTACTGTAAGACTAATACTAATAAAATAATATAAACTAACTCTTATCCACTTGAGAATATTTTTCAAAACTTACCCTGCTGTTTATTGAAGAGGTAGGTTGGATGATAACATATTAAAAATTAAGTTTAGTAATAGTTTGAGATATTTATTGTTTTAATTTGACATTAATGGGTAAAAATAGTTGCGATGGAATCGCATACGTATGCCACGATTGTGAGTAACCAAAATTCTCGCAAAAAAATTGTATGGATTCCTATGATTTCTTACTGTTAAAGTATTTCCTATTGCAGGTATAAAAGGAAAAATTATCCAACTATGCCAAAATGTGCGCACAAAGCAGGAGCATATCATTGTACTGAAATACGCGGTATAGTGATGCTTTGGCGTTTGCGCAAAATGTTTACAATTCCAGATCTAAGCTGGTCCAAGACGCATTTCTCCAGAATTACTGTACCCCTAATAAGCCGAAGCGATGTGATCGATTTTTACATGGGCCTAGAAATTCGTTGATTAAAACAATGAAATTATTTTATTCGTCTAAATAGAATTTTCCTTCACTCTAACGAATATAAAATGGTCTGAAAAAAAAAAAATTATCAGCCCTATATTTATAAAAACCAAAAAACAATAAACAAAAAAATTCGGCCCTTCGACCCATTCGGCCCTTTGAAATTCGGCCCTTCGTATCCATTCCACAAATACAACGAAAAGAAATAATATTTTAACCAACCAACATATTCATAAACTTCAGGCCAAAGCATTTCTCAATTTGTTTCTAGAGGTGAAACCGAACATGCTGATAATATCTTTCGACTGCCAAAAGAATATGGTGTTACCAATGGTTCTTGATCAAGTGACATATTACAGCAGGCAGCAGTACTATTATAATTTCGGAATGGTATTTGGTACGATAGTTTGGCGCGTCAAAACGTATATTTATATACATGGACCGGAAATGAAATTTAAGGCCTAAAGGTGCCAATGAGATAGCATCAGCTATTTTTCATCGGCTGCGTAACACAGACGTTTCTAGCATCAATCATATTCGCTTCGTTGCAGATGAGTGTGGTGGCTAAAATAAAAATACCACAAGGACGGGCATACTAGGCTATTGCTTGCCAATCAATCTTCATCATGCATCGAAAAAATTGAATTGGTTTTCCCAGTTACGGCCCAATTACGACAGCATTCATTTATGCCACCAGATCACGTGTTTGCGAAGATTGAAAAAATGGTACGCTTGAAACAGACAATTATACTTCCTAAGGAGTATAGAACTAGCCACACCAACTAGTCCACCGGCAGGTTTACACTTCCCATTCAACAAGTGTAAGCGATTTATACTGACTAAAGAATCAAAAGGTTCAATATTTATTAGAGGAGAGGTACCGTATAAATCAGATCTTGGAGTTGATATGGCTTTTACCAAAAATGGGGAAAAATTCCAAACTATGACTCTTCCTACTGAACTGGAGGTTGGTGTAAAAACTAACCAAAATAAACTGGCGGATGTTAATAAATTGTTGGGAAAGCATTTTGATCTGGACTGGCGAGATCAACATCAACTTGCATTTTATAAAGCGCTCCTGAAATGTGCAAGTTTCATGAAGTCGATGAGGGGATAATCGTATAATTTAATTGAATTAATAATCAGTCAGATTGTGATGAATTGTGATAAATACTAATTCTTTATTATTTTTGTTTTGTTTAATTTACGCTTATATGTATAAAGAAATATTTATTTTCCAGTTCGTAAGATTTGAAATAATCACTGTCTTTTTAATTATATGCAAAAAATAAGAATCTATTTTCAAATAAAAATTAATGCAAACAAAATTACTCCTGATTATTATATCGATTTTACTGGTTTTCATCATTTTTCTAAAAACGATTTAACATGGAGAAGATGAAATTTTGATTCTAATCGACTCAATTGTAATGACATACTTACTAATTATTTTCGATTTGGTAAACCAGCAAAATAAATCACTCATAATATATCTACCAGCAAAGTAGAAATATTATTCCCCCTTTTTTTACCCCAGAGTCATACCAATGTATGTATCAACTCTCAAAAATGAGAAACCTCTTTGAGATTCTTGTGTTGGTAATTCGGTTTCGTACTGAAAAGTAAGGTCTACTCAACAGGTTCGACCAAACTTCAAAAATCCAACTATTGCTTAATACATTAAGTATAAAACCAGAGTGTATTGACTTAGTGAATTATATTTACTAAATCAAAAACAAAAAAGCCTAAGCAGAAATCTCATTTGTGTGTGTATAATGCCCACACGAATAATTACAAAGTTAAAAATTTGTCTGATTAATATGAAAAATGTTCCAGCTTTTTATTGACAATATATTATTGTAATGACATTGGTATGACTGGGGTAAAGAAAGCGGAGGAGGAATAATATTTCTACTTTGCTGGTAGATGTATTATGAGAGTGATTGACTGCTGCTTTATTTTTCTGATTTGCCAAATCGAAAATAATGAGTATGTCATTAAAATTAATTATTGTCTATAAAAACCGAAACGTTTTTCATAAAAGTTATCGTTTACCGATTTTCTTAGAATATCGTTTAGTAAATTAAAGCTATTTGCACACAACTGCCCAACGTCGAAAAAATCATAATTTGACTTCCCCCTTAGTAACAGCATTTTTATATTTTGATAAAAAAAAAAAGTTTAACATAGCACTGTACCATAGTCACATGCAATAACAACACCTTCACTTTTTCACCCATTTTATTACCGCTATAATAAATCAACTCAGTTACGCCTTTTACATACTTTCATTTCGTAATGAACCGTCGTTTACCATATAAAATAAAATAAAAAAACAAAAAATTAGAAATTCAAATAAGCACGTGATGCCAATGTCTGTATATGTATATGTATGTATGCAAGTATGTACAAAAAATGCCATTACTTTCAATGAATCGCAGACATAAAAGCTTTTTGATGATAACTACAAAATTAAGTGAAACTTTTATCTTGACCGATTTGCAATTTAAACAACTATTTCAACTATTTTAGTATCTATAGTCTGTCTATAGTATACAACAGCACTAAATTTACTATAAACGACATAAATATTTGTATTAAAAAAAGTTCACGTAATATCAAACAATAAATCCAATGTCATTAACATTTTTATGTTTATACATATACATATTAAACGTAATTTCAATGTCATTGCCAATGTGCATAGGAAATTCGTTTTGTTTTGTAGACGAATATACAAAGACGAGAATTAATCGTCCATAAAAATGTATTAATTATTATTAGATTTTATAAAGAAACGAAAAAACTTGAACTACATAGATAGGATTACGTAACTTGAGTTGTGTGACAAAATAAAACGGGAAATGGAAAATTCTTGACTGTCTTTGACCATGGGTGTTTGATTTATGTACAAATGTTCACACCATTTCCAATTAAGTGTATAATATAGACGCGTCTTGTCAGTTATAAAGAATAATTTATGCATCGTTTATAAGAATTTTATCTTACGATATTATGAAAAAATGAAATTTCTAACAAACATTGAAATTTAATTTTTTTTTTTGTCAGTCATTTGATGCGTGATCAAATTTTTTTTATTTTTTGCTTTATGTATTCACAAATGTACATAACTACATATGTAATTTATATTTATATGTATGTACACACAGCTAACTAATTTTATGATATTTTATGATGATGAATGTAATTATCTATGGAAATTAATGATGTATGACGAAAACTAAAAGACAATTAAGTATGTGGAATAATTTTGTAGAATGTATTCGGGGTTTTCATGTGAGGTTTGTGACTTAATTTATATGAATGATAGTTACTAGGGTAAACAATATTTGTTACATTTTCTCAAGTTTATTGTTTCTTATGTGTGGGAGGTTAATCAAATGATTTATTTATATTTTTTTGGGATCAATAATAATTATTGCAAATTGGTTTGTCTTTTCTAGCATGCAGAGAAACAATGATATTGAATTTTTTATTTATTAGGTGTAATTTTAGTATGTTAACTTACTTTTCTTTTTACAAGCGTGGATTTGGGAAACAAATCAAATTGCAATTAAATTTTTAAACGAATTCAAATTAAATGTGTACATATGTGTACCAGGCTGGCAAATGTTTAACTTAGAACATTGCATCAATTTATGCAAACGTGTTAAAAAAACATCTCCTGAGATCAAATAAGATTTGGCTGAAGAATATGCAACAAAAAATATTGATTCTCAGTTAAAAAACAAAGCTGACTTCACAAAGACCTTGAAAATGATGCCTAACTAAATACAATAGACTCGCGATAACATGAACGCCGTATACTTCTGCGATAAGCTAGTGCAGTTTATAAATACACTCCTGGACAAAATAAACATTATTGAACCTCCACCAAAGCTTACAGTTTGCGCCATGTTACTCGGTGCGTAGCGTTCTCCAACTCTTCTGTATACAAGATTAAGTCCATCTGGTTTCCATAATTGGATTCTGGTCTCCAGAGCTAGGTTCACTTCTTTTAATCTTCGTCTAACTGTTCTGGCACTAATATTCACTTGGCGCGCACTAAGTCACTCATTTTTGAGTTGAGTAGAAGTACGCTTTCGATCTCGTAATACATCTATTTTTAAAAATCGGCCGTCATGCTCGGTGGTGCAACTGTTACGTCCTTGTCGAGGCTTTCTTTTATACTCTAAGGTATCACGATATCGCTTAAGTATTCGTGAAACCGAAGACTAGTTCATTCCTAATTTTCATGCGATTTGTACTTGAATATAATCTTACTGATACAATGTGACGACTTAACCCGCCTCTAGCTCATTTAAGGGTGCCATATTACAAATTTACAATGAATTTTATATTAAGTGTTTGCTTAATGCTTTATAACACATGCAATGGAACAAAAGCCGATCGTTGCGTTGGATTTCCAACACAATGCACCCTTGATTAAACATTTTTGAAAAATTTAATTGATTGGCTGGCAGTAGACTATATTCAAGGTGGTTTTTGATAAAAATATAAATGTGCTATCATTTCAGTATTAAAATTGACCAGCGGGATTTTTATTTTATTACAAAAAGAATATGCGTTAATTTTGCCCACGATTGTAGTTGTATGTGCTGTGTGATTAATAGAAAAATGGGTAAAAAGCAAGAGATTTAACATTAAAGATACAATCTGGAATTATTGAATAATTTTGTAAAGAGGTTAGATCACAAATTTATCGAAAAACTACAATGTTGCTACGTCCACTGTTTCTGGAATTAACAAAAAAGTGAGAGAACTTTAAATACGACTAATAACACCTTTATGGGTCAGAATACCCTAAAATGGAGAAGACCTTAAATCGTTAGTTTCTTCGGCAGCTTGATAAGAGTTTGCCTGTAAGTGGCGAATGCTTTAAGAAAACGCAAAACTTTTACTCATGCCCGATTTCACAAAAAAATAGCCAATCTCTAGTTAAATAATATTTCCTTCCTTTCTTCTTTTATGAAATTATGCATTTTGTTCCACAATAAAAATTCAATGCACGTTGATCATATTTTTTCACATACAAATATTTAGCCTCGGGCTAATAATAGCTGGATGAAATTGGACAGTTTTACATTTAGCTCTCCAGTTAAAATTTGCATGTAAAAAAGAAAGAAATTAGCATGCGTTGAATTTGTATTATGAAATAAATCGCAATTTCTTAAAAGAAGAAAGAGCTGATATATTATTTAACTGGTGATTGTCTGTTATTTTGTGAAACCGGACATTAGTAAAATAAAATCAAGAGCACTTTCCAAACAAGTAATTGGTGACTGTGTTTTAAAATTCGTTTTAGTATGCAATTCCCTAAAATTACTGGAGAAAAGTTGTCCTCTCAACTTATACATATATACAAATTGGTAAATATTTATACAACGAGGTGGTTTTGGGTCAATTTGTATCCCAGGTACCCGATCCTCTTGACGCACAGGTTCCAAAAGCTTTTCAATTCTCCACGTTGACCACAGAAACAGATTGGCGAAAAAAAAAAAATCTAAATCGGATAATACGGTCTCGAGATCCAGCAATCCATATATCCAAATGGATGGAAATTTTTTTTTTGCGTTTTCGGACTCAGAGACTTCAACTAAATTTTTGGTCATTTTTGACAGGATTTTATTTCTATACTTTGGTCTTTTTATTCCGAAGTAAAACCAAGAAGATTGCAAAATATCCTCGAGCAAGCAAGTTGCCGATTAAAAATGATCAGAGTTAGAAAATGGCGTCAGCCGCCAGTTTCTTGCCATATGCTTATTTAATTTGTTTACACCAAAGAACTATTTTAGAAAAGAAAACTTCATTGTGGTATAGGTCTACTGAAACCATCTCAAACAGTTCTTTATCCAAAAAGAAGAAATTTTAAGTTCAAGGAAATTTGGATGTCACAAATAAATGCAAAAGAATACAAAAAATAACAAATAAACTGTTCAAAATGTCTTTCACTAAAAATTCTTTGAGTTTACTTTAAAATACTGCCTAATTCATCAACCCCAATAAATTGAAATCTTTCAGAATTATGGAAATGCTTAAACTTTGTCTGAGCCAAACTTTTTGTGTAGATGAGAATCTAATTAAGCTTACATTCAGTGAAGGTTTTATGGAAAGCTAAAAATTAAAAATTTCAAAAATTGTCCAAAACGTGAAAAATATTTCAAATTAAAACCGTTTATATTAACAAACTCAAATTCAAAATTAAATTTGAATTTTACAATTTCTAATTAAAAAATTCAGGATAATTATTCGAAATTCAATAAATTAATGTGATAATCAGGGTAATGTGACAAACAACCTTATACCCCCTAAGTATTAATTCAGTTCTAATTTTGCCTGTAGTTTGCATAATTTTTTGAGATTATTGTCATTGTATATTATGACATTCATCATAAAGTCAAATAAGGCACGAAACATTTAGTTTGGTTTTTTATTTTATTTTCCTAATTAAATTAAAAATACAAATCTGGTTAGATTTTACAATATTCAGTAGCCAGTAAATGCTGAAATAATTTCAGAATCGTTTAACGCATTTTATCACTTCATATTGCATTACATTTCGTCAAAAAAAACCTTCATATTTATAAAACAAATATGTACAGATATGAAACATCAAAATACACGCACTTTTATCATGTAGTTATGATTGATTTGCAAAACCAATTAAATTTCATTATTGATTGATCGTTTATTTTGCGAAAAATGACAACTAATTGACAGTTTTAGTGCGAAATCAAATTCCTAAGTTTATCATTATCATTTCGCCAATTTCATGCAATTATTATTTCTATTCCTACATTGCCAATTCAATCAAAGTTTCACAGAAGATTATCGACCTCTACCACATTTAATTGAAACGATTGACAAAAACTTTGGTCGCATGACCCAAAGAACAATAAAACGTCGAATTAATCAATTATTTATACGCACTTGAATGTTTTGTATTATTGAAATCGAATTTATTAAATCATATTTTATGACCAATTTGATTTACCATTGTATTTACTAAGTATATTGTAATGTTGTTGAGCTGTTGATAACAAACTTAGGGAAATTTTAAAATTCCATTGTGATTGTAGCTTGATATGTACTTTAGTGGCATACTAAATCGCTCATTGGGTTTATTAAAATTTCATGATCAAATAGAAACAAGCAAACAATTTGTGTCAAGTGATTTTGAATTGTTACACATTTGTTTTTAATTGAGACCTTCAATATTACTGCTTAATGATGTTTTACATTCATTTATTGAGTGTTTTATGTATTGCGATACCGAATTAACGATCATATGATTGTCATGTTGCTTTAATTAATGTGTCGCTGATTTAGCGTAATTGGAATTTAAATCGATTCAATTTAATATAGTTTTAAATGCGTGTTTGAACAATTTCAAATGAAATTCATGTGATATTATCAAAAATATCACATTTTTGGTAAGTGCTCGAGGCACGATAAAAATTTTTAACATCGTATATAAGCGTGTGATTTTTTTAATCAGAAAAGCGATAAGTCGATGGTATTTTATTATACAGTTGTTGTTGAACTAATTTGATATAATCGGTTAGTTTATGATAATTACATAGAGTACATAGTTCCGGTAGTCTGGTTTTCCTATTAAAATTAGATTAGATGAATGAAAACGAACGTATATAGTAGGTGCCAAATTATTATCCCTAATTATCCGCTTTCAAAGTTGAAAATTCTGGAATTTGATAAAAAAGAGATCAACAAGTGTATATTGAAAATTTTTGATCAGTTCAGTTTTTATACATGAACAAATGTATGGGTTGCCAACTGTTTAAACATTTTTAAATATGATTTTCCATAGATTTCCAAAAATGTTTAGTAGGTGTAGGTATTTTTGGTAGTTTACGAGGTTTTTCGAGGTTATTGAACGCTGAACGATGATAGATTGAGTTTACCGAATTATTTTTGTGTTTTGCAAAATATTTTTACTCGGTATATTTTATCTACACACTATTAAAATTTATTGGTCAACAAACTGAGAAATTTGCTGTCCAGCTTTTGTTGTTTTATTTTTTCGAAATAAGAATTTTGATTTTAAAAAAATCGAGATTTGCTTCAATAATTTTTGTTAATTCTGAAAGTTTGCCTTGTTTCATGATTCTACAATAATCCGATACTTTATTCTCTGAATCCCTAATTCAATTCTTGAAATTTTGAGAAAACACACTGGGAAGCAAGGATAAAGTACTGCAAGTAAATGGATAAAGGACTGCAAGTCTTGCAAGTAAATTTTGATAATAAGGAGTAGGGAAGGTGGGGGAGAGGTGGTCTGGTGGTCTAAATATACAAATTTAGCTGATAAAAGATTTAAAAACTTCATTATGTAATTAATGTACTGCGAAAATCTAGATCGCCATGAATTTTGCTTGTCGGGTAATTACTTGCACTCATAGCTTTGTACCCAATGCATGTGTATTTAGAGTTTTAACCCGATTAAAGTTTTGACAAAATGACAGAAGCGATCTGCTATTTTCTGTATTTTTTCGTGACGAATGAGGTTGTTGTGGGCATAGCTAAAGATAAAGGGTTTGAGGCATTCAGCATACGTAATTTGCTCAATTCGCGATTAGAGATTTGTTGTTATCTGTTGTAAAAGGGCTTATGTAACTCAGGTAACCTTTTTCTGATTTTACATCATCAACGAACATTCTATCACATTTATCAATCTCAATTTCACAAAAAAATTGGAAGTCATCCACAAACAAAAGATAATGACAGTGTCGAATAGATCTCCCAATATCATTTATATGCATCGCAAATATTAAGGTCCCCATTATAGATCCTTGAGCGACACCCTTAGGCAAAGGCAAGTAACTAGATTTAACTCCATTAACTTCAACAAATTGAAAGCGATCAGTTAAATAATACAATATTAATTCAGACCCATTAGATGAAAAATTAAACCACTTTCTCAATTTATTAAAAAATTTAACGAATGATATACAGTTAAAAGCTTTACTGAAATCAAGTAAGCATAGGAAAACATAATTGCCCTTATCCAAGCAGTTCCTAGCAAGTTGCAGTACTATGTTTTTCCCTGAACCCTGACTGTAGAGAACTTAATAAATTACTTGCATTAAGGTATTGTTTAATGTGATCAGAAATAATTCTTTCAAACACTTTTGAAAGGACTGACAATTAGTGGCGTAATTAGGTACCCGCAGCACCCGCAGCCGCGGGTGGGCCCACGGCTGTTGGGGCCCATTAGTTCAAATTTAAGATTAGATAGCTCAGATTAAGTTTACCTTTTCAAATTTGCAGAACGGTATATTTCTAGGAAATTTTTAGGAAAGAAGAAATTGTTCCTGTTGCTATTAAATATTTTGTTAAAACCGGCTCAACAATTTCTTTTCGGTTCTGACTCCATAGCAGTAAAAATTCCTTTAGGTTCTGACCGATAGTTAGTTTTAGAAGAAAATTAGCAAAACTCGTTTGAAATCAAAGCTTCTTACATTAAACGACAAAAATTTTAATGTTTGCCGCGTTGATTTATTTGTATTATATGTTTTGCGTAACTCCAAGTTTCCCCCTTTTGCATTTAAAATTCAAACTTTTACAAACTAAATTGAGCTAAAGGCTCAATAAATCTAAAGATCAAACCAATTCAACCTTTTACAAACAAGATAAGAAAATGTTGAATTTGATTTGAAAAAGGGGGCTTGCGATGTATGATTATGATGTTCATAAAACTCAAGCGCAACTGAAAATACATTTTTGTTTCCCTCACTTGAGCCAGACCAGTGAGTCTCGATAATCAATTAGCCTTCGTTTGAATTATAATTTCTTATTTAGCGGATCTTTTGATTACCAGTAAATCGTAAATAAAAATTAAAATTACCGGTTTATTTTGAAAAACTATTTTAAATAGAAGGAAAATGCAAATGCCAACTTAATGTTGCAACTAGCGATGATGGTGCTTTTTTTGGCTATTTTTGGTGGGGTTTTCCTGATTTTGGAAATTCTCGCTTCCCGATGCGTGATGTTTGAGACTTAATTGGTGATTCAGTGTTATGAAACAGTCAGGTTATTCGAGAATTTTAGAGTCTATTCGAAGTATCCGATTGTTCGATATTTAAAAAATCATACGATAAGATCCGAGAGTTCTATTCTTATTAGTATTCTTATTTTTCTGGGGTAATCGAAATTGTTCCGCGGTTTATTCTAGATTTCTTAAGTTTTTCGACATTTATAGGACTATTCGAGATTTTTAAAGATTTTCGAATTTATTCGAATTTTGTAAGGCAATGTTCTGCGCTTAGCTTTGAGTTGTAAGAACCTGCCGAGTTACACATATAAATCTAAATGGTGATATTTAAAAGTTGTTTTGAGATTATGCCAAAATTTCGATATTTCTCCGATTTCCTGTAGGTTATTCGAAATTATTCAAGAATGTCCAGGTTATTGTAAGTTGTGTTGAGTAAAACGATTGAGTTGTAAAGCTTCGATAAGTGGAAGCTCTTAAAAATTTTAATGAAAGACAGAATTTATGGAAAGGTACAAAAAATACCGAGAAAGCATAAATAAATTATCAATCTTATAGATCATTGAACACAAAAACTTTAAATTAATCTCAAAATAAACCTTCCTTTATAATATCAAATTTAAAAGTCAAATGGTTTAATTTGAAAAGCTCTTAAAACTAAAAACTCTTAATAAATTATATTGAGCACAAATATACTAAATCATACCCAAAATTCTATCATCCCTTGTTTTATGAAATTTCAAAGTAAAATGGTTTATTTAAAAAGATTCAATAAGTGAAAGCTCTTAAAACTAAAGCTCTTGACAATTTTTTCAAATATATAATTTATGCCCATAAAACATTTTATTAAAAACCAGAAATTAATAAAAAGCTCAAAAATGTTAAGTTCAAACCCAAAAAGGATGAATTAAGTGTCAAGCTTAAAGCTTATTGAAAACAAATATTCTAAATTTATTCGAAAATCCCACCTTCTTTTAAACTATCTAATTTCAGAATAAAAAGTAAATGATTTGGGTTAAAAAGCTTCGATACGTGAAAGCTCCTAAAATTAAAAGTTCGACATTTTTTGGAAATACAAAATAAAACATTTTAGCAAAATCCTCAAATTTTGAAAAGGCTCAAAAATGTTAAGTTCAAACCCAGAAAGTATAAATTAATTATCAATCTTAAAGCTCACCGGAAACAAATATTCTAAATATATCCCAAAATTCCGTTACAAAGTGTAAATTTGAGAGAAATTGTTTATAAAGTTTCGATCAGTGAGAGCTCTTGAAACCTTTTGGAAATACAAATTTTTTGCACGTAAAACCGTTTAACAAAAACCTGAAATTATTAAAAATCTGAGAAATGTTAGGTTTAAACCCAAATACTTAGTATTAATTTATATCTATCACGCCCAAAGCTCATTGTAACAAATATTCTAAATTTATCCCAAAATACCGTACTTCTTTCTAATTCAAAATTTTGGAGTAAAATGATTTGATTCAAAAAGTTTCGACAAACGAAAGATTATAATAATACAAAGTTTCCTAGTGAAATGGTTTGGTTTGATTAAAGCTCTTGAAAATTTACATTGAGAACAAATATACTAAATTATCCCTAAATTCCGTTACCCTAGGTAAAATCTAATTTCTGAGTAAAATGGTTACGTTTAAAAGGCTTTTCTAATTGAAAGCTCTTAAAACTAATTGTGCTTGACATTTTTTACAAAACATAATTTTTGCTCATAAAACATTTTAAGAAAAACCTTAAATTATGAAAATTCTACAAAATGTTAAGTTCAAAGCCAGAAGGTATAAATTAATTGTCAAGCTTAAAGCTCATTGAAAACAAATATTCTAAATGTATCTGAAAATACCACTTTCCTTTATAATATCAAGTTTCGTAGTGAAATGGTTTGGTTTGAAAATCTTTTAAAACTGAAAGCTTTTGATGATTGATTATTAATTTTAAGATCAAATATTCTAAATTTTAGCCAAAATTCTGCTGCTAAAATCATACTTCTAAGTAAAATGGTTTGGTTAGAAAAGATTTGGTAATTGAAAGCTTATAAAATTAGAAGTTTTTGATTTTTTGCATATAGGTACATACAACATTTTAACAAAAACCTAAAAGTATGAAAAAGCTCAACATTAAAGGTTAAGTTAAAAACCAAACCTATTTAAATTAATTATCAAAATTAAAATTAATTGACAATTTTTGCAGTTACATATTTTATGCTTAAACATGCTCAACGATTTTTGAACAAAACTTACGAATAATTCGATATTTGAGAACTTTCAAGAATATGCAAGCAGCAAGATACATACTTTGAAAATTCGATATTTTTGAGATTATTTCGAAATTCTTGATATTTTTCTAATTATATTCGAAATTTGTGATGCTTTATCGACATATTTATAAATCGTCAGAGCATTGAGTTGCAAGAAGTTTCGTGTCATCTCGAAATCAGATACTTTTAATTAATGCGAGAATAGACAATAGGAAGAAATAAGTTTTGCACTTAAAGCTTTACTTGTTCATAGGTACAATAAGCATTTTTAGGGGCCCAAAAAATTTCGCGGGGAGCCCGACATTTGTAGTTACGCCACTGCTGACAATTGAGCAATAGGTCTTACATCAGACGCTGATACAGGCTTCTTAACTTTAGGTAGCCAAATAACCTTACTAACTTTTCAAACTTTAGGATAATATTTATACTCCACAATACTATTAAACAGATACGTTAAATGAGGTGCAATCACAGGAGCTATGATTTTTAAAAATTTTAGTGGTAAATTATCAGCACCCATTGCATTAGACGTTAGAGAGCCTATTGCATAATAACATGACGTCATCAGACATATTAGTAAAATTAAAACAATTAGAATCATTAAAAGAGGTTCCAGTTTCAGTATGATGCACCAAATTCATTATTGGTACTTTAACAAACTCCTCATTCAGTTCATAAGGAGAAAATTTAGAAACAATCTCAGCTGAATCATTAGTTTTAAAACCGTATCTCTCCGTAGAGAAACAATTTCTTTTAGCCGATCTCACCATCTTATTAAATTCTTTTTCATAACACTTATAGATTCGTTTGTCCTCATCACAACGAGATTTTTTCCACACATTTTTAACCATATCAACAAGTCGTTTTTTATTTTTAATAGCATAACTAAACCATGGGAGTGGCTTGAATTTTTGCTTAATCATTTTAAAGGGAGCATACTGGTTCAACCATATCGAAATATTATCATATAAAAACTGAAATTTTCCATCAATCGTATCAATTCTACTCAAATCAGTCCAATTAACATTAAGTATATCACAATGAAGGCTGGGAATATCCACATTATCATAGTTGCGCACAAATCTAATTTCATCATTGATTTGAACAGGTATACTAAAGTCAATTGCTATAAGGTTATGGTCAGTGAAGGGTGTCTGACAAAAATTAGATCTTTCCAATGAGAAGTCTAGAAGTCTTTCAGTTGTATCACAAATTCTAGTTGGTTGAAGCTGCATTGTATGCAAATTAAGTGCTTCAAAGATGTCTCTTAAATCATGGCTTTAATTCAACCATGTCTAAAAAATCAATATTAAGGTCGCCCACCAAAATAATCATATCATAGGCCTCAATTAATTTCGATAACAGCTCAGAAGGTTTCGAACATGCATATAAGCAACACAAACGACTATTTTTAAAGAATTAAATACTATAGTAAGATATTGTAAGGTATCAGAGGAGCCCTTAGAAAGTATCTTCACATGATAATATTTAGAAAAGTCACTACGTACATAAAACGCAACTCCACCACCTCTTCTTCCTACTCTATCATTCCTGAGCAACTTACAATCATCTATTTCAACACTTTTAAAAGTATGCGATGACTTAAGATTCGATTCAGACACTCCGATAATAAAGGATGGGAAATATCTTTAAATTCTATTCTCAATTTATCAATATTAACCGAAACACTGTGCGCATTAATATGACATATTTTCAAGCGATTCATCATAACTGGGGAAATGCTAGGACAACTATTAGTAAAGCTTACAATCGCAACAAAAATGATAAGCCAGGATTCAATTGATTTATTTCCAGGATTTATTGCAACAGGAACAATTGCTACCATACCTCTTCGTTTAACCACCTTCTCATCGACTTGGCTATAACCAGAATATCCTTAACTTCCTTAGAAAGATATTCATTAATGTAAATCCTCGATTTAGGAAAATTGGCATCAATACACGTTATCTATAATGGTTTATCCTTGATGTACTTAAGATAAGCAGACATAAAATGATTCCTCTTCAATTGCTTGATGAAGCGTACTTTTATAACTGAAGGGCTACCTCAATCATTCTTCTTTTGGAACCTAAAAACATCCTTAATAATTTTGATTTTTTGTAGGTTAAGTTAAAATTGCTGTCAAAATTCTCCTTAAAACTTTTACTATAAAGAAAAATAAAAAGACACCTTGTCTTGGTCTATTGTATGGTGTTTGATTTTTTTTCTGTTTTTGGCGTATTTTACTATTCTGTAAAATATTCCCATGGAATAGCACCTTAAGAAAAAAACTTACGAGGCTTTGACTTTCATGCCGGCTTTTTTAAATATTTTTTCTAAATTAATTTAACGAAAAGGAAAAAACAGGCAGTAAGGATCGCAAAGCATGTGGGCACCCCATCCTAAAACTAAAAGAATAACTAAAACAAAATTTAAAATATTTTAAATCGAGATCTCCGGCCAAAGTCCCTACCATTTCCGGCCAATGCCCCAACCAAGTGATTCAGGTGAAAATCCGAGCGAATTTCAACGCAAAGAAATTTTTGAGGTTATATCTTGTCCTTATTGTGGCAAAGAGATAAAATATAAAAAAATTCATTATCATTCGTCATTATCTAATTTTCAACCAGATACAAGTTCACAACTAGCCAAGCTTAGATCTCATATTAGAATAAAAGAAGAAGAAAACAGAGTAACCATAATAAGACCACCATAATAATGAAACCGTTTTCTTATTACATAATGTAAGAACATTCACTATTTTGGTAAGCTCTATTGAGAATGAGCAAATGCTCAAAATTGAGCATGGCAAAATATCTGTAAATTTTAAGGTATAACTAACTAAATAAATAAATCAAACAAAAATAAATTAATTATTCCTCTCTTAACAACTTGCCCCTGAAATTTGTCAATTTTTCGATGTAGCTTAGTGAAAGTTTCATTGATGAATTGCTGCGATTATAACGCAGCTAAATTAGCAACCCTAAACCGAAGTGACAACTGTAGCAACGGTATTAACGCGACATATACCCAGCTCAACCAGCCCAAATAGCATTGATATATAGCATTGCTATGAAAATGACATTTGTAGCACTGCTATAGTTTAGCAGTGGTATAAATACAGCAATTGATTCCAGAACTACATAAAAAGGCTAAACAACTTTTTATTTTAACTCTGGCTCTGACTGCACTAACAACACCAAAAAAACAGCTGTGATGTTTTTCATTAGTTTTGTAATCGAGGTTTTAGAAGCAGAATAGAAAAAAATGATTACTGTTTTGTCCTAATTTTGGGTAATGAATGACGTATGTATAAAAGGAAACAACATAAATTAAAACGCAGAAATACTCGATTTTACTCCAGCAGAATTGAGGTTTATAAAGGAACTATATTGGACAAAATCTTTTTTTGTCCTACCTAAGTAGGTTGTCACCACCTACGTGTATAGGAAATTTCTGGTAGGAAAACTGCGCTTTTTGATATTTTCTCCTAAAATATCAAATAACCGAGTTATGTATTTCCGAAAAAGTGACCAGGCGGAACCACCTTTTTCTACTCTTTCCATATTTGCTGACACATTCGACACAGCGAATTTTTAATCTATGTGAAAAATACATCGATTAAAAAAACTTTTAACCAATTTCTTTCTTTTATAGATCGCGATAATAGTTCTTAATACATACTATCTTAAATGGCGCAAGTCTGAATTACTTTTCGATAACAATTAAGATAATTTGCTCTAGTGTACCTAACGTAAATGTAAAGTTAATGTTTAAAATGTAGATGAAAACAAAGATCATAAGCATATGTACACTGGTGGTATTATAATCAGGCCACCGAGCAAAAAAGCAAAAAAGAAACCACAGTTAGACAACAGGAACTTAACCTAAAGAATTGGTTTTGCTAAAGAGCATTTAGTATTACCTAGTGCATTTGAGATTTAATAATTTGGAGTGATGAGAGTAAATTCAACGTGGTTGGAAAGAATGAAACGAGGATTACCATACGTAAGATGCCCTCGCTATGCAAAAAAAAGATAGTGAATCATGGGGTGTATCAGTCATGGTTTGGGGATCACCAAAATCGATGAAAACCCATATTCTTAAATAATATCGAAATACTCGATCAAAATTTAGATGATTTAGAAGTATGAAGACGTATTTATGTAGAACGGCAAAAAACCGAGAATGTATCGGGAAATGTTAAACGAACAGAAATGTCCATACAAAAAAAAAGTTCTATTACAAACTTATTGTACATCGGGTTTGCGATAATTCTTTGTCTGTGATTCCGTGTCGACCGGACTATGTAGATAGTAAACAAATCAAAAACGAATTTCTGATTATGGTGGTTGCTGAAAGACACTGAAACCTAACGAAATGTCATGCCGTTGTTTTCCCAATTGCGATGGTTTTGTATTCTGTAATTTAATGACTTCTCAAAATTTCTCAAAATATACATTTAATTTATTAAAAAACTAGTTAGTTTTTGATTTAAATTTTTCCGTAATTATAGGCGCAGTTTCGGAATAAAAATTTCAAAATTGGTAACAGGGCAGTTCTTCACGCACATTTCCTCATTTTTAAGCTCGGTTTTTATTAAGTTTTATTTTAAAATTAAATTCCCCATTTTCCATAATTTATAAAAACCGAGATTTTGTAGCCAACTGTGTGGCGAGCAAATGTCCCTCAAGGAAATGTATGCGAGGAAATGTATGCGAGGAAATGTGCGCGTGAGAATGTCCTGGAATCATCAAAATTACGTATTTTTTAGAATATTGGAAGATTAGGATTTGTAGTTTCAATAAAACCAAAATTCACAAAATTCCGAAATTTGAATTAAAACTTCAAATTTAAAGCACATTTCTGGTGGAAAGATTAACATCACGAAGTTGATGAAATTTAAATGTTCTCAACTCTATGGAAATTATAATATATTGCTAACTTCATAGTGTACATATCTTCACCAGATATGTTCTCATGTAAAATTTGTTGTCTTAATTTGATAAACTTGCGTTAATCCTTATTATCGCAAAGAGAGCCAGGAAAGTCAATTTTTAGTTGATTCACTCCTTTGAAGGCTTCCAGGAATGCGAATCTTCTCGCATGCATTCTTTTATGTTAGCGTTCTATAATGTACACTATGAAAAAGAGAAACTTCTATATCTTGCATTCACCGCTGCCAACCATGCTAAGGCGGCTTTTGATTTTAAATCGTCGGGTAATGTATTTCAAAAATTAAAAAAAATTGTAGTAATTTTGATGTTACTGGATGCATCAAGGGTGCGATTATGTATCTCTCGTATTACGAGTTACGAGCTTCGAGAACTCGAAATATGGTGGCAAATTTTCTTTTAAAAAAATGTATTTAATCATTACGCTGTCGTACATAAAAAGTTATACGAGTAAAACCACAACAACAAGTCGCAATGCCTTGACAAGAACTCATAATATCTATATTATATAAAATACAAGAATGTTCAACATTTTCTTAAGCTATAAATTTCCATTCATATAGCAACTATAAAGCATAGTTCAATAGCTCATGTGTTAGAGGAGAGCGATGCGCTATGAAGTTAAAGGTCCCGAGTTCGATTCCCGATAACTTCGTCCTTTTTTTTCAATTTAATGTTGGCCTTTATTAACTGTACATTCTTTTTTTAATTTCATTTCATGCACATGCATATGTAATTTCCTTTTGCAGAAGTTGTTGGTATTTATTATGGCAAAAATGTTTCACGCATAAATAATAAAATTGTGCAATTGCACAGGGTCCCCTAGTCTACATATAATCGCGAAACTCGTAATGTTTACGTAATCGTACCCCAAGGAGAATTTCCAACCAAAAAGGAATAATTCAAAACTTGTTTTGCAGTTTGAAACCATGCTTTCCGAACGAAGAAATTATATAGAAAGAAATCTGATGGTTCTTTAGAAACCTATTTCTAGATTAAATTTATTCCACAATAAATTTACTGGCAAATTCAATTTCATGTTTCCTGTGTAAGTATAAAATGATCCAGAATACAAGCAAGCAAGAATCTAATTTAAAAATATATAAGATTTATCTGTAACTATGAAACCAAGTTAACTAAAGCCTATCCATGTATAAGAAGTTAGCACTAAATTTTCATACCGGAAGGCTGTTTTTGAAAATATATGCGTCTCGGCTAAGAAAGTTTTAAATCGATTCAGAGAAAAATATTCAAAACAATAAATAAGACGGTATTCACTCCTAAAAATGATTGTGATTATATTACCGTTTGGGCCCGAAAATAGTTAACTAATTATTTATTGATATAGTTATGTTGGACAAAAAATAATTTTACAAAGACTAAACACTTTCAGGTGCAATCTCAATTTCTAAATACTTTACGTTTCTAATTTCTCAATACTTCAAATTAAACATGGCCATATTCGAAATTTGGCAGGAAATTTCAAAAATAACCGCCTTTACTTTTAAGTATTATGTACTACTAATGTCCGGTGATGTCTTCGTGAGGCTTGGACTTTGAATTGCGTGAGGGTTACCATACTTCTTTTCATCCTTAATCTCCGTGATTTCTTAAAGAGGTCAGTGGTAAAAATTTTGAAAAGGGACGTGTTTAATTGTAAGTAGCTCGCAAGGCTTTGTGGTTAATTTTATCTCTAAATCCCGAGATTTCGTAATGCGGTTCGAATTTTAAATTGATTTTTAGACATGTGCTAGAACGATTTTCAAAAATGACCATGCTTTATTGTAACTATTATACACATAGCAGGTTCAACTGGTACTTTTGGCGAAGTACTAATTAAGAAGTTATGGCTTTGGAGATTACTCCCTATCGTGAATATCGCTTTGATTTCTCAATCCAGTAAACCGACAACCGAGCTATTGGAGATAGCTGATAAGATTGAGGCATCTACCCCAGGTCCATATGTGAACTTGATAAATGCTCCTTCCACTTCTGCTTACGCCAACACTATACCAAGTAATTCAATATCAGGAAACGAATGAAATAATCGGCTTGAGAAAGAAATTTCAGAATTGAAAGTGATGATGCACAAGCTTCAAAGTGATTTCGTAGCACATCGTCGCCAAAATTCCAATCGCTCGAAAAGTCCTGTTCATCAAGCAATAAGTAGAAGTTCAAGCCGTAGGAATCGGAATGTGGACAAATATCTTCTTTGTTGGTATCACTTTAAGTATAGAATTAAAGCATTCAAATGCGAGTTACCTTGTAATTTTGAGGATCAAGCAACCCCAGAAAATAACAAATCAATAAAACAGTGAGATGTTGTAACTTCAAATTTTCGTAATTCGAACCGAAAGTCGAAAATTGGTATGTTGTAAAATTTTCGAATCGCGATAATGATACTTTTGTATCACTCAGTTTATTTAAAGTGATATACGAGCGATTCGTCAAAATATATTACAATACTATCCATCATAAATTGTTTTTTTTTTTAATAAAATCTTTAAGAATTAATATTTATTTAACGCTTTGTATAACAACTAAATGTCAAATTAAAATTATTTTTGTTAATTCATCTTTGAAAAATGGTTGCCCTATTGACGTATCACTTTGGAGTCGAAAATTTTACAACATGCCAACTATCACTTTTCGAATCGACTTTAAAAGTCGATTCGAATGAAAGTGATGGTACAACACCCCAGCCCTGATGCTAGTACAGCATATGCTACTGGTGCGACACATCGCCTTTTCGTGAAAGATTTTAAAAATAAATTATGTAGTATTCTTAGTTGATACGGGGGCTGACATATCGGTGGTTCCGCAAACAAAATTCAATCATGGTTGCAAAACTTCAGATTTCATTTAGCCGCTGCAAATAGAACATGTATAGACACATTTAGTACAAAGTTACTATAGAAATCAACTTAGGGTTAATACGTTGTTTCATATTCATCCGTTTATTTTAGCCTCTGTCACCAAGCCGATATTTGGTGCAGATTTCCTTACAAAATTCGGACTTATTGTTGACTTGAAAGGCAAACGTCTTATTGATACTAAAACCAAGTTAAACACAAATACTTTTTCAGTTTAAGATGACACACCAACACCTTTACACTTTGTGATCGATACTGATTTTAGTTTTCTGCTAAAAGAGTTTCCAAGCCTCATGGAAACCTCGAAATATAATGTTGTTCATTATTTCCAAACAATCAGTCCTCTTCCGTTTTGCAATCCAAGAAGGTTACATTCCATTAGACATAAAGCTGCCAAATTGAAATTTGATCATGTGGTACAGCTTGGAATAGTCAAGCTCTAGTGTGTCTTCACCGCTAAGGCGCTAAATATAGTATCAAAGAAGGATAGTGGGGATTGGTGGCCTTGTGGCGACTATTGTCGGTTAAACGCCATCATAACACCGTACAGATCCAAAATTGTTCATTAGCTTTAAATGGTTGTCAGGTGTTATCAAAAACAGATTTAATAAGAGCTTACCATCACATTCCAATCGCCGAAGAAGATATACACAAAACCGCACTAACTACAGATGCCCTTTGGTTTGTTTGAGTTTGTTCGCAGGCCTGAGAAATGCGAGTGAAGCGTTCCAACGCTTTATTGTGTTTGTGTATATAGACGATATTCTGCTCGCAAGTGAGAATGTTGAACAGTACAAACATCATCTGAGACTTCTTTTCAGTAGACTGGTGGAATTTGGAATTAATATCAAAGCTTCTAAATGTGTATTTGGTGTGGAGAGCCACAATTTTTTGGAACACACGATAACGAGACATGGAATTTCACCATCTGCCAATCGAATTGAGACAGTTTGTAATTTTTCTACACCCTCTTCGATTCGGCAGTTACAACAATTCATTGGGATGATCAACTATTATAGCAGGTTCATACGAAACATCGCACAATATCTCTCACGATTACATTCTCTCTTGGCTTCTATGTTAAGGCTAAAGAATAAACCACGCATGTTCTCAAGGCCAGAGCAATGCGAGCAGTATTTCAATAAAGCCAAACAAGCTCTAGCTACGTCAACGATTTTAATTCACCAGGTCGGTCTGGGAATCATTTTTCTCAAAGAAAATGTTGCCTGCCGAATCTAAGTGCTCAGCTTTTGATAGAGAACTTTTAGGAGTTTACCTAGCGTTGAAATACTTCCGCTATTTCATCGAGGGCAGACAGGTGATATACTGTGATATACACAGACCACAAACCGCTCACACGAGCCATTCCTTCAAGACCCGAACGAAGTCCTACACAGGCTAGACACCTGCATTACGTCGCAAAGTTTAACAGCGATATCAGGCACATTAGTGGAAAAGAAAATGAGGTTGCCGATTTTCTATCTCGAATTGGCTCTCCAGAAGAGAATGTTGTAAACAGTAAAATTTTCGATGACTGAGCTCTAATAGAACAGCAAAACACTGATGACGAATTGAAAAATTTGATGGATCGGTAACTGAAAAACTCTAAATCATCAGTGAAATTAGAAAACAGTAAAACCTCGGGCACGCAGGTTACTTTATGGTGTAAAATATCAACAGGACGCAATCGACCATTCGTACCGAATAATTTAAGAAAATCAGTTTTTGATACGCTTCATTCATTGGCGCACCCTGGTATCCGTGCTTCCCGAAAACTGGTTTCTCCTAGGTATCTCGGGCCTAGTTTAAACTTGCAACAATTGAGCCAGAGATTGTTTACATTGTCGAAAGTCAAAGGTTAAAAGGCATACGAAATCAGAGCAGTGATGATCAACTGAAAATAACCAAGTAACCAAAATTTCGCACGAACATAAAAAAATGAAGAAAATTCGTGAAACTATGAAGCAAATTTTAAATTCGGAATATCTTACATTAAAAGCAGGGATAATTCAGTTGTGCAAAGCTAAACGAGACTAAAACTTATTTCCAAAAATATTCATATGTGTAGATTAAAAAGTTTAAATTGTTTTAGAATTGAGAATTTGAAGGTTGCTAAAAAATGTTCAAAAAATGCAAAATATATTTTGAAAATTCTTATAACCTTTAAACTACAAAGGAAGAGTTTAATAGATTTTGAAATAACGATTATAACATCAGTCGGTGACAATCAAGTAGGTGACATTTCAAAATCAATATAAACCGTTCCAATGTCATACAAACATGTGACTGAACTGTAGATGCTCTTTACTTCCATAGTTTACAAAAGCTAATAACTTAATTTGCATACTAAAATAAAATGTTAAACTATTCGTTACTTCGTTACTATCAACAATGAACTAAATATACGAACGTGACCAAAATGAGAATTCATTTTATGTAAACAATACTAAATGGCTTTTTTATCTCAAATAATCAAAATCTAAATCAATCGGTACTATTGATTGAAAATGGGTTAACATATAATTTGCTTCTGTATATACAAACAAGCCAAGCGACATTTAATTGATTTTTCACCCAATTAAATTATTTATATAAAAAGTATTTCAATACTATATACTAATGTGAATGACCATCGCTGACTACCCCAAACAAACAAACATCAGTATATGTTCAATCGATTTCTTTGTTGCATCATTACATCCAAATTATACAAACGAATTATTTATTCAGAAGAATATTTTTACTGTAAATTATAGTGAATCACACTTATACAGCATGTCGATTGAATAGTTATATGAATCGCGTAAACATTTCATCACATTTTAATTCGAACCTATTTTTGCCGCGTGCTTTAACAACTCTTAATACTGGTTTTGGCGCAACCATATTATATTCTGACTATAAAATATAAATTTGGTCTCTCTATTTCCTGGTTTATTGTACAATATAACTAATACACAAATATTTAACTTACTCATTATAGAAGTTTTAAATAAATTATCCAAATCAAAAACGTTTTACAATTTCGTCACTAAACCGCCAGATAAATTAGTAAGTGTATAACCATTGGTTTTTTAAACACACTATATTATTATATATAAGCGATAACGTTTTGAGTTTCCACACTACTATAATATAAAATCAACACTACATTTCACTCTATTTATTACACTATATATCAAAAATAAACGCACAATAAAATTTTAATCCTAATTTAATGTTCAAAATCGATAAATAATATAAAAACTATTAACGTGATACGCGCTAATCATTTCAATGTATAATCTATAATCGCGTTAATTTATTTTACTATAATGTACAATAAAAGTACTTATTTATGTATTCACAGTCTGTTTGAGTTAAAACTACACAAAACCGCGAAATAAATTTATACAGACAATAACAATTTTTATAACCAAATTTAATCGACTCGCATTACAAACTGAAACATGTACAATAATAATATTTCAATCTAACAAAAAATAACAAAAACTAAACATTCACTCTTATCATAAGTTGCGCGATATATTGTGTGTATAGAAATACAGTAGCGGAAATAATTATTGTAGTGACATTTTTAATAATGGGCACCATACATCACAAATATTTCAGTAACTTTGCCGGACTCGCGTATTAAACATTTTCAGAAGATATTAAAACATATATCATAGTTGCCGCCCCGGTGGCACAGTGGTTAGCATGGTTACTTTAAGCTCCGGAGGTCTCGGATTCGATTCCCGGCGGGTGATGAAAAAATTACGGCTGTTTAATGTAGGATCAATGAATTAATCATTCATTATCTGTTAAAAAGAATGATTACGAAACTTCATCATGAAGCGGCCAAATACCTCTATGGGAATATTAATCCCGTAATAATTTATAATTTCGAGAAATTACCAAAATCATTCTGCTTCTGGCTTAATCTGTCACGAAAAATCGACTGTTCGATAAGAATATAGCGAGCAATCTACGACAAGGTCAACTGGATCAATCTTTCCAATCTATCTACTCTACATCATATCTTCAATCAGCAATTTTGATATTTTCTAAGCCATGGTATGTATATATATGTTTGCTTTTTATGGTTTTTCGTCCTGGATCAAAAATAAAGCTTATCATAACACATATTTCAATCTTACGAAAAATAACAAAAACAGTGTACTGAAGAAATACAGTAGGAGAAATAATTGTTATTAACATTTTTAACTACAGAGGATTCAAATTATAAATATTTCATTTCAACCGCTTTTACCCAAATATTACCCAAATAATTTAAGCCCATTTACGATTTGGCCACTACAGACCGCTCGGATCCTTCAGACTTAACAAATATAACATTTCCCGTATATATTTAGGTGGTTCTAAGGGTTCACATAAAGCTGGGCCGAAATATTCGCCAGAAACATTTCGCATCTGAAGAAATTTTCAAAAGTACACAGCTATCGGTAGTTACTCGACTACGGTTTAACTCTATAGTTGTCCATCGAATATGATTTACTAATATATGTCAGTTTGCCTTAAACTTTTATTTCGAAGTTGTACTAGTACAGGGCTAGCAATACTAAAGCATGCAAGCTAGCAAATTAACTCTAATTTTTTACTGTTATTAATTTTAAAGGTCTGCCAAATTAAAAAAATAGAAATGTAGGAAGGATTAAAATAGAGCCTAATATAAATTAAACAAACTGATTTTCCCAAGCGAGAAAAGATAATTATATATTAGGATTAAACAAATACAGCAATCGTTCCTCTAATTAGGAAAATCTTGGGGTTACTTTCTAGACCTGAAGTTTTTACCGGTGCTCTATGGTTTATTTTTTGTACTCTTCCAACCTCTTTTTGGTATTCCTCGACAATTTTAGATGTTTGTTTTTTAAATACGAAAAATAAATTTGTTAGCAAATGGAGATACAATTTATGGAAGTTTTACTTACAATACCCAAACAAGATATCAAGCATAAAATTTGAATTTTGAATTAAAATAATCAAAAAAATCTTTAAAAATGTTCGAATTTTATAAATTTTGAATCGCAAATTTATTTATTTATTTATTTATTTATTATTAATTTACAATTACATTTAGCTTTCCAGTACATTCTGTTTTGAGCAAAAGCTCATTCGTAACAGAATGTACGAAAACAGATGGATAATTTAAAACTAGAAAGAGCGAACGTTTCTAGCCGCTTATCTCGGGCAATCCAACATCTTCGCCTTGATTTCTGCTACATTTTCCATGTCCAAACCATTCCTCGACGAATTGTGATGTAACCCGAATATTCCAAATCCAATATTGAATCCTTCATTAACTGTGATCCTTGCTCTGGGAATAGAACAATTTTCCACATAATGATTTGCGTTCCGGGGATTCTGCACAATGTGACAAGAATTAAAATTTGGAAAAAAAATAAAAATATTAAATAGAAAAATTAATTTCAAAGGAAACAAGCGTCCAATCGACATGAAAATCAAAGCCAACAATGTACTCACAATCTTTCAAAATTTCAACTTTTCAATAATACTTCATTTTACACAAATGAAACCAAAGATCAACTAAATAGCGGATTTGGTAACAGAACATGTACACGGAACAGTTGGATTTTTATTAGAATTTCACCAACAAGAGAACTTGGTATCGTATGTCACTTTCAAACTGAACGTAAAAGACATGTTTAAATCCAAAATCTGCCCTGCGATACAAAAAAAAATGTTTAAAACGTAATTGGTTAAAAGAACGCTCTTGAGAGGTAACGGGTCACCAATCACAACAGGGTTTGGTTGATCGATTCATTATGGTTTTTAAATAAACTGCGAAAAACTTGGAAGAGGCTGAGACAGAACATATTGCACAAATAAATTTTCACATTTGTGAATATTTCCCGGGAATTGAAAATTCAATTTCAATACTACTGCATGTCGTTTATTAACTTCATGGAATTAATCAGAAAGTCGTTGATGAAGGATGCAACGTTCTATAGTTGGAGTGTAAACTGAATATTATTCTACATAGCCACATTCGCTGGAGTACTTTAGAAAGTGCGGTGGAACGGTTCCTTAGTAAAAATAGCCCTTCGGAAACTGAAAATATTTGAAATGTGGGATGAACGATGTGCGATGATATTGAGCAATACTGCCCAGCTATAAAATGTTCTTAAATCAAGACATTGACATACACAAAACTGAAGCGACTTCAGTATTATGGTTTACAAATTTAAAAGTACAGGCGGGAGCGTTTCGAAATTTCGGTTTTAAAATATCTCGGTTTTTATATTTTTCGTTTTAAACCTAAAATACTCATTTTCCAGAATTTATGAAAACCAAGATTTTGTAGCAGCGAGATTTTATAGCCAACCCAAAACAGGTAACTATTACTGATCACAGGTCGTTTAAACTTCTAAAAAAAAATGTTAGCCTTTAGAAAAAATAAAAATGTTGCCTCGATAATAAAATTACTCCAAGAGCGAGAGTTGGGGCATAAAAAATTATACATGATGCATTTGGGACAAGCTCAAAATATGAAGTGGCCTATTTTGGAAAACATTATTGAAGCAGACAAAAAAATTGAATTCAGTCAAAAGAAGAGCTAGACGTACATAGTCTATCTACAGAATTAAACCAAACTATACCCAAAATACAAGTAAAGTGCTAAATATAAGTCAGAAATGGAAAACAACCAATATAAAAAATGACCTACTATCAAGCCAACATCCACCGAAAATGAGAGAAATTTTCCATTAGTATTGAGTTGGTTTCTATTCAGCTCCACCAACTTTTGGCAATAAAACGGTTAAAATCGTAAATATTTTTTAAAAATAATCTTGTGTTGCTTCTAATATAAACTTGTTAAACTTGAAACTCGCTCGACTTTTTATGAATTAAATTGGGTTCAATGGTAAACTTATAAGCGAATTTTGTTTAAATTAATAATTGAAAAAATTGGATACCTATAAATAGTGCCTTACAAGAATTTATGCAGGCCGAGCAAGAGGTTAAAAAATTGAAAAAATCATTAATTCTCCGAAATAATGAGCTTTTCAGCATTTTAGCGTGTTTATGAATTAGGTATAACGGATAAAAAATGTTTAAATTGTATATTTTAAAAAAATTGATGACTACCTAGTGCGTTTCAAAAATTGTTGTTATCACAAATGGGCAAAAATTGGTTGCAAAGAGAGAAAATCGAAAGTTTCGCAAATTCGCACCATTCAAAAAAATCTGAAAAAATTCAAGGTAAACACAATGATAAAATAAAATTTTTGTGCCCCAAAAATGGACCCATGAGGCTAAAAAAATGCATGCGAAAGGTCTTTTGGCCGTTTAATGCGTTAGTAATTTAAAACGTTAGTAAACAATAAAACGTTCAAAAAAAGTTGTTTTTAGCCACAGAGCAAGATAGGGTGGTTGAGAACGTGGTGTACATTTTCTGATGGCCCAAGAAATATTTTGGAATGTTTTATTTCGATTTTCGTGAAAAGGAATATTTTGACGAAGAAGATTTATTAAATTGGCTATTGAAAATTTAGGTTTTTGGTCCGAATACCAATTTGTAAAATTTGTCCTCAAATATGAATTGTACGGTTCACAAGGTTATGGTTTGAGACTCCAAACCGAAAATTCAAAGGTTTTAAATAATACTTCAAATTTTGAATACTATCGACCGGTAAGCGAATTAAAAATATTGACAAATTGGTTGGTTAGAAAATTAATATAATTACAAAAAATCGCTAAAACTGAGTTTACACTGAAGACCCGATAGGAAAAACTCGATTTAAATTTTAAATTTTTCCAAAGTTATATGAAAATGTATTAATTTTGTCCGTAGTAAAAATTCTCAGAAAGAAAAATTATTATACGTATAGAAAATGTTTCCAGAAAATAAAAAAATAAAAAATTTCTTAAATTTGCATAGTAAGTTTCGCAAAATTCGCTGTTCGTAAAAGAAAATCTTGTGATGGCCACACCTCCATTTTTATAACGAAATATCTCTTTACGAAAATAAAAATTCGGTTAATGATATATCGATTTCTGGGCAATTTTTCCGGGAACAAATTAATTCGTTAAGAATTGTTATTTCTAAACAAATATAAATTAGTTTGTTAAACCAAATTCTGACATCGTTGGATTATGAACTAATTTTTCTAATAAAATCCAATAATTCAAATAAAATCCAAAATAACGAAAAAGTTAAGTTCACCGTTATTCTTATAAACTCGATTTTTTGCCTCTGATTATATTACTAGCCCTTCAGAATACCAGAGGTAACTTTCATGGATTCCCAAATATTGCGAATTTTGAACAATACAAACTGCTTCTTGCTAAAACCCATAGTTGTGCAAAATGTTGGCCAAAACCATCAATATTTGTGAGATTGGGAGGCAAGCAAAAATTAAAAATGTACGACATGACAAGAAGGACGGAATGACAGACATGGCATTGCTCTAATTGATGTGTTGTTAGTCTAATTCGTCGAGAAATGTGAAAATCTGTAAGAAAATTCATTGGCGATTTTCACTCCGTTTCATCATTTAAACTTCGTTATAGTTGGGAAAGTAATATTTGAACAACAATGGTATCTAAACTACCTTGAAGTTACTCTATCAGAAATAGATGAGTAAATTTCTTTTTCTTTCCGAAAATTCCTAGAATAAGCTTCTACAGTTGATTTAACAAGAAGTATTGCTCAAATAATATCAGTGGCCACAATATTAAATTCATTTTTCACTTATGCCAACTAAAGCTGTTACGGCTTGCTACCATAGCCCTTGGCCACAAGATATTACCACTTCAATCCAAATTTAGTGAAGTTAGGGGAGAGGTAGGAAACGTCGAAAATTGAAAATAATTTTTATTTTAAGTCGACTTAAGCTACTATTACTATGACTTGTATCACACAGATATATTATTGCAATTTCAGAAACGTAGGCTTTGGAAAATCATCCCCAACATTTAAATTTAAATCGATAATGTCTTTCTCAAGGCGACTGTTTGTGATTTTTTGTGCGAGTTTTGATCCACACACTTTTGCTCAAAATATTTTTCGTCTATATAAGCTCATAATTTTAGTTTTTTTTGTATGATTAAGTTGGTTGTCTGCGAATATTTTGCTTAAAGTTAAAAATATTTTATCTTGGTGGGTGTTTCCATTCGATCAATTTGAGTTATTTGATTGGCAGAAAGTGTGAATCTAAAAATTCGCACAAAAAATCACAGTCGAACAGTCAGCTTCAAAGGAATTCTTTGTTCGCCTTGTGACCAAATAGATATACGGAAAAGCAATAATTCCGAAATAACGGGTTTGAAATTATAATACCGGGTTTAACGTAAAATGGGATTTCGCTATTCCAATTCTTAGAGAAGATCAAACACTATTAACTTGTTCAACAGACATTACGCCAATCCTAAACACAGCAAAACTAAACGTGGTCGACCCAACATTGACTGTTATTTTATGTTATAAACTCCTCTCTCCCCTCTTCTAGCACTCTTCCACAAGAAGATTGACGAGAGATTGATCTTATTTCTAACAATTTTTTACAAATCACGACAATTTCCCAACTATTACATCTTATGAAATATGCAGCCCTCCCCAGCTTTGCAAGCTTCAAAAACCTGAGTCCCTCGAGTATTTGAAAATCTGCCTGAGAACTGTGCAGCGGTCTTGATTACTGCTTAGTTAACTATTTTAAACGTAATCGAGTTTAAATCGCACTGATACATAATTGTAATAGCTAAACATTAGAAATAATTAAAAAAATGTAACGGGGCGTTCGTAATGAAAATCAAGAACACATAAAAATTAAATACAGTCAGTAAACTTATCTTCATTCATTCGTCGCTGTTCCTCAACATTGGATATCTAAATTTCTAAGGAATCATCGTGATTTGGTCCTTGGCCAAAATATTGGACCATTTGAAATCACAATTAAAGGGAAAATTGCCAAAAATGGCGCTCAAAAAAATGGTTTTCGTGAATTTGAATAAATTGGAAATCGAATCGATTCTTTATCATACTTTTCAATAATTTGACACGACGGAAGTTATTTCGCGTTCTATCAGGATGTCATCAACACAGTCAACTACTACAAAAAATAACCAATTTTTGCTTCAAGGGCCTCAGAGAGAAACAAGTTTAGGTTTAGCTCGCTAACTCATCCAGTTGCTTAACTCCCAACTCTTTCGCAGTTTGCTCTGTAGTACTGAAATGAAAGGTGGGTAGGCCCATGGATTCTACACTCTCAACATGGGGTCATAGTTGTATTCGCCTTCATCACCGATCATAATCAGTTGATGAAAAATCCCTTTTGCATCCCGACTCCATAGGGATTCGAACCCGGTACCTCCCGATCCAAACGCCGCAGTTTTAACCACTGCGCCGTTTGGTCGGTAATGTATATGGTTAATTTAAGCTTAAAAGAAAGGATAGTTTTGCATCCTATAGATGGCGCCGTTGTTGAGATTTAAAAAAATTCTTTTAATTTTTTCAACAAAATTTATTGTTTCTATTTTTTTGAGATTTTTCATTTAAAAATACTTACCTACAACCACAAATTGTAACTTCCCTACTCCCTCCCCCCCCTCCCTCCCCCACCTCCTCCCCCATAAATATTTTTTTAATGCGATTTTAAAAAATAGGAAAAAAGAATCGTTCATTTTTAAGTTGTTTATGCTTCCAATAGAAGAAGATGTGAACAAATCTATTGACATCTGTCTTACACATCTATAGAGAAAATACCACATTCAAACATCAATTTCTTTTTAAATGCTGATTTAAACGTTTCCTTGATGCTACAATTTTTCAGAAGGGTTTCACGGATATACGAACATAAACATCGTGTGAGTTTAGCTTTATTTGTGCAAGTAATGCAATAGAACGCGCACACAGACTGCGCAAATAAATTAGCAACACCCGGCATCCGTTGCGCATCAGGAAAAGTTGTACTGCCACCTCTTACCACTCCGCCGGAAACTTTACAATCACTTATAAATGGCACATCAGACGATTCAAAGAATGTTTTTGCGCAAGACACGCAAATTCAATTGTTGCTTCCAAATGACGTCGTTTAGAGCAACAAAAACTCACGATGACAGATCCGACGAACGCAAAGTCTACATTAAAAATAAAAGGCCAGGTGTAATATAAAATTGGTTCATTGATGTTGATACCTAATGAGGACCCCAAGTTTCCCCAAATATATTTTATGGGCAGTGATGAAGAACGCGTGACAACCAGGTACCAGTACAATTTGAAGAGCGAGCAATTTTGAAATTGTTGGAAAATTCTATTCAATTAATTATTCAATTGTTTACAAGAATGTCACCACAATTGAGAAATGACAACTATCAAATCGTCATCAAGGCCGGCAAAATACTACCAGGATAACATGCTGGTAGGTTCAACGCACCAACCGTAGACGAGGTTGCTGTTATTATAGTCAGTGATCCAGTTGAGAACCGAGCCATCAAAATCACACATAAAGACAGCACTGTCAGTTCGACTTCGGTAATCGTTAGTTCGTACGGCGCACTTAAATATCCGCTGATATTTTGGGAAGAACAGGATGCTTTGGTCGAAAGTTTTTATTTGCATGGATAAAATATCAGACACCAGCTAAAAGGCGGTCTACATGAAATGAGGTCTACATAGAAGGCGGTCTGTGGCAGGACAACGTCTGCCGGGCCCACTAGTTATCTAGATTATAATAAATTCAAATTCAATTAATGATTCGGTAATAATCATAACAATTAATTATCTAAACCAGTGTTATTCAACCTGGATTCCGTAGACTTTTTCAAGATTTCACTGAAAACATTTTGCATAAAATGTTAGTTAATAAAAATATTTGTTTAACAGAACATTTAGAATCACCGTTTTCTAGGTTAAGGTAACCTTATGAAAATGCTTAATGTAGTTTGTCACAACTTACATCTTGGAGAGATCTTCCTTCTTATACACACCAACACAAAACTGAAATATAGAGATAGGTCAGATTGAGAATATAGCATGCGGTTGAAAATTACGCCAATCCGGGTATTCTTGCATTTTAACTATATACTTTTAAGGCAATAAAACAACATTTTGTTGAATACCACTGACCTAGCTGAATTTTTGTATTATTACAAAATACGTTCAAACTTTAAATTATTCTGGTATATTCCAGATTGATAATTATTTTAACAATTTCTCCTCTTATTACAAAATACCTTCAGTTGAATTAGCAACAGCGTGTTAATAAAATAAAAAACGGTGCCCCAATTTCACAAAAAAGCAGAACTTCTCTTCTCTCTTTGCTTCATAAATCAAATCTAATACAAGCCGATGTAACTTGTTTTTTACATGAACAAAACTGAGCAGTCAAATATTTAATTTTCTATCGTTACAATGTTCTTGAAAAAATAAAATATTATTGCCACTAGGTAACCGGCCACCTATCAGAATTATGGTGAAAGTCTATTCGCGGTCAAATCTTATTTAAAATTAAAAAATAAAAGTATATAAAAATATTTTTATTAGAGAATATTTTCTTCAAACTTGATGACAATTGCACTGAAGAATTAGCTGTCACATTTTGTCCTATAAAACACTTTCGAAAATATAATAAGAGATGGCACTGAAATCATTTTACCTAGTGTCAATCAGCTTGCTTTGAATTTTGAAACAAATCGTGAAACGGCCACTTATGTGTTTATAGATTTTATGCTGGAAACAGATGTGCGGAATTCTTGACTACAGAAACGCTCGCTTTTCCGCACCCAAAACACATGCGCCGCTTAAAACTGCGTATTTTGTGCGTTTATTTTTACACGTATTTAATTTTAATATACAATTTTTCTTAATAAATTTTACAGCATTTTGTCAGAAACGAAATAATTTGTATCTTCTAATATGGTAATTGTCAGCAAACGTTTGTTTTCAGTCAACAAACACAAAAAATTGCCAGAAAAATGAAAATGTAGAAAAATCGTACTAGATTTGGCAGTGCAGCCTACCAATTCGCAGCTAAATTAGAAATAGAGACAGCTTGCGGAAAACCGCCCACTGTGCGAAATACATGTATTTCATTTCATTTAAAGTAGTGTGCTCTAATTTAAACGCAAGCGTTTCCCGCACGTCTGTTTCCACCATTAGGCTAAGTAGATCGGCCTACCACAAATCATAAAACTCTAAATTATAAAATTTTAAATATTTCAAAAACAAACTTACTAGCAAATGTATGGTTGCAGGGAGTCCCCGTTACTATTTTTTTAAGAATTATTGTTGCTATCTTCCAAAAATGGATAATTCTTAAACTTTCTGAAATACAAAAAAAAACATTTATTAAATAACTTTACTACAAATAAATAATGACAAGTAAATAAATTTGAAAACTTAGTGCTAACTTCTTCAATTCACAATCTCAGATTAATGAAATCCTAACAAATTATTACATATTACTGATCAACACAATTAAATTCTAAATGTTGTGTAACTAATTAACGGAGATCAGTCAATGTCAACGCTATTTTCATAAACATATTTAAATGTTTTAAAATTGAAATATAATTACAATCATTAAAACTAATTTAAGAGTTGCATTGTTACCTTTAAAAGAGCACGCCGAGACAAATATTGCGGAACACAGTAAACTTTTAATTATACAATTTTCAAGAACAGTTCATCTTTTAATATAATAAAAGAACGAAACAACATACATAATTAAATGTAATTAATTTGTTTGTAATTAATCAATTAAATTACAAAATATTAGCAATGAATGACCTGGGTAGAATGGAAACTTCCCTAATTACCAAGTTTTATCTAAGCAGCTAATTCTACATTTATGCCGTAGATTCATAAAATAAAAGAATTTATTCAAACAAATAAGTTTGTACATTGTACTACATATAATATGTACCCGTAATTTACTTTAGTTCAACAAGCATAATTTTATTGTTATTTACTCTTTCTTAAACGTTTATCGTTTTATGGATAACGACACCAGTTTACTTCACACATTGCGGTTATTTTCCAGATTGTCTAGCAAACAAGAAGTGATATTCATACATATAAAGAACTGTAATTTTGGTAATTTATGTCGTTATTATTAATTGTCATGACTTGCTGGTATTATTTTTGAATATCTAAGTATTTGTATTTATATATGACGTGAATTATGGGAAATATAATAAATAATTAGATAATTATAATTATTTAAAATTAAAAATGTTGATTGAATGTTAAAACTGATCGATTAGTCATATATTCGCATAGTTTGTTTAGTACGTGATCATAAAAATCCAATTAATGTACGACTAATAGCAAATTTTGTATGCGCATGTGTATAAAAATTGCAAAGATGCTTCCGGCCGATAAGCAAATGTCATATTGAGTGTAAATAAAAGTTGTATATCAGAGCCACCTAAATATAAAGATTGCTTGTATGTTTTCATTTGAGCCAAAAAAAAGACCACAATGCGTTCTAAGTTTTTAGATACAAACACAATGCTTTCTGTGTTTCAAAATTAAATTTTTGCATTTTCCAGATTTTACACATTACCGACCATTCGGCACAATGGCTAAAGCTTCGGCGTTTGGTTCGGGAAGTACCGAGTTCGAATTCCGATGTGGGCGGGATGCAAAAGGGATCTTTTATCATCTGTAGAGAGTGCCGAATTCTTGGGCTGGACGTTAAAAGTGAATTAAAAGTGAACTGCGAAAGAGTTGGAAGTGCCTTGAAACCCAGAAAAGATTGCAAAGATGAAGCAGAAAACTTTAATTAATTCCAGATAAGGTAAAATAGGCTATAAACTCCGAATGCGTTGTGCTAAGTTTTTCACTCAATGAGGGTTTCCAGCCTTTGAGCCTAACATATACGCTTTGACTTTCAATATACATAGATTCGGAATAAGCTTCATTATAGAAGTGACGTTATGCTTTATGGTAATTGTAATATAAAAAGTAAATTTTATCTTTAACATTTTAAAATATTCTTTCTAATTACGATTTTATCAAAACAGCTCGACACTAGAAAACATTAAAAGATAAATTAACAACACCAGTAGTTATTCAAATTGTTTACATTCTCACATTCCATTTCACACGAAGGATGTCACTTAATGATGTTTTTAGAAGATAAGAATATTAAGTAGCAGACGCAATTTAATTGTTATCTTGTTATCTTCAATTAAGTGGGGCACATTGCTTCTAAATACAAACAATTATTTATTTCTTATTCGGTTGTTTCATCTATTTGGTTAAATTTTTCTCGTATCTTGGTTGTTAATGATTATGTTATGCAGAACAGTACAAGTAACAATAAAATCAATTGAAAAATTACATCACAAATTTTAGCGGGCCGAAATTACATGCTACTGAATTGTTAAAAATGCTGGGATAAGTTCATCTGGCGTAAATTTAGGGAGGTAATTTGTTTGTGAAACCAGTACGTTGAAAACGGGAGAAACTTTAAATGTCCATTTTGTGGTTTAATTGCAATTTGTCTTTGTTTTACGTATTTGGAACTTTGTTAAGAGATTTTGCGTCATTTGAATCATGCTGTCAAGAAATGATGCGGGATATATGTATAGAATTGCAGGATGCATAGAAATACTAAAGAGAAGCATGGCGGTGGTTGGAAAGGGTCAAAAATTCTTACAAAGTGCTCCATATATTTAAAGAACGCCCCCTTAGTTAGAATCGGAGCCCATTTCATAATCAACCAAACCATATGAGTTCATTTCTAGTGGTCGGTATAAGGCCTGACTTAATTTCCGTAAATTCAATTTTTTTTGATTTAATTGAGTAATTTTTTGATTTTTACAATGCACTTAAATCTTCGTTTAGTTGAATTTATTCAACTATAGTTGAATCTGTTCAAGTGTTCTGCTTAGGAATTTTATCCTTAATGTTTCATTACGCGTGGTGAGAATGGTTTATATGGGATGCTGACGGGGGAAAAAATTATATCAACTAAAAGTTTTTGTTTTAAAAGGATTTTTCCAAAAAACATAAATTGAGAATTATCTCAAAACTATGATTTTCCATATTAGCAACTTCATTACTTTGCTTTCTATCTGAAAACTTTAAAAATTGATGGTATTTTTACCAAAATTTTATTTAACTTCACCCTCTGTTATGTTGTTTGTGCGCAAGTCTTGCAATCGATTTTTCCATTCGATGTTGAGAGGCCGAATATCGAATGGCCGAATTTGTCGAAAGGCCGAATGTCAAAAAGCCGAATGGGTGAAAAAACCGACACACATTTGTGGTACGTCTATCAGTAGAAGCTATACGAGCAATATAATTCCTTTGATCTGTGTCTGCAAGGTTGACGAAGCATTAAATCCGCAATTCGCTCCAATACATTCGTCGATGCCATACTAACCCTATGAATCAAGCTAACCACAAAATCACTTGAAACATTTGTGGTAAAACTATCAGCAGAAGCGATATGAGCGATACGGTTGCTTTGACCTGTGTGTGCAAGGTTGACGAAGCAATTTCCATTATCGTAAATATTAAGAACTTTGTAATATAATGAAAAGCTCCAATTTATATTTGCTCCAACTCTTCTTAACATTTAAACAATAAATGTGATAAAACGGTCGTAATTTTTGAGTTTTTATGGATTTATAACTTCAATACATTTTTATAAGCTTGCATTGACATCTTGGAAAAACATCTTGCCAAATCTATATTAGGGTTTGTGTCTCGAATTTCATCTGTTATTTTGTTACAAGTTGAGATTCTTTCTGTGTTTCTCTTTATTGGTTTTTTAATATTGTTCCGCGACGGTTTCGCAGATGTCGATTATCGTTGAATGTGAATCACGCGTAACACGGCGAACGAAACAATATCTGATGAGGAATAATTATTTCTAAGCTAAATGTACTATGCTGAAAGACTACATACTATAAAGTTCATGAAAAGAGAATATTCTCTGAGTTTAAAGTAACTTATAAATTACGTTATTGGCCAGCAAACCAACGTTAGAAAACATATAAAACATTAGCAGATTTAAAAATTTTGTAGGCCAGCAGAAATCTCTGCGCCGTTCATCCGGTTGGAAAACACTAACCTATAAAATATTACACAGGCGCACAAAAATAAAGGTCATGACCCAAAGGGTAGACACCACTATTCCTACGTTTTCGAGATCGCTGAAACCCTGAAACCGAATATGACCATTAAAAATAAATCCAATTGCCCATTTTTCCGTTACCACCCCTCTCCTGGAAGTGGTCGAAATTTCAAGGGGGGTGGTCGAAATTTCAATTTTCATGCAAAGTTGGAATGGATGTGCATTCCTCCGTTTCTTGGCTTGCTAAAACCGAAAATGATAACAAAAAATAAATTCGACCTTTCCATCAGCCCCTAGCGCCCATTACTACCCCTTGAAAGGAGTTGAAATTTCAATTTTCATGCAAAATTGAGATGGATATGCATTTCTATGTTTTTTGGGGTGCTGAAACCGCAAATGACAACGAAAAGTAAATTTGACCCTTCCGTTTCCCATTAGCACCCCCTTCTTACCCCCAGAAACGGGTTGAAATTTCAATTTTCATGCGAAGTTGAGTTTAATGTATATTGCCACGTTCGTTGGGCCGCGCAAAACGAAATTGACTATAAAACACAAATTTGACCTTCAATTACACATTGCATCTCGTGACAAACCCCTCAAGTAGGATGGAGCCACTCCCCTGAAGGTAGACCAATGCAGAATCGACGTATATTTGAAGAGCTTAAACTAGTTTAATATGATTGCCATAAACGTTAACAAGAGGTGTAAGATTCTGGCTTACCGTGGTTACCTTGTAGGTTCCGTATTTGCCGTTCAGGGTGGAAGATGCTATAAAAGCTAGGTTGTCATATTTGAAACATGCCACTTTTTTGTTTCTTATTTCCCGTGTAATTAACAAACCAATTTTCTTTTGTTCAAATCATAATCCGTGTTTATTCTTCCTATTTATATTTTGAACTTGAGATTTCATTTCAACAACATATGTTATGTCAATATTTTTGTCTCCCGTTTGCATTTCATTTTTCCTTTGGTTTTACTGTTTCTGCTACTCAGGGATCATTCTTATTTATACTTTACAGCCACTCAATTGTATTCCATGCCTCCGGAGTTGAACTGATTCATTTCAAATCTATTTTTGCGACTAGGACACCTCCACGCGGTGAAAGCGAATAACGGGTAACCGGCTAAGTTTATAGGTAAAAAAGATGCCTTCATGGCAAAAGTAGGGAAGAAATTTACGATGCAGGGGAGGGAGACCCCAGTATCGGCGGCTGGTCTGGGTGAGCAAGCGGGCCCGCAGGCGTTGTCATCAAGCAACCGCAGCTCTGGGGTAGTGGGCAATTTGGCTACTTTAGGGTTCAATGCTTCAAGAAGGGAAACGACAACAACTGTAGTTCTGAATCGGTACAACTTAAGACTTCGAGTATCTTCAGATGATGGACCAAGAAAGCACGCGATGAGTCTATCTATATCTGCAACAAAGACAGTTCAGTGTTTTGCTACGTATGTGGTAAGCTTGAAACGGAAAAACTTCATAGAGAATTTCCGCAATATGAGGCTAAATATAAGTCCGTTTTCTCTTTGCAGGTTGCAAGTGGTAAAGGCAATGCATGGGTCCCGAGCTGTATCTGTAACAAATGTAGGATTACATTATGATTATATCGTCAATCATTCAAGCGCCAAAAATTCCATGAAGTCTCCTGCTGCGTGGAAAGAGCCTGAAACTCAAGCAGATTACTATATTTGCGTGATTAAATTCAAAGGGTAGTATGTTGATTACCAATCATGTTATATATACACCAGCTTCATTTTTTACTGCTCCAATTTATAATGATGATGATGGTATGTCAGCCAGTAATTTTGAAATGGATTTCACTGGTGATACAGTTGAAGATGAAAGTCAGATGGATATTGATGAGCCAACTGAGGATTCAAACAGTTCTGAGGTTGGGAGTGAAATTGATTCAGATTTGCGGCGATCTGAAGGTACTAACAATCCTTCTGGGAAAACAAAGCGGTTTCACCGCTTCACCTCCGAGTTCATCCAATGGGTGTTAAAGAAAAAAAACGCTTGGCTCAGCTTTAAAAGTGTGGTATAAAATTGCTTAGGCAATCAAAAGGGTCCGAACTACAAAAGAGAAATAAAAAAACTGCTAACAAACTTTAAGAATCTTGGATGCCTGATGAATTTGAAACTGCAAGGGGACTCACTTCAAACAAGCACGCCGAATGGTGGGAGGCCAGGAGACTCACTTTAAAGAAGCACCCCGAATCGTGTGCTGCGCATAAAACATAAAAATACACATCCATATCGATTTTGGAAGAAAATAAAAATCCCAACCCCGCCAGGAGGTAGTAAGGGGTACTAGGGGTGATGGAGGGGTCAAATTTACTTTATGTTGTCATTTTCGATTCCAGCGACCCAGAAAACATAGAAATGTACATCCATCTCATTTTTGCATGGAAATTGAAACTTCGACCCCCAGGGGGGTAATAACGGGAAAACGGGCAATTGGAATATTTTTTTATGTAAATATTCCGTTTCAGCGACCTCGAAATCATAGGAATAGTAGGGTCTCTCCTCTGGGTCGCGACTTTTTTTTTGTGTGCATGTTTTATTTAAGACTCTAAAATCGATTTTGTAAATCTCTCATCCAGTTCAGAAAGATGAACAACTGGTAACCTATTAAAAAACTAAAATGTAGCAAATCTCCCAAAACTAACCAATGAAATTTTCATTAATGAAGACGTTGTGTACTTAGGAGAATAATTATTTTTTAAAGCGTTTCGATCAAATGGTACCGGTGTGGAATTTCGCCTTAGCAGGATGTCTGAGGGATTTTTCGTTGTTTGATTTTAATCAGAAATTTAAATGAGCACATGTATGTATGATATGATCTTTAGATCAGGTGAATGAAAGAGTATTACTGTGCTGAAGTGGACTCTGGTATGGAGGTACTAGAAATTTCGGAGTAACATTACAATAAAAAATTACTTCAACGTAAACTTGCAAAAAGTACAAGCAGAACAAAATGAAACGATTGGTTGCAAGCAAACCAAAAAAAATTACAAAATCGGACAAACACATTTTTTTTTGCAATTTGCTCGTTTGATTTTGCTAGTGCTTGCAATAAGAAATTTTTATTTGTTTTTGACGAAATTTATTACTTGTTTCCGTTCGCTACTATGTACAAGGCTTCGAAAAAATATTTCTTACACAACAAAAATATTTTCAATCATTCTTGTGGAAAATAAAATCCAACAATTTGTTTTTAACAAAATTGTTTAATTTTCAATATCAAAATTATTAAAAAATCGGTTTGTATGGGGGCAATGCCTTAAATATTACTTTTATTATGTTTTACTTGTATGTGTTGTGAATGAGACTTTGATTTAGAAGTATTGAGAATTTGATATAGAGATCTTAGCTGTTCACATGCTCTTCAAGATACATATATTAATCTCATGCATTTCCAAGATTTAGTATTCTATCTGTTTCATAAAAATCGGATCATTAGTTTTCGAGTTAATACCTATTTCTATCGTAGATGCCTAAACCGATAACTAAACGATAATCAGATACCAATTCAGAGTACACATAACAAAAACAACTTCTCCTGTCTTTTATTCATAGCGAAAAATACAATTTAATCTATCGTTTTTATTTCATTAACTCGTTATCAATGTTATCTGCTCAAAACATTATAATCAATATCTTGCAGGAGTATAATCTTTTAACGAATTACAAAAACGGTTGGTCTAGTGAATTATTGTCTACAAAATGACCAAAACAAACAATTACTCATCGCATAACTTACGCTTATCGATATATTGTACAATCAACCTATAGCTGACCCTTCAATAATCGACAAATTACAATTTTCTCATTGATATTGTGTGTAACCTCATAAATGTTACCTCATATACCATAAGTACGTACTTGTTACATACTATACTTTACTATATTTGGATTATGATAAGTTACGATAACTAATTTAATATTTGTTTTTAATATATTTCTACAAGTTTGATTAAAAACTGATATCTGACAACAAGCAAACATATATGTGTTACATAAACTGATATATACTGATATATTTGTAAACATATGTCGCGAATTTATTGTAATGTCGCAATAAAAATATGCGTGGCTTAAATTTTATTGTGCTGTTCTACAGATTAATTTTAGATTAATAAAATTTAGGATTCGATAAAGATTTTTTTTTTGTATTTTATGTGAGCAATATAGTTTGTGGTTCGTCTAAATTTATGCTGAGGCGTGTAAAATTATTTACATAATTATATCGTTTCTCATTTTTCAAACATAATGATAATAAATGGAATTCTCTTCAGGAATATATTTGGAATAAATTTGAATATATTTTGGTTAGATTCAATAAGAACCATTGTTTTCGAGCATATTTAATTTGTTTTAGCGGATTACGGCAAGCAAAATTGGAAGAAAAATAAATGTGTAGTATTTTCCGGTTAGAAATACAGTAAATTGTATACAGGAAAAGATTGAATAAAATTGCCGTAACTCGAAGAAAATTTATGCAGGCCTTAAACTTTGGTTGTGGGTACAAAATAGGCTAAAGTTCACGAAACAAAACAGTTTAGGAGTTTTACGGATAAAAAATAGATGTTATCATGACAAAATTATCTTTAATTTGGTGTCTATAATTAGTCCATTAAAGCCATTTTTAGTCCATTAAAATTTGCCCGAACAAATTACGCCATCTACTGCTGCAATTTGAGCGTCGCTACTGCATTCAAAATCTTCGCATATTTTACATATCACAGAACATTTTAAACCTGCTTTCATACATTTGCATTGTAACGTGGAGCAGCTTCCTGTACACGAACATGCTATTAAATTTAAAATGTATTTTGGTGCAGCATCTAAAGTGTTTTGGACTGGTTGCAGAATATCTCCTCTCTCTCTCCATCCCCACTCTTCACGAAATTTTTCATTGCACAGCCATTTTTACACCTGATAATATATTCTGTATGAGTGTTATGCTGCAGCAGCAGCCGTTGGAGGCAATGATTCCAAATGAACAATTTTTTTTTGGAAGCGATTGTTGAAACATATGACATCTGTGTTCGTCTAGTGTTATATTTTTTTTTTTTGCATCCATACAGACTCAAAAAAATTCTCTCTCCTGCCTCTTTTGCTTCATTTAAACAAGAATTTTTATTATGAAAAGCAAAACTAGCATTTTGCTCTCGAAGTAAACCTTTTATAAACAGTTTTATTGTTCCTTTTTCTTTAATTATACTGAGCGCTCGTTATAACGCAGCCTCTTTAGTAAGTAACCTCGTTTTTGTATTATTGTACTGTCCTTGCAAATCTATTGACGAAAACCGTTTTGATTTTGTTCTACCAATTTTTGGTTTGTAAAATATTTCGCCTGTATTTTCAGGAGCTAACGCTATTAGAAGAACGAACAGATCAACATCTTGCCCAACGATTGTTTTTGTAAAGTCTTTGGAGTTGCTAATCGCAGTATCAACAATCAATTTGTCTGCAAATGATTATCAGTAAATGTATTCATTAACATTTGAATAATTTATTTTTTGTTCTCAGTATGTGACAAAAATGTATCCATCAAAACTAATAATAGGCAATTTGTACCATTTTGTAACATAATTTAGATAAATTTTGCAAAGTCAATAAAAGTTTTGCATTTTTGATTGGCCAGTTTCACTTTATAGAGCAAAAAATCCTATCAACAACATGCAGTGTAGTATTTCTTTCGATATTTTGTTTCCCAAGAAAATAGAGAAAATCGATTCCTCGGATTCGTAAAACTCCTAGAGTTTTTTGTTTTCTCAACTTTGGCCTATTTTGAACTTATAACCAAAGTTTAAGGGCTGCACAAATTTGTTTAAGAGACAAATATTGTTCAAAAGGTGCAATTCGAAACACCAATGAATCTTTTTATTTTTGAAGCTCTAAAATGTATACGGTATTAATTCGCCAAATACTTAATTGTGTATGACTTGAATATGTTGTGAATGTGATTATGATTTGATAATAAAATTGAGTTTTTGGGTATACATGCAGCCATGCAGAGGCCAGTATGTAGTAGATTCTCATCAAGTGATAGGTAAATGACAAACGATATTGTCTTGTGACTTTCTACTGAAATTTTCAATGCTACAAAATGACAATATAATTGTAAGATTTTTGTTACCTAACACATAAAATATTTGTGAGTAAAAATTAATTTTGCAATAATTTCGTGCAACACCAATTCTTAACAGCCTTAAACACTACTAAATATCTTAGCTCAGTTGATCAGAATAGTAAATTTTCAGTGACAATATTTTGTACCAATTAAAAATCATCACGTAAGTATTTAAGTGGTTTACGTGTCATTTGGAAAATAGTTCAGAAATCGAAAAAACTAATAAAATTGTATGTACACCGTATAAACGTTTAGTCTTTTGCAATTGAGTAATTTTGGAATTGGGATTCGGGACAGATAATCTAATATCAAGTAGCGACGAGAATAAACGAATATAAAAAAAGCAAGGTCCTTGTAAATAACCGAACACCTATCCGTTGACAGTTGCACGCACACATTGTATACAGAAGTCGTAGTTATGCATTTAATTGAAGAAAGTAAGTTGGGAAGTGTTTAAAATGCCGAATACCACAACTAAAGATAAATCTAAGGCAATAACAGAAAATAAACGGTTTAATTTGATTGGAAAATTAGCGGAATACGAACCTGGTGAGGATTTTGAAACGTATCTAGAACATGTGGAAATTTATTTTAAAATTAATATGCGCAGTCTTGCAATTTTGGAGATTTTCTGGAAGTTACGTTGCAAAGCTATGCTAAAATTTAAAGCCGTTTAATAAACGAAATGCTAACGGATAGATTTATCGTTAATCTTATGTAGAAGTCCAAAAATTAAAAAAATAGTTGTTAAACAACGAACAATTCGATTTCGAGCAATGCTGTGATGTAGTGATCAAGATGGAAATGGCTAGTGTGAATAGTAATATGGAAGCGCAGTTTAACATTAATAAAGAAGACGAAATTATTCATAAAATTTCAGCTTTAAAAATAAACCAAAATCGGTACTACAAGCGGTAAGTTACTACAACAGTTGTTTGTTTTAGATGTGGTCGTTTTCATGATGGAAATAAATTTCCAGCAATCAATTGGACTTGTTATAATTGTCAACAACAAGATCATACATCAATAATGTGCAGAAAAAGAAATAGAAACATGAAAGCCATCAATTCAATCAACATACCAACAATCATGGCCAGCCTCATTAGAAGTTGGAGTATAAGAAGAGATTATTGAGTCTGAAATTGATACTGGAGCTTGTTCAACTATAATTAACAAAGATATGTATTGTTCTAAATGTAGTTATCTAAATTTAAAGAGATGTAATTCTGTTTTTTTCCGTTACAGGTGACGAGGTGGTGGTTGATGGAAAGCTGCATGTTCGAGTGTGAAACCTGGGTTACTGTCTAGAAATGGTGGTTATCGATTCGACGCGTCCAGTTAAACCGTTACTGGAAAGAGATTGGTTGGAGGTTCTGATTCCGAATTTGAAAAATAATTTATTAGGCGATTTTCCTAATATTATGGATAAAATTGTAAATTTACCTATTGTTGATTTTAAGGCGGATATTGTAATGCCCGATAATATAACACCAGTGTTCCACAAACCATATTCAGTGCCTTTTAAACTTAGAGAGAAAGTGGAAATCGAACAAGAAAGATTGTGTCAAGAAAACATTTTAATACGAATTTACGAATGAAATACGAATTTGCATAAACTGTCATGTGACCATTAACAAATTTTGTGTTACGGAAAATTATCCGATTCCGAATACTGAGGATATTTTTGCAGGCTTGTCTAATTGTGAGTATTTCTGTGTAATTTATTTGTCGGGAGCTTATCAACAGGTCTTAGTATCCGAGTTAAGTCGGCAATAAACAATAAATACTCATAAAGGCCTTTTTCAGTATACATACTCCATTACTTTTCGGGCTATCCAGTGCACCGTCAATTTTTCAGTCCATAATGGATAGAATTTTGGTGGGTCTAGAAAAAGTTTTACAAGATATAATAAAAAAAAATTGTGGTATTCACGTGGAGCCCAGAGTGTCAACAAAGCTTTGAACATAGCAAACAGTTAGTAAAAAATCAGATGGCGAAGAAAAACTGGTAATGCTCGCGTCGAGCACTTTATCTCCAGCTGATCAATGGTCAACTCCCAAAATCTGGAACGGCAGATTTTTGAATTGATTATCAAACATGGCAAAATCTGAAATTTTTGTCTGGAATCTTTGAATTGATTATTAAACGTAGCAAATCTAATATTTTTGGCAGGTATTTGAATTGATTATCAAACATGCCTTTTTCTACTTGAAATTATCGGCTGATAAATCTTAGCTAGTGGTTAAAATTTCTGAAAAATGTCGGCTAACTTTAATAATGTTCAAAGTAGGGCGATTAGGAAAAAGAAATTAATTATTAATAGTAATGGAAAGGAAACTGACAATAAAAATTGTATAAAAACTTTTGAAAAGGGTGATAAAGTGCTCTATTTAAATCATTTTAAAGAATATGTTAAATGGATTCCAACTAGAGTATTGGAGAAACTAAGCCCCAATACATTTTTAATTAAATGTAAAGAATCATGTTAGATTTGTACATAAGCACCAACTCAGGATGTCAAAATTACCAGAAGAAGTGCATCCACTAGTGACTAGACTATGTACTAAGACACACGGAGATTTGTAAAGAACTAATTGTCGAAAATAAAATAGATAATGGTAATTCCGTAATGAATAAAAAATTAAAACGAGAAGGTAGATCTCCTGAAAATGTAGAATCACCAGCTGAGTTGAGAAAATCACAAAGAAGTTGTAAAAAGCTTGAGATGCAAAGAGTCAGTCATCACTTCATCAGTAATCAACTAAGTCTAGCCGTTTTAAATTGAGAAAATGTGAAATTGGGATTAGGGACAGATAATCTAATATCACCACCTACGCTTTGTCTTAAGAACTTCTTGGGGCTAGCCAGAAAAGAAAACGTTTGACGGGTTCTTCCGTTTGGAAGATGGCGCCCAACTTTTTATTTTTTTAATACTGTCCGATTGAGTGAGCAAATTTTGATTGGCCTTAGCCCTGTTTACATGATTATTCTTCTATCCGCTTTTTCTCTTTTCATACCTTTTTACAGCATTCAAAACTACTCTTCAATTTGTTTTTATTCTCATTTATGTTCTTTTAAAATGAATTTTTTAATTCTCTTTTCTCCTTTTCGATCATGAATAGTAAACCATAAATTCATGAATGTTATCCTGTAACAAACGAATAGTGAGTGAACAATAATAAAAATGAAAGAATCGATGTATTGAATAGAACGGAAGTACATAATATATATTTCACTTGTTTTGTTCACTGCTGGTTGAATATTTTAGTGAATAATATTTATGAATGGGATTTTAATGTAAAAGTTTTATTAAAGGTGCAAAATTGTTTAATACAAGGGGTTCTGAGGACAGCAAGAGTTCCTTTCCGGTCACACTGCTTTCTAGGAATTGTTGTTTTGTGATTCTTGTTGTCCTTCTGCTTGTTCGTATCTATGACAGCCAGGGATTAAATATATCACGCGGTACATCGCCTGCCTATACTCCAGCTCGCGTGTTAAAATGTATGTGTCTTGGTAGCTCCTTGATCATAGCCGGTGGCTGATGTTTGTCCACCAACCTCTTGGTGATAATTCGTTTCTCCTAAGAGCTATCGAGCATTCGCTAAGCCATCTTGCTTTCTTCATCAAGATGTTTCAGCTGATCCTATACGATACGGCTTGGTTGAGGCTCATTCCTTGATTTCGTCGACTTCTTCCTGAAGCAGGGTTGCAGGTCTTTATTTAAGCAGTATTACTCGCTTCAGTCAACCCATACATCTAATTTTAGCTCCACTACCGCCACTAGTTTGTTTTTAGCGGTTTTTGGACCGGAAAATTTGTGTTGCGCAAAAATCTCGCCATCCGCAATACACAATATCTTGAGTGAATTTAAAACTTTAATTAGGTAAATAATTTTCGGATATTTTTGTGAAACGAATATTACAAAATAATTCATCGAATGGCAATTAAGTCAGGGTTGCCTATAAACCAGTGATTTCAAATACGTGCCACGCGTGCCAAACTTGGCACGTTTAAAATTTGTTCCGGTACATTAAAAAAATTTTGAAAAGAATCGACCTTTTTTGCAGTTATTCTGTAAAGCCCAAATATAGTAGACTTGCGATAACACATGAACACCGTCCGTGAACTCCGGATAACGTGAAGAAAAGAAAAAGAGAAAGAAAACTCAATAACGTGAACTAGATTTTGTACACTCTCGGATGTCCATCATTGCGCACATAATTGTTAATATATATTTAATTTATTTTCATATGATCCGACGAGATTCTCAATTTGTTCCTTTTTTCATAATTTGACTCGAGTAAAGTTGAAAATCCATCAGTAAGAAATAAACTTTGTGCGGTGGCCTAATGCGGTTTATAAATAGTTGTACGTGCTCTGTAATTAATATTGCTGGATGATCGGCCAATGTATCAAATTGTAAGAATAATTTGGATGTAAACTTGGGAACAATCAAATTCCATATGAAAAAAATTAACTCGCAAACATGAATAACCTCGTAAATATGAATTTGCTTGGTTCTATTTTGTTCGTACTATCACGAGTCTACTGTATTGAAATGCTGGGAAATGAGAACCCGTGAAAGCAATTTGGTCATATAACCACCTTTGGAACGAATATCAAATATTTTTGACAAAGACGGAAAGCCCGAAAGAAAATTACTTGGTGATAAAATACATGGGTTATCAAAATTTTAATATTTCGCAGGTTGTTTAAGTCCAATTGCCACAATTGCTTTTCGGTTGTGTTGGTACACTTTTCCTGACGTTTCTTAGCATTTTGAGACATATTGGATGCTTAGTTTATTGTTGGCTGTCGAAAAGATTATACAGTTTTGGTGTACTCTGTATCATAACGGTGTCTATTTTGGCCAAAAATTTACTAACAAGCAGAGAAGTGTAAGCAGGTGTATTATCGTATAACTTCCTAGAAGTACTCCTTATTAATCGAACGACCTATAATAACTCATGTTCACTACTTAACGAGCTCTTTTTGGTATTGCGTCTTTAGGAAGCTTTCAGTGGGACGATTGAACCTTACTTTCGATTTTATATTCGTAAACTCCTGTTTTATCACCAGTTATTACCCGTTTGAGCAGTTCTGGATCGTCGTTGACTTTATTCAGCAACTTCTGCACTTCGGCACTGCTTTTGGTCGAAATTCAGTAATTTTGAAGGTAGTTTTACTGTCACACGTTTCATGCCTGAAACCCATTTGAAATTATTTTTGTTAGATACCGAAATGTTTCAAACCGAGCAGTCACAATAAACCATCGCAAAACAACTAAACTTGAACGAAATCTGAACAAATTTGAAACAGTAGAAAATGTTGACTTCAAAAAACCAAGGCAGTTTTAAAGTCTTGAATTCTGTTATGTATTTGATAAAAAAAAAGAAAAAATTGGTTTGGTGGCCATGACCATCCGCTGGTCAGAAAACAGATTTGTAGTTAAATCGCTTCTAGAAAAGTTTCAAAAGCCGCCACCTTGATTCATCATTTGGATGTGCTGAAACAAATTCATTTATCTTCAAATTTGTTGGTTAAGTCAGATAGCAAATTACAATGGAATTGGTGCACAATTGCAAAAGTTTCGTTTGGGACAGGAATGGAGCTTCTTAAATGAAACATAAAAAAAAATTGCTAAAGCGAAACTTGTTTTTTAAATACATGACCAATCCAGGCCTTTTCTACACTTTCAGCGCAAATGAAATACGCACGTTTGTCAATAAATTTTAGTCAAATTTTATACCTACGTTAATAAGCCAATTCTATAAGTAGTTCCTAATATAAAACCATTAATCAAAAATCGTTTCACCAATATTTTTCTACATGAACAACCAATCTAGGACCGAACTGGGTGGCAAGTTTGTGGATGTATTTTAATAAAATTTTACATCTGAAATTTGATATGTAAAGTCGATTCTTTAAATAGTTCCTAATATAAAACTAAAAAAATTCCGGCTCTGAAGAATTCCTTCGGTCATAAATTATAATTATTTAGTCGATATCTTAAATAAAAAATTGTATTCGCCAAATTGATTTTTACATACTGAGCCAATTTAGGCTATCTTCTTAAATCTAACATCTAATGGAACAAGCTTATTTGTTGACGGATTTTAGTGAAATTGTATGTCTAAAATATTTTGTTGTTAATAAAAATAGTTTCAAAATATAAAACCTATTATTACATGGCCTGAAGGATTTTTTCGGCCCTAAGATTGGGCTGAGATCAGAATTTATAAATTAAAACATGTCCCAACGGCAAAAAATATGTTGGAACATTACTCGTACTAATGGTGTTACGGTTGATACCATAAATCAAAAATTAGATTTGCCAATTTTGATCTTCCATACACAGCCAATGCGGTCAATTTTTGCCACCTCCAGCACCAAATGGAATAAACATATGAATCGATGTGCTTTTGTGAAATTTTATATTTGAAATATTACGCCGATTCTATAAATAGTTCAAAATCAAAAATAGATTAAATCACGTTTTAAAGAATTTTTTGGGCCATATCATTTGGGCTGCAGTTTGATTTTTTAATTAAAATATTTAAATTGTATGGAAATTATTATTTTTCTGTTCTTCCTCTGAGTTTTCAAGATAATGTAAGACATTTTCCCGGATGCCCACAGAAGTTTGAAAAACTAGAACATGTCCGAAGAAACCAGGACGTCCGGCCACCCGTAATTGTCACTCCTCTAAAATGAAAGAAATTTATTCATTTGAATTTGTATATCAATTTATTAAAGAAGCGTTGAACCAAAAATTCTAAACAAAATACCAAAGAAATGCGATTAGCAGAAAGGTTAACTCACAAAAAATATTTATTTTACGGAAATAATTGTATTGGCACGCCAATAACCAACTACTTGCGAACAATGCTATACAGTAACTAGTTAAAAACAGTGACGAACTCGTTCACTGAGATTGACATAATTTCAATGTTTCGTTTGAAGTTTACATCTATAGAGCACCTAAAGATTGTTTTGTTTAAGGTTTAGCTCAAATAATTATTGATATCCACAACATCATACAAATTAGTTTAAACACCTCTACGTTATCATTTACAAATCTTGAAAAACAAAAATTATCTAACTTGGCGAAAAAAACAACAGGAAAAGATAAAAGCACATGAATGTCATATAAACTATTGTTTCATTAGTTTAGCTCGTCTCGGTCGATCATATATTTCGCGTATTTCGAGTTACAAGTTTCTTCAACGCATAATTTATAATGCAAAAAGCGAACCAAGTACAAGACAATTTTTCGTAAAATTGTCAACAAAATATTTTCTTGTTGTTTTATACAATCTTTTGTTTACAATTACTTTGTATTATGTCAAAAATGTTAGTGTTTAAGATAATCGTTTGGGGTTCATTGTATAATTATAGGTATATGATTTAAACGAAGAAAAAAAATGATTACATAATTAAATTATGAACGTTTATAATCGCTGCACTGACGTATAGCTGTGCTATCGAAATGAATATTATAGTATCTTTGTACCAATTTAAACTTGTATCAATGCTGGATGCTGCTAAGATCTTAAGTGTTTGTTGCCTTTAAAAACTTTTTCCTAAAAACTGATTTGATCCTTACATTTAAATAAAGCCAAATTAGTTTTGCGACAGGTGGGTACGTGTTTTTCTGCCCCCAGAATAATCAATTAGAAATGTCCGATTATATCGCAGCAATTACATAATTCATGTTAAAGTTAATGAGCGTGACATTTTAATTTCGTATAAAATTCAATAAATTGTTTACAAACTAGAATAATTAAATCGATACACAATTTATTTCTTGTTCAAACAATAAAAATACAGCTGACATTTATTTATCACACAAAAATTATTAATAAATTGGAATTTCTCTTTATCAGCTAATTTCGTATATGTCATACATCGTATATGTACTTAGAAATACCAACAAAGTGCAATTTATTTTTAAAATTTATGTTGTCAACAGTATTCTATGTGAATACGAATGTGATAAGTATATAGATAATATAAATGTACGTATATTTGTACAAACATATAAATGTATATTTTTAATTTATCCATTGTCAACATCAGGTGATGAGCTGAATTGTAATATTGCATGTATAGGGATATAGATAATGGATCAGATTAATATAAATGCCACAAGTTTCCAGAATCTAAGCAATATTCTGAAAAACTGTCTACTTCTTAAGTGTAGAAAATCTCAAAATTAGTTAGTAAGAACTGTTTTGTAGCTTAGGAGTCTGAATAAAACCGAATGGAACGAAACAAACAAAAATAATATTTTTTTGTACATTATTGATGAGTTCTAAATACTACGCTACTATCAAATTAATAATATTTTAGTATCTGCATACGAAAATCTCATTCCGGCTTTCTTGCTTTCAAAAATGATGTATGAACGCGGCTTTATAATGACACCAGATTGAGAATATAGCATTAAGCTTGGTTTTTCGACAACCTTTAACAAATCACAGCGATAAACATCTGGGGCATCTCGAATTTCTGTGTTTTGTGGCACAAATTCCTTTGATTTATCCACCGTACAAAATTTACCTGGATTGACTTCAGAGAATAAGATTAAAATATAGTATATTAGAGGGTATGAGCGCGTTGATACCCAGTGACGGATCCCCTAGTTTTTTATTGAATCAATATATTTTATCCAAAACAAACCAAATCTATATAAACAAAAATGGTTTTCCTGTTTACATAAAAATAGCAGCTAATAATCTATTATAATCTGTAACGACCTATCACAACAATTTTTTATTCACTCGTATACAATCAACGTTTCACTCGCGCTTACAATCAACGCTCGACGCGATAAATAAAACAAAACAAATTAAAATTATATATTGCAAATATAATTTCTTAATACCGGTAAGAACCAACCGGTTGATATCTTATCAAAATATTTAAATATTCAACAACTAAATGTTACATTTTGTTTAATATTTTATCGTACATTTATATCGCAATATATTTGAATATGTCCGCGTGTGCCAGTATATATATAACATTTATGATTAAGTCTTACAAAAAAAAAGTTGAATTCTTAGAAGTCGATTTATTTAATAAACACTGTTTTATAAACAAACAATTGTGATAATGTTTTCATTATTTCAATAAAAGCAATTATTGTTACACATTTTATTTAATTAGCTTTTTTAATGGATTTCAAATTTTGTTCTAAACAAATACAACAAAAACTTGTACAAACATTAATGTATCTGAAATGTAATGAGTATTATGATAATTAAATTAAGTCCCTAAAGAGATATCGTTGGAAATTCCGCGCCTCTCCTATTTTAGTTCTTGTTGTGAAATGTTTGTTGTTACTTTTTAGTGACCTTAGGGTGAACAAAAATGCACACAGCATATTTGAGTCTTTTTTCCCCAAATTAAATATTTGCATCGGTGTGATTATCGAGCACAATCCCCATAAGAAAAAGAGTGTGTATAGAACATTGAGAAACATATTACGAAATATTTACTCGTATCAAACGGATTGTTTCGCTTAGGCAACAGTTTCATTCATTTAACTGATTTGAAATTATGAAATATCTACTAGATGGATTATTAATAGTTCAACAAACATCAAAACCAAAAGCGTTCATAATATCGTCCCTCTAGTAATGAAACAGCGTATAAGAAAAATAGAGTTTTAAAAGAATTCGCATTTAAATGTTTTTTATTTCATACTAGCGGAATACGCCCGCTACGCGGCGAGACGCCTCCGGCGACATATTTAATAAAGTGTTGAAATCGTGATTTTTATTAATTGTTTCATAAAAGCACTAAACAGCACCAATAAGAGTCAATTCAGCGTCATTGAATGATGAACAAATTATGATTTATAATACATTGAAACATACCCAAATTTAACAAAATTTTTAAACATTTTTCGGACATTAGAGAGTAAAAAAACAAATACCAAACGTTATTTTGAAAATTTAGTTTATTTATTTATAATAATTCAAAGAGCTTATTTATATACTCACAATTAATAGTATAGGTTTTGTTTGGTTCCAATTCTCCCTGGTTATGTGTATCTTCTATTTTCAAGAAAAGATTTTCCTTGTTGGTAGCTCTTGATAAAGCTACATATAACTGACCATGCGAGAAAACTGACTGTGGTAAATGAACACCGACTTTATCAAACGATTGACCTTGGACTTTATTGATTGTTATAGCGAATGATAATCGTAAAGGAAATTGAACTCTTTTAATTTGCATAGATAAACCAGTATCTGTTGAAATAAGCGTAATTCTCGGTATAAAAGCAAATGTTCCTTTTGCTGTACCAATTAAAATTTCAACGAAGATTATATTTTCTTTCGTATCTTTTATTACTAATCTAGTACCATTGCATAACCCCTTTCTAGTATTTAAATGTAATAACATGCTCCTACTTTCAAAGTACCTAAGTATATGTGGGGGCATTCCGGATGGTTTTAATTAATGTATATATTCTACCGGAAATAAATGTATCGATTCATTTACATTTATAGAGTCTATATCTATACTATTATATGTTCTCACATCGCCTTTCAGTATATTTAAAACATCTTTATTCATTTTTAACGTATCATTATTTAAAGGACATAAAATTGCTTGATTTGATATAGATGGATATCATCCGGGGTAAATTCAGACCCAAATATTTGTGTAACCAAATTTTCTTTAATGCAGCGGGAATAATCCATTTCAAATATATTTTCTCCTAAAAAGAATGCTGTTCTAATTTTACCTTCACCAACGTCTAGCAACCAATTTGAAAAATCGTTGTCGTTATACGAATTCTCATATTTGTTTTAAGATGACATATTTTAAATTTAGTCCATAATTCGCAAGTTTTGAGGCATGCATATACATATGCTATCAGATCGTGTCCCATGCCGAATTACTGCTAGGGTTTGACTAAAATCGCCACCCATAACAAATATTTTGCCCCCCATTAGACTATCAGTTTGCATAATATCTCTTAGTAATTTATCAATCGCTAAAACGTTTTTTTATGACACATTGAGCATTCATCTAATAAGATTAGTTTTGCATTTTTAATTGTTTTCCAATCAGGACTTCGATTTGTCATACTTGAAAATATTATCTCATCGGTACTTAAAGGAATCTTGAATAGTGAATGTAAAAGCGTAGCTGCAATACCTGTATATGTAAGAATAATATGAATGTATGTACTCGTATATTATGAGTTTTATTTTTCGAAATCAAAGTTCTAAGCACACTTTGTTTGAATTTTAATTTTTATTCTCTGTGTATGCGGACAACGCAAATAATTTTATTATAATAGACTATACCGTAAATCAATGTTTACGTGATTGATTTCAGTCCGGGAAATGAATCATTACGTCAGAGAACAAAAGTGTTCGGAAAACAAGCTATTTCAGTAGAGTAGACTGATGGCCGGTCTCCACTTGTGCATTTTTCTCTTGACAAAAAATAAATGACATTCGGGTTATGACATTTTTTGTACAACTACTAACATAAAGAATATAACAAAATTCTCTCTTTGAGAATAAGAAAAAAATTTGAATTTGGTTCCTTTTTCGATTAAAATAATTTTTGGAATATTAAATTTATATTCCACAATTTATTATTTATATTAATTTAATAACACAATTTTTATTTTATTTTCTCCTAAAATTGATTAAAAAGCAAAAAATTTCGCAAAAAACGGAAAAATTTCATTTTATTTGTCAAAATATTCAACATAAAATGACAAGAAATTGAGCATAAAAAACAATTTATGCTCAATTGGCACAACGTCATGAGCATGACAAAAATTTTGAATATTCTGATTTTTTTCTCCCTCGACAAAATTTCAATGCGCATGCTCAAAACCATTTTTGTGTATGTATTTTGCAAAATGTACTAAAAAATGTCACGAGAAAAATAATGGACCACATTTTTTTTTTGTCAAGAGAAAAACACACAAGTGGAGACCGGCCATGTAAAACCAAACAAAAAAAAAAATAACTAAGGTAACTTGATAATTTGAAAATCATTTGGATTGATTTTCTTTAAATTTCAAATTCATGTTTTTACTTTAAAATTCAATTTTAAATGAAAAAATCGAATTAATGTCCCATGTAGTATGGAATAAAACGTTGTACGTTACACGTACGTTAAATGATAATTACAGTACTCGTTCAAAATTCGAAATAAACGTCGAACTCGTACTGTAATAACTCATTTACCGCCCTTGTAACGTAAATAACTATTATTTCATACTATACCGAAAATCAATGTTTACGTGATTGATTTCAGTCCGGGAAATGAATCATTACGGTACAGAAAAAAAGTGTCCGGAAAACGAGCTATTACCGTACAGAAAAATATAAAGCCAAACAAAAAAAAAATAACTAGGGTAACTTGATAATTTGAAAATCATTTGGATTGATTTTCTCTAAATTTCAAACTCATATTTTTATTTTAAAATTTAATTTTAAATGAAAAAATCGAATTAATGGCCCATATAGTATGAAATAAAACGTTGTACGTTAAACTACACGTACCTTAAATGATCGTTACAGTACTCGTTCAAAATTCTAACGTCGAACTCGTACTGTAACAACTCATTTACCGCCCTTGTGACGTAAATAACTATTGAAAAAACTTTTTGAAATAAAATCTTTTATTTTTTAGAAAATTTAATTTTCATTCGTAATACAACTAGTGCTCAATTATTATCGATAATTTTTTACGAGTTAAAACCGCGCTGAAAATTCAACGAGTGCGCAGCACGAGTTGAATTATCTGCGTCGGTTTAACGAGTAAAAAATTATAGATCATTAATTGCAGCACGTGTTGTATTTAGTAAGAGAATACAACTTTCCCGTCAGCGATTGAATCACAATTCATCCATTTGTGTCATGTTGTATGCAAATTATTTGACAAGCTTTTGTTTGCATATCTTTTCCTTTGATGTGTGTATAAAAAATTCAATCATAATAAAAAAAATTGAAATACAATTACAAATTAGAGATAATTGTTTAGGATTTTCTTGTTGCTATGGTAAAAATTGTAAAACTATCGCGTTGCTATGGTGAAAATTGTAAAACTATCGCATTGCCATGGTGAAAATTGTAAAACTACCGCTATAATAACGTGTTGTTGTTTGTATTTTGCATGGCAATCTAAATACTATTGCTGTAATAATCGCTTTTTCGTAAAATATTCCATGGCATATTTTGTGAAAGTTGTATTCTCTATGAAATAAACGATGTTATTTTAAAAGGTTTTTTCAAAAATATTTAAATGCGAATTATTTTAAAACTACTATTTTTCTTACACGCTGTTTCATTACTAGAGGGACGATATATAACCATGTAATACATAAACTATATTCGACAACAATCCAATTGGATTTAATTGTTACATTTCATCCATAACCCTTAGTTTCGTGTTTTAATTATCGATTATTCAGAAATTTAAAGCTACGGTTTAAGGCAGAAATATTTTGCTAAATACTACAGTTTCTATGTACGTTCTATAGAATCTAGATGTTTGAGCTAACCAGATTCTAAAAGTCTTAAATTTCGGTGGATGGGATCGTTTATCTTAAGCTTTAGCTTTTACCATAATCCAATTTATCTTTCACCAAAAGCATTTACCCTTCTTGCGGATATTTGGTTATATTTGTTTTAATTAGAGTTTTCATGGCTTGGCTCATTTCAGTTTTCTCGTTTTTATGTTGTTGGAAACGTCAGAACATTTTATGTTTCTAGACCCAATTATTCAAAATTTTCAACACTGATTAAATTTTATCAAAAATGTTTCGCCTTAAAGATCAGAATTAAGTCAAGTCAATTTAACTTCCAACTCAACTTTCAAATCAATCCATAACTGAACCACTTAATCCCTTACTCAATTTCCAATTCAAAATTTAATACAATTTCAATGCATTCCTCAACTCAATTACCAACCAATTATCCATACATTAACTTTAAAATCTATACCCATGACTTCCTCAAACTCAATGCTTAAATCAATCCACTTAATATTTCTTCAACTGAACCCCTCAACTCAAGCTAACTCAACCCCAACTCAACTTTAAGGCAACCCCAGCTCGAATCAAATATCAACCCTGTACTCAACCACAAACTCAACAGCCAACTCAATCCCGAAATCAACATCAACGATCCAAAAACTGTATGCATGTATGAACTGAACTCAATGTAACCTCCAACTTAACCCTCAACTCGACCCCAAATTAATCCCCAACCGAAACCCTGACTGAACCTGAGAGTTACCACCTAGTACTAAACTTCCAACTCGACGTTCAACTCAACCCTCAACTCAAACATCAAATCCACCCAAAATTCAACGTCCAACTCAATCTGTCTCAATCAACTCAACCTTCATACATGAACTCAATATAATCGAATCTCCACCTCAACTCTCAACTCAACCCCCAAATAAATCTCAACTGAACCACATTGCTCAACGTGACTTCAATACCATAATCGGCCACACTTCAACCCTTAACTCAACGCGCAACTCAATACTTAAATCAAAACTTTCCGAAAAAACTACAAGTGTACAATAACTCAACTCTAAATAACTCAAGCTAACTTCTGACCCAAATTTCAACTCAACCGTTAAATAAATCGTCAACACTGTATGGCTGAACAAACCCCAATAAATCCCTAACTGAAACCCTCACTCAACCCCAACTCGACTTGTAACCCAACCGTCAACTCAACTCAAGCTAACTTCCAATACAATAGTCAACAAAACCCCTAATAAACTATAACTCAACCCCCACTCAACTCTCGCTCAACCGCCAACCCTAACTCAACCTCAACTCGGCCTGTAAAACATCCCTTAAATCAACAGGGTCTGAAAAACTACATGCACAAATAAATTCATCGCAACTCAACCACAGCTGAACCACCGCAACTCCAACTCAGCATAAACTCAACGCGAAAATAGAAGATAACACAAGCCTCAACTCAACGCCCAACTCAATCCTCCAAACCAGCATAATATAAAAAATTGGTCAACTGGATAGAATATCACCACCTGGTTTTGGATCAATTCGTATGGCAAGTACCCGATCCTCTTGACGTAAAGGTTATAAAAGCTTTTGAATTGGGTATACGTCTTTTAGCAAAAAAACGTCTCGCAAATGAAAGTTTGATCAAATTACTTTTAGCAAAAAACATGTTTGGCAAATATTTCTTTGGCAAAGAAGTATGAATGGCAAATTCACTTATGTCAAATATTTGATTGACAAATTTTTTTTTTGGCAAATTATTCTTCAGGAATTATGAGGCATTTTGATCGCGCGATCAAAATGCCTCATAATTCCTGAAGAATAATTTGCCAAAAAGTGGTTACTCTAAAATTTGAACAAAATTTCCGCGTGCCGCGCCGCGCCTGAATTAATAAAAATATTATTTGCTTCAAAATGAAAATTTAAATTGTGGAAAATGAAGATTTAATCTTCCTTTTCCAGAATTTCATTTTGAAATATTCTGGAAAATGGAAATTTTCATTCTAATTTTACTAATGAATCTCTATTTTCCAGATAATTCTAAATTTCCGTTTTCAAGCAAAAATATTTTTATTAATTCCAGCGCACGTCATACCTGCCAAATTTCATCACAATCATTTCTGAAATAGCCAAGATACAGGCTAATTGGGCTTATTCAAAAACTTCATCTAAAAATCATTTAACAATCCCATTTCCACCGTACGTGTCAAAATGTATCATACTCCCGAAAGAAGTGGCCAAGTTACAGACTAATTTGCGATATTCCAAAAATGCACCCAAAAATCATTTAACAATCCTATTTCCACCGTACCTGTCAAATTTAATCACAATAGGTTAAGAAACAGCTAGGTTTTAGGCAAGGTTATAGGCTAATTATATTCCAAAACTGTATCCAAAATCATTTAAAAATTCCATTTACATCGTACCAGTAAAATTTATAATAGATTTTTTGATCAATCATACATTTGCCATTCAATTTGTTTTGTCAAATGATATTTGCCAAACAAGCAAATTTGCCAAAGATAGTTTGATGAAACGTAACTTTGTCAAATGTCGTTTGCCATTTAAACGGCTCCCTTTGAATTCTCCACCTTGAACATAGAAACAGATTGGCGAAAAAAATATTCAAATCGAAGATGGATTTTTATTTTTTGTGCTTTTTCGGACTCAGGGAATATTAGAACGTTGAGAAAAATGGTTTCGGACACTCAAAATGTTTGGTCATGTTTGATAGGATTTCAATCACTTTGGTCCTTGCATGCAGAACCCAAATAAATTTCTAACTGAACCACTAACTCAACATTAATAACTCGAGCTAGCTTTTATTCAATCTTCAATTCAATACACAGCTGAACAGCTCAAAAAATTTATTATTTTTCTGTATTTATGGAATGCGGAATGCGTTAGTGCATAATTTGAACCAAAGATACCTCAGAGTTAGGAAATAGATTTTATGGTTGCAAACTGCAAAGTTAATAAAAAGTTTAAAACCCTAAGATTCTTGCAAAATATTTTATCAACAGAACTTTAATAATTTATAAAAGAAATCTCTATAATATCTTGAAAATGATTTCATTTCAAATAAAAAAAACCTACTATGAAAACTTTTAATTTTGGCGCCATCAAATAATTTGGGTCTCAAAATTGTAGTATACCCGGGATCTCTCGGAAACCGGTTCTCAAAGATGTTTTAGCGGCATTGTCGACCATAAATAAATTTTTGGAGTGAATTTCATTTTAATAGTAATGCGGTATTTTCGAAATCGTCCAACCAATACTCTCCTGAATGCAAGCCAGTACCATCAAAATACTGGACAAATCTGTGCAAATCACGTAGCGAAAAGTTTGGTGCTTCGTGGCTTTTGTTCGTCTGATCCATCACCATGGAATTTAACCTTTTTATTTTGGATCTCAGTTCACTAGACGGATATTCTGGAAGAACTTGATTTAACAATTTTTTAGTTATTTCTAGTAAACTCGCTTGAAAGCTTCGTTGCAATTTGGAAGCAATGACATCGTTGCAATTTGCTTGCTTTTTTATGACTTGACATTTTATTTTTACGAAATGATTTGCACGATCACTATTTGTAAAGATACTCAATACTTAGCGCTACACTGGGTTATCAGCCGTTTAAGGTAAATATCCACAAGGTATTCGCATAAGTACACGAATATTTCCACTTTATGTTATTTGTTAGTAATGAACGACAAGGGGCGTATTAAGGCTTAGGCAAACTAGGCAAGTGCCTAGGGTTAGTAAATTTCGTGCAGATATAAATTTTATACCGGTATCATTAGCAATAAAATTCTATTGCATATTAAACTCATTTCACAATTTCCACGGTACTCGATTTACCTACACTTATTCGATTTTGCACGGTAAAAAAAATTCGGCTCCATTTGCCCGATTAAGTTTCCGTTTAATACGAATTTTCTACATTTTTTGTAGATATTAATTTTAAAAAGAGACCTAAGCTTTTCTTGTCTTAACAAGTTGAAAACATAACGCTAGTTGGGATAGGAATTTTCACCTTCCGTCGGATGTAATATTTCTTCAGTATAGTCTTAAAGAACACTTAAATTACCATTCTGGCACTTCAGGTTGGTGGTGAAAGATTCAATGGCTTTGTAACTTTAAAAATAATACCTTAAAACGAATGAGATGATTTTGAACCGAGGAGTAGATATGTTATAGACGGCGTAATCGATCCCTCCGATACAAAAAGTATTGCCATTGGACTGGAAAATGTATACTATTCCCACACAAATAATTCTAACTTCAACTGATATACGTACATCGAAGACAAACCAAATGATTTGTGTTTGGCCTGTGCATCAAATAAACCAAATAAATCGTCTGAAATTTTTCCTACGATGCAAATCATTTTAATTAATTTAGCCACAATTGAAGTTGAAAGTTAAAAGCTCGATTTCGATCTACATGATTAAAGCTCGATTAGTTGGGCTAATCCAGTCCTCCTTCACATGCACAGTGATATAACGCGAAATTGTTATAGAAATTTAACCATCGAATATTATCGATCGATATGCAAGGCATTCGATAGAAGCGTCTAGTTTTAAAATTGTATTAAAAAAAATAATTCGTTTTCCTAAATTCGCGCCCTCCTAGAACTTTTCATAAATCCGCTTCATAAGTGGTTGTTCGGATTGAAAATTAACGATAAAGTATTCACAGACAATACGATTTATTACACCGCAAATCTTATACTTAGATGATTGAACCAGTTTACTATACTATGTTTTGTCCACATAAGCAACGATCTTCGTACCTATCTTCGTCTTGTTTAAGCATATTATCACCTTGTAATTCGTATTATATTATGCTTGTTGAAGTAAAATTGCAAATCGCATCCCTCAACCAAGCATTTTCTCGATATAACTCGATAAATTCCTTCGGAAAGAATTTACCACAATTTACCATACATTATTCTAAAGGAAAAGTTTGGCCAAAATGAACAGGTGCGGTAAACACGGTAGCGTTTTAAAATGAAATATACAAATCTGTAAACAATTTCCATTTATATGCATACAAACGTTTAAATAAATCAAAAATTCATCAAATTTATGAATCTTATGAATTTAAAATTCATGAGATTTATAAAATTCATCAGATTCGAAAAGATCAAAATTTATCACAAGATTCTTTAATTTCATGAATTCCTATGTTTCATAAGAATCATAAGAATTACGAATATTATTAGAACAATTCAAACGATTTTCAAAATTCATGAACATAAGATACTAAAGTACATAAGGTTCATAACATTCGCATAAGGTTCTTAGCATTCGTAAGATTGATTAGATTCTAAAGCTTTATAATACATAAAATTCACAAGATTAATCAGATTCATAAGATTCTTAAGATTTATCAGATCCATAAGGTTCATGAGATTCATAAATTTATAAGATTCATAAAATTCTTAAAATCCACAGAATTCATAGGATTCGTGAGATTCACAAAATTTTCAGGATTTATCAGATTCATAAGATTAATAATAATTCAAAGGATATACATAAAATTCATAAGCGAATTATAAAATACATAAGATTCGTATCAGCTATGAGTCTTCATAAGATTTAAAAGATTATTTAGCTTCATAGGATTCATAAAATTCAAAAGATACAAAAGATTCAAAAAAATTGATAAGATTCAAAGGATTCATTAGATTCTTAAAATTCATCAGAGAATCATTCATAAGATTTAGAAGATTCATAGTACATATTCATATAATTCATAAGATTCAAAAAATTAATAAGATTCAAAAGATTCTTAAAATCGATAAGATTTATTAGATTTAAACCTTGCTTCTTAAATTTATAACATTCATAAGATTATTTTTACAGAATTCATAGGATTCATAAGATTCATAAAATTCAAATGACCCATATGATTCAACAGATTCATAAAATTCTTACAATTCATAAGATTTACAATATAAAATTCAAAAATTTCATAAGAATCATAAAATTCATAAGTTTATGCCTAAGATACATCGGCTTCGTAGGATTCAGACCATTTAAAATATTAGTTTTATATTTTTAAGATGAGATTGATAAGATTCATAAGATTCAAAGGATTGATAAGATTCATAAGATTCATTTGATTCCTAAAATTCATCAGAGAATCATAAAATACATAATGCTCATAAGATTCACTAGATTCACAAGATTCATAGCATTCATAGGATTCATAAAAATCACAAGATTCAAAAAATTAATAAGATTCATAAGATTCTTAATATCGATAAGATTCATTAGATTTAATATTCACGTGATTCTTAAATTTATAACACTCATAAGATTCCTGAAATTTACAGAATTCATAAGATTCATAAAATTCAGATAACCCATAAGATTCTCAGATTCATAGAATTCTTGCAATTCAAAAGATTTATAAGACTCATAAGATTCGTAAGAATCATAAAATTCAAAAACTTCATAATAATCAGATTTATAAGATTCAAAAGATTCATAAGACTCATAAAATTCATAAGTTTCAATAGATGCCTAAGATACATCGGCTTCGTAGGATTCATAAGACTTACAATATTCATAAAATTAATACGATTCTAAAATTCTTAAGATCCATAATGTTCATTAGATTCATAGGATTCTTAAAATCCACAGCATTTATAGGATTCATGAGATTCATCAAATTCTCAGGATTTAGCTGATTCATAAGATTCATACAATTTATAAGATACGTAATAGCTCTGAGACTACGATTTAATAAATCCGATTTAGTGAATTTTTCAATAGTTGCAGTATGTCAAGCTTTCCATAGAGTACTTGAACGAGTTTAGCTAAAATGGATTTGTTAAATTGGAGTCTGTCTCGGGTATAAGACTCATAAGATTTATAAGATTCATAAAATTAAAAGGATTCATTAGATTCCTAAATTCCATCAGAGAATCGTAACACATAAGGTTCATAAGATTCATAGGATTCGTATAAACTATGAGTCTTCATGAGATTCAATAGATTCTTAAGCTTCATAGGATTCATAGGATTGATAAAATTTATAAAATTTATAAGATTAATTAGATTCACAGGATTCTTGAGATTCATATCAGAACCATAAGGTTTACGAGACTCATAAATTTATAAGATTCATAAGATTCTTAAAATTCATAGAATTCATAGGATTCATGCAATTCATAAAATTCCCCGGATTAATCAGATTCCTAAGATTCATACAATTTATAAGATATGTAAGACTCATAAGATTTATAAGATTCATAAAATTCAAAGGATTCATCAGATCAATAGAATTGATAAGATTCATTAGATTCCTAAAATTCATCAGAGAACCATAAAATACATAAGGTTCATAGGATTCATAAGATTCGTGATACATCAAAAACCGTCGTGCAGTTTAGACGTAAATTGATGCGCGCAGAAAGTAAATTTAAAAAATAAAAAGTGCAGTGTTAGTTATTTTTATATATGTACTTATTTTTATGTGTGTGAACTTAAGAATAGTTTGTTTTTTTTTATACAATGTGTAAAACGTGACGATGGGTCTATTTTCTCCGAAAAAGACTCCAGCTGGTCATCAATTACAGTCAATACGAAACTTAAATGAACATACAGCTAAGGCTAATGTGAATAGCCCAAGAACAACGACTTATGGTCACAAAAGCAATGCAGTGTCAACAAATTTGATTGAAATACAAAAATTCCAATTAAAAAGTGCAAGCTCATCAAACATTGCAATGAATGAAAACGAAAGTGATACGAGTGACACAAATAATAAAATTGTGCAAAACATTGAGAATGAAAATAATAAAAATGTATCTCTAACACAAACATTAGTGCAAACGGGAATTGAACGTTATGTTACTGTGACGTCAAAAAGAAAAAGAAACCCAAAATCTCCAGAGGAAGCAGCTTCAAACCTAAAGAATGTAAAGCTAAATCAACCCGGAATAATATCTGGTAACCGATTCGAAGTTCTACAAATGGAAGGTGATAACAAGGATGAGGAGGAAGAGCCTAAAGAGAGACCTCCTCCAATCTACTTAAGAGAGGCGCCATCAAAACTGTTACTGACAACACTAAATGCAGAAACAAGTGAGAACTTTTTCATTGCGCACATTAAACGTGGTAACATCAGCGAAACCAGGATTCAAGCAAAAAACATCGACGGTTACAGAAAAATTGTAACCGTTCTTGAAAAACATGGAAAATATTTTTACACATACTGTCTAAAGAGCGCAAAAGGAATCACGGTCGTGATAAAAGGAATCGAGTCCACTGTGCAGCCAGAGGAAATAAGCGAAGAGCTGTTAAAAATGAGCTTTAAAGTGAAGCATGTAACAAACATTATAAATCGTGAAAGAAAACCTCAACCTATGTTTAAAGTTGAGTTGGAACCCGAAGTAACAAAAACTAAGGGTAAACATGCAATATACGATATTAGGTATTTATTGTACAGAAAAGTTATAGTGGAGGAGCCACACAAACGTAAATCGGTTGTACAATGTACCAACTGTCAGGAATATGGACATTCGCGAAACTACTGCAAACTCCTGGCTGTTTGCGTAATATGTGGCAAACTGCAAGAAAGCAGCAACTGTGAACTGGATAAAAGCAAACCGGAGGCTAGAAAATGCAGTAATTGTGGTGAAAATCATACCGCAAACTATAGAGGATATGTGGTGTATAAGGAGTTAAGAAAAAAAATTACTCCACGTCAAAGAGCGGAACAGCAAACACTAAACCATATTTTCAAGAGTCAAACCAATGCTGGTCAAATATCAGCTGCAATCAATCCAAAAATATCGTACGCTGAAGCTGTGAGAGGTAAACCTTCTTAATCCAACCCCAAACGAAGACCAGGGAATTTATAAAGTGATTAATACCCTCAATGAATCAATGAATAAGTTTATGCAAATGATGGAGACCAATATGGGTCTCATGCTACAAAACATGAATACCCTCATGCAACTTCTAATCAAAAACCAAAAATGAATCAACTTAAATTAGTTGTTTGGAATGCCAATGGGCTAGTGCAACGTAAACTAGAGGTGCAAAATTTTTTTATTGAACACAACATCGATATTATGCTGATTTCTGAAACCCATTTTATAACTACGAGCCATTTCAAAATCAAAGGATACACATTTTATGACACTACGCATCCTAGCGGAAAATCGCATGGGGGAACTGCTATCATTATCAAGAACAGAATAAGACATTATGAACTCCAAAAATATTGTGAGGAGCATTTACAAGCAACTAGCATCTGTCTGGATGAATGGTCAGGAAAATGCACCATATCTGCAGTTTATTGTCCACCGAAACATTCAGTCAAAAGACATCAGTTTGCAAACTACTTCAAAACTCTGGGAGATAAGTTCCTTGCGGGAGGTGACTACAACGCCAAACATATCCAGTGGGGTTCCAGACTAATATCTTCGAAAGGAAAACAATTGTGGGAATTTATGCAAAATGAAAAATTAGATCACATATCTACTGGCCACCCAACTTATTGGCCAACTGATAGACGAAAAATTCCCGATTTACTGGATTTTTGTGTAACAAAGGGTATAGCTACACCTCTTCTAATGGCCGAAACCTGTTATGATCTATCTTCTGATCATTCGCCGATATTAATAACACTGAACATGCAAGTTCTAAAACTACCGCCACCTACATTCCTGTCGAATCAACATACTAATTGGACCCAGTTCAAGTCTACGTTAAACAAAAAATGTTCTTTAAACATCCTGCTAAAAACAAAACATGAAATTGATGCAGCAGTACAAAGCCTAACGGCTTTATTAAAACAAGCTGCAGCGGATGCGACACCATGTAGCTCAGTTCACTTAAAGTTGGACAAGCCGTCTCAGAATATTCAGCAACTGTTAATGATAAAACGCTCAATACGCAGCCAACATTGCCTTATTCAACATTGTCTCAGTGAACTCACAGCGACCGAAGCAACAGATTATTCTCTGTGGAAAGCCACGTAAGCTGAAACGACCAACACTTTCGTGTCCTCCGATTCGTCTCCCTGACGGAAACTGGGCAAGAAGTGATGCAGATAAAGTAAACATATTTGCTCAACATCCTAGTAAGGTATTTATACCCAACGAACAGATTGGAAGCCCTGAATTTATACCTGATGATGCAGAAGCTGAGGAAATCAAGAAAATTAAATACAAGTGGCGCCAAGTACAAAAGAAAATCAAGGAAAACATTGATCCAAGAAAAGCACCAGGGCATGATCTGATAAGTGGCAGAATACTAAAAACTCTTCCGGAAAAATGTATCAAATTAATAACATACATTTTCAACGCTATAATGAGAATAGGCTATTTTCCTGAAACCTGGAAAATCTCGCAAATCATAATGATTCCAAAACATGGTAAAGACGAAACAAAAGTAAACTCATACCGTCCAATCAGTTTACTACCGACTTTCTCTAAGCTATTCGAAAAAATGCTACTGCAAAAACTTAAACCAATTCTGCACGAGAAAAAAATTATTCCTGATCATTAATTCGGATTTAGGGAAGAACACGGAACCGTAGAACAAGTTCATAGAGTCGTCTGTGAAATCAGGAACGCCCTAGAACAAAAAAAGTACTGCTCTGCAGCGTTTTTAGACATTGCGCAAGCTTTCGATAAAGTGTGGCATAAAGGACTTATACACAAAGTTAGAAGACAGTTACCAAAAAGTTTTTCCAACATCATTAAAAATTATCTGCTTGATCGAAAGTTTTTCGTGAAATGTAACAGCGCATCCACCAATTTATACGAAATCCTCGCTGGAGTTCCACAAGGTAGTGTGCTAGGACCACTATTATATTTGATCTATACAGCAGATCTACCAACATCAAAATACGTAAAAGTTTCAACGTTTGCAGATGATACAGCAATCATGTCTACGCATCAAAATCCCAAGATAGCATCAAGAAATCTGCAAGATCACTTAGACGAAATACAAAAATGGTTAACTAAATGGAGAATTAAGGTCAACGAGCGTAAATCGGCGCACATTACATTCACACTCCGCAAACTTACCTGTCCGCCTGTGAGACCAAACAATATCATTCTACCACAACACCAAAACGTTAAATATCTCGGCCTATATTTAGATAGAAGGCTTACATGGAAAAAGCATATCGAAACTAAACGTCAACAAATCAAGTTAAAGTGTATTAAAATAGTGTAGTAAAATGAACTGGTTAATAGGGAAATATTCCAACTTAAGCCTAGATTGTAATGTTTTACTATATAAAATGGTACTTAAACCTATCTGGACGTATTCCAACATAATAAAACTGCAACGAATGCAGTCAAGAATACTAAGAATAATGGTAAATGCACCCTGGTATATACGTAACACAAACATACATCGGGACCTACATATCGAAACAGTAGCAGACACAATCAAGCAGTACAGTAAAAAGTACCAGTTCAAATTAGAACACCATCCCAATGTTTTAGCCAGGGAAATTTTCAAAAGGCCCAGATACCGGCGTCTTAAAAAAAAAGATCCTTTAGATCTAGCTATCTAATTTAAAGTAATTACAAATTGCAAGTTAGTATTAAGAACTAACATAGGTTAAGTTTTAATTAAAAGTTTGTATTAGTTTGTAAGATTTGATTACTTCTTGTGAGTTTCCTATATAGGAAAGATTCAAGAATAAAGCCTTAGGCAGTTTAAAAAAAAAAAAAATAATAATATTCGTATGATTTTTCATAAGATTCAATAGATTCTTAAGCTTCATAGGATTAATAAGATTCATAAGATTCACAAAATTCATAATATTCATAGGAATTCATATAATTCACAATATTCAAAAAATTAATAACATTCATAAGATTCTTAAAATCGATAAGATTTATTAGATTTAAGATTCATTTGATCTTAATTTATCTCATTCATAAGATTATTTTTACAGAATTCATAGGATTCATCAGATTCATAAAATTCATACAATTCTTACAATTCATAAGATTTTAAGACTCATATGTAAGATTCGTAAGATTCATACAATTCAAAAACTTCATAAAAATCATAAAATTCATAAGATTTACAAGATTCAAAAGATACATATGACTCATAAAATTCATAAGTTTCATTAGATGCCTAAGACACATCGACTTCGTAGGATTCGTAAGATTTAAAATATTCATAAGATTAATAAGATTTTAAAGATTCTAAAATTCTTGAAATCCATACTATTCATTAGATTCATAAGATTCTTAAAATCCACAGAATTCATAGCATTCATGAGGTTTATAAAATTCATCAGAGAATCGTAAAGGTAAGATTCGTATAAGCTATGAGTCTTTATAAGGTCTTCATAATATTCATTAGATTCATATAATACTTGTGATTCGTAAATTTATTAAATTTCTTGAGATTCTTAAGATTTACAGAATTCATAAAATTTAAAAAATTCACAAGATTTTATAGTATTCAAAATATTTAATAACTAAGTTCAAACGTTTCACAGCTAAGGTCAACAATAAAATTTATGATGTAACTTTCTGAGAAATAAAAAGAATCTAGAAATTGTAAACCAAAATTGTAAAACTTTTGTAGTCAAAGGGATAAATTTAACTCTTATACAAAATTTTAACATTTTTGGTTTCAAATTTCTTGAGTTCTTTATCTCTCAGTAAGTTGCATCACACATTTTATTGTTTATCATATTATATAAAACGTTTGTCCTTGTCACATTGTGTGTAGCCGATAAGTCTTAAATTTATTGATTTTCATAATAATACTCCATTGCTTAGAATTTATATAGAAAAAATCTTTGACATTTGAAAATCATAAAAATTTTCTATTTTCTATTTTCTATTAAAATGAAACCGTATAAATTCTGTTTAAGTATGTGTATCATTGTTTAATTTTTCTACTTAGTTATTGTACAGTTGCCGTGTGTCATTATAAATAAAACAAACATGTAATTTATTTAATTTAAGCGATGTGGGAGACGAACAAAATTCTAAGAAAATACTATAAATTAATGAAGACACAATTATGGAAGAACTGACATCAGTTCAATTCATAAATACAATATTTCCCTTGATTCTGGAATCCGGACATAATATTGACCGAATAAAAATAAATAAACGTGAAATAGACGATCGAAAAGCTGTATACATTATAAAGAATAATTTATTAATAGAAAATGTCTCATTTCCATCGTGTCTCGGCAAAAATGTATTTTGTTTATTTATTTTCTTTTAAAGAGAGTTGTGAAGAAAATGTTTTGCATAAATATAATTTTTGGTTAAAAAACCGAATATGTTTTAGAATTATAAATTTGAAAGTATTTAGTTCATGGTTCTATTGATTTCTCTTCTATTGGTATAGACATAATAGACGTGACAACTATTATAAATGACAAAAAATTGTCTATTGTTGTAGAACGAACATTTAGATAAGGATTCGCAATTTAAATTTTCATGCTACAATTCTAAACATAAAAAGTATAATAATAAAACTTTTTTAAGCATTATATTGGATTGGACTTTTTTTTGTATAAAAGCTTATCTATTCTTTCACCCCAAACTTAATACAAAACAAATTTTATTTTTTCTATGCGTGTTAGTGCTGCTAACTACTTAGTTCTCTTATATGAATTTACTTACTGGATACATAGATTATGTAATATTTATTTAGTATTGTTTACACTCCCAGAACCAGACGCAGACTCATAAATTATTTAATCGATTGAATGGAATGCTGTAACTATATTGTCTGAAAGGATGAAAATCAGTTTGGGTTTGTATTTTAATTCTAAACTACATATTTACACTAGAAAAAAAATTAGTTTTTATGTTCATAAAATTAGCAGAGTTCTTGTCTGGCTAAAAATTTCCACTTAAGTACATACATTTATTAACACCGAACAAATCAAAATAGATTTTTATTATATTACACATCAAATATTAGTGATAACATTGAAACTTTTATTATATTTATAACTTTTGCGGGTGGTCTCGACCATGTGACTCAAATGAATGTAATCAACAGACAAAACAAATTAAAAATATTAATCTTGCGCCTATGCACACTTAAAACAAAACAAAAATAGAGTATGTTTGATTGGCTTGAAGGGTTTATCAGGTATCAGTTTATCAGCATATTTAACATTGAAAAAAAACTAAAAATACTTAAACGACTCATAAAACCTAAGTTTATATCAAACAATAAGGTCACATATACATACAGACGTATGCTAATTATGTTACTTTGCAAATAATGTACATAGTTAATTATAAATAAAACAATATTGTATCTTTTAGGGTAGGACTTGCCTATGTTGTAATTACAGATATAACACATCACGTATTAAATTATCTAATATCTTAAACGACTTGTTTTTGTACAAAACAAAAATTGTATTAGCACGCAATTCACTTTGTCACCATTTTTCTACAAAAAAAAAAAAAATTAGAAGCGCGAGCTATTTTTCTGTACTGAATATGATAAAGTGTTAAATCTTTGTAACACAAAATAATATAATTTTGTTCTAAATTTGTGTGCCTGGGTATTGATTGACACGATTTGTATCCAAAAAATTTTGAGAAAATCCATTTAATTTTGTTTTCTCTTTAAAGCTTATAGCTTATATTTTAAAGCTATTAAGTGCACGCATTAAATTTATTGGTTATCAATTGGTATCTCTAAAAGCATTTTAAATGGTGCTTTTATTGATCTTTTGCATTATTGACAATTAAACATACTAGATATTCAGTTTTCAGTTGTTTTATTAAAACTCGTTAACCATTTTACGAAAATTAAATTATTAACTGAAATTTAAATTATTTAAATTTAAAAGCTACCGACTTTTGTTTAAAATAAATATTTCACCCAAACTCCTCAAATATTTTACGATCGTGAAGTATCAACAAATTCGCCAGAAGAATGTTATTCAATAATCAAAAAATTTTCAAACTTTCAACATTTTTGTCGTAAAATTTGTCATATTTTTATGAATAAAATGTAGATTTAAAATTAATATAAATTCACAAAATATTTCACAGATTATTCACGAAAAGTCGACAAATTGATCGACAAAAATTGTCATATCAAAATGTGTTGTGAAAAATTGTTGACAAAAAATTTACAAATTTTTAAACAATTTAGTCGACAAATCACATAAATTTGTCAACTTTTTGTGGCTTTTCTGCAACATGTGATTACAAGGGTATACTTACATGGAATTTTTACCATATTCCAATAAATTGACGTTTTATGAAATGTGAAGTTTTTTGACGTGATAACGTTTTACACCGCATGTTCAGTCCTTGGTCGTGGGAAATTACTCATCAACTATAAACATTATCTTTAATTTAAAGATACGATTGCTTAGGTTGGTTCTTCGGCGTTATGTTTCACGCATAATATTGTCTCAATAACATCACCAGGCGGCAAAGGAACCCGTGCCACGAACCTCTGATTTCGACCAATTTAAATGCTTGAACCAGCGTAGTGAGAGAATGGCTCATCCGATCGGAGATCCGATGGTGTCAATTTTTGCATAAAAAACCACTGGTGGTTAATTAATTTTAAATTAAATTAATTAATCTCCACATAAATTTTAATTAAAAATTCAAACTACAAAATAGCGATTTACAGAGATTGAGGGCGCTACAGCGAGAGAATGCCTCATCAGATTGGAGCAATTCAGTTATTAATTTGTGCTTAATAATACTGTGGCAGAAAATTTATTTTAAATTAAAATAATTAATCTCCACATGAATTTTAATTAAAATTACAAAGTACAAAACAGCGATTTACAATCAACCATGAGAATCCTTTATCTGGCCGGAGTAATTCTGATGTCAATTTATGCGTAAAGAAATTATTGGTAATAATTAATCTCCATATAATTTTAATTAAAATTAAAATCTACAAAATGGTGATTTACAATGCTTGAAAACACTGTAATGGGAGAATGTATCATCTGATCGGAGCCATTCTAGTGTCAATTTGTGCGTAAATAACTTGTAGCAGATAATTTATTTTAAATTAAAATAATTAATTTTCACATAAATTTTAATTAAGAAGAACAATTCTGGTGTCAATTTGTGCGTAAAGAATCTGTGGCAGATAATTTATTGTAAATTAAAATAGTTAATGTTCGCATAAATTTTAATTAAAATTTAGATCTACAAAGTGGCGATTTACAATGTTAGAGAGCACTGTAAAGGTAGAATGCCTCATCTGACAGGAGCAGATGAGGCATTCTCCCGGAGGCAGTACGTACCGCCATATGTCAGTGTGGACTCCGTTATACTTCTTGTGCTCTGCGGCGATTTCAACATAGATGTCATCGCTAAACCCGAATTCGTGCGCTTCATCAAGGACACCTTCAACCTAGACTGCGTCTCCAACACACTAGCCACTACGACTTTGGGAGACACTTATCTGGGTTTCACATTCGTCAGGCACATCACCGCTGAGACCCTGCGCTTCATATCGTACTTCTCGTATCATCGCCCAGTAATTAATCGTTTGCAAACAACCCCTGTACTCTCATTTCATGATGCTAATAATAAATAAATTTATTTTAACAAACTCATACATTGTGCCATTTCTCACACCGCTTATAAACGTTATCACGGAAATCACATACGGCCGTGTAGAAGGCACAGTCTACCCCGTATTTTTTATTTCGATTTTACTCGATACATTCCATTTTAGGAATGAAATTATGTCTTAGGAATTTTTTTTTTTCGCTGGCGCTACATCCCATAGAGGGATTTGGCCGCTTCATATTGAAGTTTCGTAATCATTTTTTTAAGGAATTGGTTTCTAAAATAAAATTCCTTAAAAGATAAATTGACCTTAAGCTCTAGTTAGTAGGTCTGGGGAGGCCTATGGCAGTGCTAAAATGGGCGCTCAGTAAAAAGGCAATCGCCTTGACAAATGAGAGGTGGATCAACACTCTCACGTGCAGGGTAGCAAAGCAGGTTTGGCCAAAACTGGACTTGCGGCGCTCCAAGGTACTAATATCCCTGGGATCACAAGAAATAGGATGGGTCGTAGGAATAATGACAGGTCACTGCCTTTTTGGGGAGCATGCGAGAAGGCTGGGGATACAGACGAATGACTTTTGTAGAAGTTGCATGGACGAAGAGGAGGAGGAGACTTTGGAACACTTCCTATGCTCATGTCCGGCGCTATCATACAGAAGGCATAAGTATTTGGGTGTGTACGGTATGGACAGCCTTTCTGAACTCGCGGACTGTGGAGTGCGAGATTTATTACGCTATATAAATAGCTCTGGTTGGTTTCAACGGGAGTAATGGGGAGATGGGATCCTGTGGTATCACAACGGGCCATTGCTGGCCTAAGTGTGCGATAGCAGCCACTTCAACCTAACCTAACCTAACCTAAGCTCTAGTTAAATTACAATTTCACATAGGAAGTTACCCTATGTACAGAAGAATTTGGCACTAATCAATGCAATTTTAGACGATTACACAAATAAAAATGTAATTGATTGTATGTGTATAGTCAGCTTTCGTAGCAAAATCAGATTTAAAAAAATTGATTTGTTAATATTAAGCTTCCTCCAGTATAAGTAGATAAGCACAACCATTTTTAGGGTTTAAATTTGTTGTTCATTAACTGAGGTTAATGAAAGAGTTTACACGGTGTTTGGGGTCGATTTTTGAAAAAGGCAAAGAGTTTTTACAAATTAAACATCCCGAACACAGAATAATATTTTTATCTTTATCAGCAAACTTTACAAGCCTTCTGCCATACAAACAGATACACAAACTAGAAAACAGCATATTATGCATTAGATAATTCTGAATTAGTTAACTTAATCAATCTGTTACTACTCGAAGTTTTGGTGGAAAATCGCGATTCATAAATCGATCATCCAAATCTAATTGTAGAAACTTGATAAACAAGAAATTCAACAAAGAGACAGTAAAAGTGTAAATGGGAAAGTAATATATGGTATTTCAGAATAGAATTTGGTTTTATTTGTAGCCTTCCCCTGTGAAATTTTACTTCGAGACCTGTATCGTTTAAAAAAAATCATCTTCATCAAATTCAAACGGATTATCTCTAAGCCTTATCTCGAAATACTTTACGTTGAATATTGAAGCGGTTTTTTTTGCTGGATTAGTAATCACTCCATCATTTCTAATATACCTATCACAAATATTTTAACAAATAAGTTTCATACTAGAATTTTTGAAACAAAGCAATTGAAAACTTGCTTTCAGCTAGCAAAGTTGCTAATTTGGTTGCAATAAGGTATCGAGAATATACCCTAAAATTCAGCGCTCTTATTGGTTGAAGTAATCGCCACTTTATTATTGCTTTTGTAATTTTATTTTAAAGGCAAAATTAAATGTTTATGTGGTTACCGAATATGTGATGTATTGTTGATTTTTAATTACAATACATACTAAATAAAAAAACTGCATTTGTTTCTTTAATTTTTTAAAATTGCTTTTTTCAGAAATCCAAAATTAAAACCTTTTAGATTTTGTAATAGATCATTAGTTCAATATTGAATTATTTTTTTACTTTTACTGATGAAATCTGTCCCACTTACTTATTTCAAAAATATGGACACCCCTAGTTTAAACCTTAACATTTACTTATATTCATTTCATGAATATTTCAAGCATGTAGGTTTGTTAAATAAAATTGTTTGAATATGATACAATATTATTGCAATATAGAACAAAAAACGCCAATTCTTATATTATACAAATGTCTCTGTAGTGTAGGGTTTCCAGTCCCGGGTATCGGGTACCCGGGTACCCGGGTATTTTTGTCATTATTCTACTACTCGAATACCCGGCTAATTGCTTCGGGTATTCGAGTACTATATACAAATATATAACTTGAATACCCGAGTAATTTTGGACTGCAAAACCCGCTGGATTACAGACATTTTTGCAGTTAATCGATTTTATAAATTAATTAACTGAACTAATTAATGAATTGGGTTTGGAAAAATTTGCTGGCGAAGATACTCACGTTTTAAAGGAAGTTTCTTTAGTATTGGAACCTTTAATGGTTGCAGTTGAAGAACTTAGTAAAGAAAATGCCAATCTTATAATTGCTCAGGGAACCCTTATACATATATGTATTCAAAAAACTAAAAGAAATGAATACGCCCGTTTCATAGGATATAATTGAACATTTACAAATTAAAGTTTAGAAACGACGACAAAAAGACTTATTAACGTCATTATCATTCTTACATCATGGTAGGCATCCAAAAAATACCGATTTTTTAAGTTACTCATCAAAAACAACAATAAAACTACTTGTTAAACAATTAATAAATATACTAAATCCACATCAAATCCAGAACGGAATCGGATAGCTCCAGCTCCTCTGATAGCATGGTCCGCGATTGTGAAAAAACAGCCTACGATGAATTACTGAAGTCCCTTAATTATTTACATCAACTAAATTCACCAAGTTTACAGCTTCGAGTGGAAATATTGAGAAGGATTTCAAATGCGTCGAATTGAATAGAGGAATGCGAAGTGTAGTATTGGAAAATGTATACCAAGCGCTCCTAACAATAAACCCTACCACAACGGCATCCGAACGGGTCTTTTCAGTTGCCAGGAGTATAATAACAAAACTCCGTAGTCGTTTATCTGAAGACACTCTTAATGGGCTGGTATTTTGAAAATATTATTTTATAAACAAAAAATAAGTAATTAATTAAAAATTGAACATATTTTAAAACTTTATTCCTATAAACTTAAAGTTTCAATAACTTATTTGAATAGTTTAAAATTTGCAATGAATAATGAATTTTAGCATGATTGAATTCTTTCTTTAACATTTTTGTTTTATTTAATAAATGAATTTTGTATTTATTTGTCTTTTTTTCGGGTTCCCGGGTTACCCGGGTAGTTCAAAGAATAACTACCCGATACCCGGGTATTTATTTTTCGGGTATTTTGGAAACTCTACTGTAGTGTCTGTTTAGCTGGGCTGTTTTGTTACATTTTTTGAGTCATTTTGCTATAGATGCCACCAGTTTTAAACAGTACCAGACATTACAAATTTATTGCAGGAGCTTAAAAAATCAGTTAAATTACGGGTGGTAATCTATTGGAATATTTTTCAATAATTTACTCCCTATTAAAGATAATATGCCTTCCGATTATTTATGGAAAGTAATAAATATTGGCTAAATGGCTACCGCAGCTTGATCCGCATTAGTGCAAGATCATTGGAGGAAAATCGGTCCTTAACAGTTTCGCCCGATGAAGGGGCTTTGAAATTATACACAGTTTCTGCAACTTAGTACTCGTTTTGAAAATAATTTCTCAATATTTCCCAACGGAAACGAGCAATCTCTTACCACGGAGTTTTGTCGCTACCTATCAGTCAATATTTCAAACGTGAAAATGTAAACTTAACTAAATTTATAATTGTTTCAAAATTAATTTAGTTTGAGTTCAATATTTAGAATTAATGTAGAATGTAGTCACATTAACAACACTTTAGAAACTTCTGCGGCCATTTCGTAAATTTTGTGATGAACTTTGAATTTGTTTTGTATGTATACTTTCCAAAAGTAGCCTTTCGTTAATATAGATATTAGACAATAAGTGGTTGGTTTATCGTAAATAATTCGTAATTGCACTATGTGATAATGCAACATTTTTTGTGGAATCGTGAATATGTTGATAAACTCTTCAGATATTGTTTGTTTTGCCTAAAAAAGAAGCTTAATTTATATAATAAATTTGATTGCAGGTCTACGGGAATTTTATCCTTTAATTTAGTAAACAAACATGTTTTCTAAATTGTTTCAAGCTCTACTAATAACTTGTATATCATAATTTCGTAACAAAAATTGAAATTTTTCAAAAAATTTCATATTTGGGATCGAAACAAAAATGTTACGACTATTTGTTTAAATTTCTGTAAATTTGGATTTTCACGCACATTTGCTATATTATATATTTCTATATTAAACTAGATACTACATTTGAGCCATTTATTTTGAAAGTGGCCTAAGTCCATTTTTCAAAAAATCAACTTAATGATAACAATAGATAAATATCAGTATAATCTTTCCAACGGTAAATAATTTATTGTTAAAATAAAAAAAAATGAATCCCTAATACCTGTGCAATAAATAAGAAAATACAAAATCCCGTATATTTTTGCATTTATTGTTTTTTATTCTTTCATTATCTTGTTTCAACAAAATATGGACTTACACCACTTTCAAAATAAACGGCTCATTTTATCTTCCTCTCAAGAAGATTTTGATCCTTACACCAAAATTGTCGTGGATATAGAGAGTGTCATTCCTAGATTGGATGATGCAACTCACACATTTTTGATAAATTTAAAGAACAATAATAAATTAGGAAATAGATTTTTGAAAGCTCACGAACTTATCATTCACCCCGTTTTACTCTAATTTTAATAAAAACAAATTAAAAACTTTTAACAAAATTCCAACAAGTTTTTTATACCGAGCCCGCAGGATAGGTCGAGCTTATTCAATTCGGATACCAATCACTTTGCTGTTCGGTTGGCAGTTGCGTCGATGTTGGTTACTATAGGGCACATTTTATCTCCAGCTTTATGGATTTTCGAAAGCCTGCACAATCTAGGTATTTTCGGATTGGACGTTGATAACAACCATTTTGAGACCTCCAACAGTGCATGTATTTCATTCTGTTGTTCGATTCAATTATTTAAAACATCCTTCTATTATAGTGTTCTCCAAAATTTTGGTTAAAAAATGTTAGATTAACATAAAATTAAAAAGTAACACAAATTTGCAACTGAATGATGTTAGCCCAGCACTGAATTGTTGAAGGCATCTTCCGTTAAACCTGTTTTATTACTTAGATAGGTACATATGAACCGTTTATTTTGAAAGTGGCTTAAGTCCATATTTTGTTGAAACGAGATAATGAAAGAATAGAAAAACAATAAATGAAAAAACATATGGGATTTTGAATTTTCTTATTTTTGCACAGGTGTTAGAGATTAATTTTTTTTTTTTTTTTTGACAATAAATTATTTACCGTTAGAAAGATTATACTGTTATTTATCTATTGTTATCATTAACTTGATTTTTTTGAAAAATGGACTTAGGCCATTTTCAAAATAAACGGCTCATATGTTGATGATTATCTTACGGCTATTCCAAATTCCGAAGTTGATAATTTTCTTGGCATATTCAATAGTTACACCGCGAATTATATTAACTCGTAAAGTTGAAAACGACGGTTGTTTAGCATTTAGAGATGTTTTATTAGCGCATGGTGGGGATGGGAGTCTAAGAACAAATTGGTACAAAAAAACTTGGTCGAGTCGATGCCTAAACTTCTAAATATTAACGGACGTATTAGTTAAGAATGGAGCGTTATTGCTAGAAACATCAGAAACGCTATCAACAAAAAAAAACATTTCCGTAAATAATTTAGAAACCCCGTATGAAAATTCCAATTTAATTGTTAAAAATATCCGCAAAATTTTTGTTTCCGATTCCTTAAAAATTCTCCCCCAAAATTATTTTTCAAAATAAATCAAATTAAATTTTTGTAACGATATTATGATAATCAAGTAGTTGTTAGTTGATAGAGCTTGTAACAGTTTAGAAAAATTGTTGTTTACTAAATTAAAGGTGAAAATTCTCGTGGAGCTGTAATCAAATGTATTATATAAATTGAGATGTTCGTATGGTAAGGAATATGTTGAGTTTAACAACATATTGACGATTCCACAAAAAATGTTGAATTATCGCTTAGTGAAATTTCGGATCATTTACGACAAACCAGCTACTTGTTTTATTTAGAGAATGTACATTTTCGATAAGGAGGAAAATCTTCACAAAAGGCTACTCCACAAACTTATATATTTAAAACAAATTCAAAGTGCATCCCGAAATTTACTAAATGTCAAGGAAGTTTCGAAAATATTGTTAAATTATTACAACAACATTAATTGTATAAATTGGAATCAAACTAAATTTTTTTTTCCTCAAAAAAGGAAACATAAGTAAATTAAATTTGGAAATATTTAAGATTGAGAAACAATAGATCCTCTACCACAAAGATAAAAACTTTGTTAATTGCATCTAAATACACAAAGGAAAAAATAGAAAAAGCTCTATAACTAGAATTGTGCTCACGAAATTTGGGCTTGTCGATCACAGCAAGTGAACACAAAATACCGAAAAAAATGGGTGGGCAACCATCTATGGACGACAAAAGCCTGAGCTTCATTAACAAGCTAATAAACAGAAATATCAACAAATCACTAGAAATTTTTAAAAATAATTGACTAAATCAAATTAATGTTAATATCCCGCCCGCACCTGCAGAACGTATTACCAATAACACACTAAATGGAACAATAAATTCATCAAATCTAACATACACAGCCTACGAGGGCGCTATCAAAGAACGGTCCAACGTCGAGCATCAGTCAGAATGATGTTGGACAATAGCTCCGACTACGAATATACCGACTCTGAAACTAACAATGTAGTCTTCCCAAACAACCTAATTGGAGGGCAATTCAACAGACTGGAGTCAGACGTACCTGCTGATAAGAGCAATATGGAGGGCAAATTTTAAAAGGCTTTGACTCGTTGAAAATAAATTTATTCAAAGGTTCATCAGGAAATTCACAGGCACCCTGCTCAAGGTGTACCCTAGCAGCACTATAATCTATGCAAACAATCTGGAAAACAACCAACTGCTGGTTGCGAAGCTCAAAATGGTGGACCTACTGTTCTTCACATTTTTCTGAAAGAGCCAAAGGCCAAAAGTGATGTTAATGAAGGGTATTTATCAGGATACAGAAACTGAAGACATCAAAGCTGGTCTTACAATCAAAGGCATAGCGGTGCAAAAAATAGATCCTATAAACAAAACCATTAAGGAGAAAGACGGCTCGGAGAAATAGGTTAAGCTACCCTGTTTTACTGTATCATACGCGCATGACTCGAAATATAACATTAGTCAACGGTTGCTACAATGTGGCTGCTGGGTGCAGCATGCAATATAAATGTGTGAAGTGCGCTGTAAACGAGAATGGTTGGTTTCGAATCTCTTCCCCCACCTCCAATGCCCGATTTACAAACTTTGTCTGATACCAACCCTCTCACCGTCACCCCCACCTTCTCGTTCTCCACCAATTCCAAATTAGTTCACAGGACAAGCTGTTTTAAATGTGGCATCACTGCTCCCGCATCAACCTCCATCACCTCCACCTTCACCTCCACCGTCTCCACCTCTGCCTCCACCAATGATGGGTAGAATTCCCCGTCCACTAATGATAACTGGCAGACCACTATGCCTCTACCCTAGTTATTTATTTGAAACCATTGTTTAGCTCGCTTCGATGATTGCTTCAAGTCATTGGCTAGCAAGACGTTAATAAGTATCCTTACATACTCCTCTCCTTTAATTATGCCCTCTATCCATTGAGGATAGCACCTAAACCATAGTAGAAGAAACATCCCCGTACCATGATGCATCCCCCACCGTGCTTGATTATTTTAATTGTATATTTATCATGATGAGCTGCACCCGGAGGCCATCGCACAAGTGGTATTCAATAATCAGGGTTAAATAAATTAACTTTTGTCTCATCCGATCAAAGCACATTGCGCCATTTGTCTTGTGGCCAGCACAGATGTTGATTAGCGAAATTCAATCTTTTTCGTCGTTCTTCTTTGACAAAATTGGACCTTTCTTGCTCTTCTAACTCATCGATTTTCGCGAATAACCTTCTTACGAATTATAGATGTGTTCACATCAAGGTTGAACTCCTTCATTACAGCGCTGGATGAAGCAAGCGGTTCATTTTTCACATAATACCAAATTCTTCTTTTTATGACAGAGAAGGTTTTTGACTTTCTTCCTCGTGCTTCTGATTTACTAACCCAATTATGTAGTTGCATTTTTTTCCATTGTTTTAGAGCGTCCAATAACTTTAACAATTTTTCTGTAAGAAAACGTTATAAGTTTTCGTTCTTCTGCACTGCAATACCGTGGCCGGGCCATTTTAAAATACTAAAGATGATTAAATGAAACTAGGTTAATTCCTTGCCTAACATAAAATACCTTATTATTAAAGAAAATCAAGAATTAAATTATAAACTCTCAACTAATATCCAAAATTTCAAAACGGTCCTTATTATTTTTCACAGCGATATCCAGAAGTTCACGGTAAACTGACAAAATTGTCCATGAACACACTGATTAAAAATAAATGGATAACGGTCTAATTTTGTGGTGTGTTACCTTTCAAATTCCGTTAACTTACTTTTGTTTTTATATTGTAAATGTTAGTTAGCTCCATTTGTAATATTTATTAACTAGTGTCTGTGTCAATATTATTTTTCACATCACTGTATATATAAAATGGGCTAAGGTGTGGAATTCCTCTAACAAATATTAAACTGCCAATTCCTGATCCACTCGATGTGGATAAATCGTCGACACTAGATTTTGAGGAATGTACACAGCAGCTAAATCAATTGAATATTAAATTGGAAAAATGCAAGGAAACCATCGAGAAAGTGAATTCAGAATTGTCCAAAGAAAATCTGTAGACGATTAAAGACAAGATGAAACATTTTATTAGCGATGAAACAATACGAATTGAGAAAAAAATCTCAAAGGTGAACGAATGCAAGAGCGCATTTATCAAAACAATAAAATATTTATGTAATATAGTTTTATTTCGTGTATGTATTACGTATGTATATCTACATATCTATCTTCAGGGATCTGTAACCGAACCAATTCTATCAATATTAACGAACATTTCCCAACCTGCAGTTTTAATATGGGTAAAGAAGCTGTACGGTGAGGCAGGCGCCATCCGGCATAGGCTTAATCGTAACCTCCAATCAATCAATCGTGATTAATTTAGAGTGACTTACTTAAGTAATCTCAAGACAAAAGAGTTATTTCCATCCTTTACTTACTTGTCATATCCATATATTCCCATTCCTCGAAAAAAATTTAATCCTTTGTTAAACTTCGTTTCGTTTCCTATCCAAAAATCATTCTACTTTCTTAAGCTCAACACAATAAATTTTACAACAGAAAAAAAATTAAGAACCTTCCAATAAAATCGCTGCAACATTTCAGTCCGGTCTGTTGTTTTATTCATTGTTCTGTTATTTCTACGATCTGCGAATATTTCATATTATTGATTTCTTAAATGGAATCATTTCCTGCTACAAATAAATTCTAAACCATTAAGAACTAAATGTAGTAAAGAATATATTATATTTTGTGTTTTATAGTTTAACCGTTAAAAGACAATTACACTATAAAAATCCGTATTAAGCTGAAACAGACATAAAAAATTCGCCCAAAATTAAAATTTAGCTCGGCAAGAATGTATAAATAAAATTTGTATGCTGCTTAGCTTCAACTCCAAAATATAAAAATTCTGTTTTTTTTTTTCGTCTGTCTCATAATACTCATATTCTGTAGAAGCATTGCGAAAAAGTAAAAATTTCTTAGAACTCCAAGGAAGAATATAAAATAATATGTAAACACAAAGCATATAAATTTTTTTTTTTTTTTTTAAATACACATATGTAAGGTTTGCATTTTTTATGTATGGTTCTTAAAAATAATGCCAATGGAAAATTTTGAGAAATGATTAATTTCTTGTCGCGTATACAAACAATAAAAAAAGTGAGCATAAAAAAATAAGACAACCAAATCAAGTAAATAATAAATGTTTAGAACTAATTTGAAGCGTTCTTTGCTACTCGCTGTACATACACATTTCGATCAATCACACTAACTCAAGAAATAGAGAAAGAACAGTACCAAATTTTTATTAGAAACACAATAACGTAACAAAGAAAAGTATCAAACAATAGTCAATAAATATACACAAAATATTATGTACATTACCTTCCACAATATACAACAATAATATTAAATAAAAAGAAGAAAGCACCAAGTTTTTTTTATTAAGATTCGATATTTCGATTTTACTTTGAACTCACTGGCAATTTTAATTCACAAATTTCTATCGATTTAATTTTAATTATGTATTGAATTTTTCACTTTCTTTGTATCACATTTAACAAATAAACAAAAACAATTTAGTTCCTAATCTCTTATAAGTATTTTCATTCATAATATTAAAAAAGTAAACAAAACCGAAAAGCAAAACACTACACAACAATAATAAAAAAAAATTAATTTTTAAAAGGAAAAACTGTACGTAACTCTTCTACATACAACAATACACTTTGTACATAAATACTTTTGCATTTCTAAAATACTAATGACAAATGAAATATTTTTCGTCTCATTCGTGTACACACGGACAATAGAGGAAGTCAACAAATGTGAATTCGGCTTTTTTTTTTTGGTTTAATTTTATTTCTTTTAACTGCGGTTCGTGTATCTACGGCTTTTAAAAAAAAAAAAAGTCAAAAGAAGCAAAACGATATGAAAAAGACGCAATGGTAATGAATTTATGTGCGGTTAGTACTTTTTCGTTTTGTTTACAGTTCATATAATATGTACATGTCATGTGAAAAAAAATTTGATATCAGCTGGCTGGCATTCATTTTATTTTAATGTTACTATGGAAATACAAAAGATTGTATTATTTAGTAGGGGTTGTTTTATCACGTTTAATTTTATGATTATGATAGAAATAGAAAATTCCCCTAAAAATGTATTAAATAATAAAATCAGTTTCGTTTAAAATAAATAAATAAATGTTCATTCATCTGTCGCATGATAGATATTTATGGAAATTTTGTATTACCGTACAGATAAACAATCGTATTTGAAATTACCCTTTATTCTCTCATTTCCTTCCCTCACGTTTCTCTTTCCTTCCTTGGTTTATAATTTTCTATTTTTCTTTGTCCCTCAACAGTAGGTACTTAAATTTTTTTTTGTGTCCTAGCCAAATACAATAAAACCCGCCCAGACGTGGTTGTAACAGATACTGTTTGCGCTTTAGCACAAAAAAATTAAAACTCAATGCACACGTGTGTTCTTCTAGAAAACTGTATTTCGATTAAAACTTTATATTTCTGTTTCTTTCATTTGACATAAAATATTGCGTTCGATTAAGGAAACAATATTTTCAGGAATAATTCAGAGCCACAGATAGCGTTAACAAATAATTATATAACTAAATTTGACAACATAATTTCAAATAATACCCGTTTGTTTATCTTCATTACGTTGGTCGTAACATCCAGGCCGGCTTGACGAGCAAGATGACCCTATGATGGCTCCCATCGTCATATTGGATGATTCTATTAGATAATTCTTTCCTACTATTCCCATACACCTAGCACGGTACAAACATGCTCTTCTCCATATGCTCCCGTCGCTCCTTTGATTTGACATCTAAAAACTGCCCGAGTTGGCCCAGTGTTCCTGATCATCCTGTTTACGATATTGCTCCTATGCATCCAATGTGCACTTAGGTAACCGTTATTTCGCGAAATGGACCCAAACTTGTCCCACAATTGCTCTGGCCCCGCAATGGGTTCCAATTGTCTGATTCCACCATTTAAGGAGTCTAGTATAACCCGTAACGAATAATGAGTTCCACGATCCTGGTTTCTAAATGCCATGAATGACATGGTAATTGCCATTGTATGCTTTGGATTTTACCCATTGTAGACATAAATCATCCTTCTAATTCAATGTAAATACCGCTCGTGATCATGATGTTGCATTGTCGATACCGCAGGTCTGCTTTCTCGGGCGATTCAAAATGCCGTCTCAGTTTTTCTTGACGTATATTCAATTAGATAACCATCAATAGTTGAAAACCTTCCTTATTCGATATTTCAGAAAATAAACGTTCCAGTGACTCAATATGTTGCTCTCTTAGAACATATAACCGTTTGAAGCAATTGATTGCTCGAATTCTTTTTCCTCATTAAGCATTTCACAATCTTCCGCGTACAGTTCTGGAGGTGCTTCATTGTCCATTTTGCTACTCTATAAAATTATAACTCAATAAAACAGTTAGTTTTATCTAGTTCTTTTTCTGGACTTTTTTACTCATAATTCCAAGTCAGTTACACCTTCATAACTCAATTCATCGTGCGATTCATCCAACACGAGAACAAATAGTCAACCTTTATAACTCAACTCATCGTGCGATTCATCCAACACGAGAACAAATATTCAGCCGTTATAACTCAACTCATCGTGCGATCCATCAAACACGAGGTCAAATATTTAACGAGAACAAATATTTAACCCTTACAACTCATCCCCGGAAACCGCACGTGGAGTCAATCCAGCAGACGATATCTATTTATCTCTTCCAATATAGCCAATCTTATTTTTTACATTTATCTCACAGCCCATTTCTTGGTTGACCTTTTTTCAATTCTCGTCATAATTTCATCATCGCAGCAATCCATTAATCTTCTCAATAACGCTCATGCGTTGATAAGCCTCAACTATAGTCTAACAGGTAGGCCGCTACTTATTTTTCACTACATGACATGTGCTTATAATCAACTATTCCTAACGGTTAACTCAATATTCAATTTTCACAAAATTTACATGTGCTGCTTTTAATCGCCTATCCCTAACGGATAAATCATAAATTGATATTTAATCCACAAAATTTTACTTGTCTATCTGTATAATCATCCTTTCTCTTTAGTCTTCCATACTCACACCCACTTGTAGTTTCTTTTCCTTGTAAATCTATCCTTAATATTTCCGTTAATTTCCTACTTTACGCCGCATGATTTTCTTTACCGTTATACCACGTTTCAATTTTTATCCACATTTACAAACTTCTCTAATTAATAGTTCTAGTTACAGCAATATTTTCTTTACTGTTACACCATGTTTCAATTTTTATCCACATATGTGTACACTATTCACACTATTTCCTTATAATATGACGCGCCCAACTTGACCATTATCACAAAGAAATCCTTTTTCTTTGTGATATCTTTTCCAAAACTCTACAACTGCCCTCGCGTTGCACCGCATTGCCCCAATACTCCTTTTCCTTTTATATATCGCTACACGCGAATATACCGCGGCTTTTTGTTTACACCTTTGCTTTTACTTTTAAATTACAACTTTGCTTCGTACAAAACAATACCAATTTTACTGTTTCTGTTCCCCAATCGCTTTTCGGGTTTCTGGCACTAAATGTTTGCGCTTCAGCACAAAGAAATTAAAACTCAATACACACGTGTATTCTTCCAGAAAACTGTATTACGATTAAAACTTTATACATATTTCTTTTTTGTTTCATTTGACATAAAATATTGCGTTCGGTTTGCTTATAGTAGGAAATTCCCATCCATAGATGGCATTAGTAAATATATTAAAAGGAAATAATATTTTTAGGAATAATTCAGAGCCACAGATGGCGTCAACAAATTAAAATCGAATTGAAACTTTTTGTTTAAAATGGCTCTAACGGTTTCTAGTATTTTGGTGGACTTGACCCAAACTTTATAGAATAATATGCCGTTACAGACAATTTCTGCTTAATATCGCTGTTTTCATTACCGGAGTCGCCTATATTGAAACCGCTCAAGCAGATATTTCACCACCTAAATAGCTTCATATTCATACATAGGCTTCGATATTATTTACAAGTAGATATACGAATATTTGTTGGCAATTATATTAAATCAGGAATCCCGGGATTAAAACTACATAAATTGTGATGCAAACCTAACTATCTTGGAATTTAAATAAAATATGCTCAATGAACTCAAATTTTTTGATTTATTTGATTTACTTGGTAGTCAGTGGTATTGCCACCATACAAAGGCAGCCTAACTAAACAATGATCGGTCCTACAGCTGTATCGCAACGAAATTAAACATTTAGAACGCAGAAAGTGATAGTTACTAGCTTCGATGATTTTGCAATCCGAAATGTGGTTATCAAAGAGGAATTTTAAGCAATTGTAAATTCGCTAGGTAGGTGCAAAAAGTTAGCTTCAACGTTCAATCAATGTTGGAAGAAAAGAAATTTCTCTTTAGGATTTCCAAATCGTTCGTTACAAATTACCTTGTGATTTATCCTCTTTCGATTTGCTCTGTTTCGTTTCTGCTCGTTGCATTGCCAATACGAATTGATGTAATCTGACTATTTGTGCCTCAAATTCACCAACTCCTGTTTAAAAGCACGTTTCCAAGCAGAATATTCACTACACGTTTTCGTATCTCAAGAAGGACCTTGATATATTGAAACAGCGACGAGTTAGGCAACCCTTGTGCGATGGTTCTACTAATGCCAGTACCAATCAGTTTTTGTATTGTCCCAGTATTACGAAATAACGAACATATTTAAGTCGGTCAGAATAAATACATACTTACCATATTATTGGCTAGTTTCGAGTCCCACCCTGGTCTCATCGTATGTGTTGAGTCTCATGTTGTTTATTCCGAACCAAAGTTGTTTTGTAATTAGAATTTGTATTTAAAAAGGTTAAAAGAGTCATTCAGTAAAGTTGTCAATGGCATCGACGGCTCCGAAACTAACAAAGCGGTGATATATAAAGCATCAGACATGGATGAGTTTAAGAAGAAACTAACGATTTATGAGCGATGCGATATAAATGAAAATGTAAAGCTCAACAACAACCGGCCGCAGCAGAAAATAAATCAAAATCAGGACGAAGTTTTGAAAAGCAGTGTGTATACATTCAAGAAATAGAACAAGACGAATTGAAAAGAGGTGAATTAGTTGTACACGTTACTTTCTATAGAAGAACAATCAAACTATAGGAGAACCAAATTTTATGAAGAAATCTACTAAATTCAAAGGTGTTGGCTCGAAAGCGTTGGGTACAATAGTTTGTTCTGGCAGTCATGGTATTAGACGGGGAGAAATTGTAAACTGATATAACATACCAATGGCCATCGAACATGATGAGTTAGAAATTAAATTGAATCACATTATTTATAATCAACAAATCGAAAAATTCGATATTTCGAACATTCGAATGAATAGAATCATGTCTGATGAAATGTTCAAAGGCCACAAACATTGTTGTTAATTAAGGAGAGCTGAGTGGGTCGGTATAAATACTTACCATTTTACTATCGAGGCTGCGGTCGAATTCTCGGGTAAATCATTTACTGCGGTAAATTTACACTTTTAATTTTCGTTTTCTGTTAAATTACGCATTTTGTCTATTTTTTTACTCGTTCAATTCTTATAAAAATAAAGAATAAAGTATCTAAACGTAAAAGATTTACTTTTTTTTATTTCCCTTATACGGTAGCCAGACACAAAGTTAATCGCGATTTTCATGTATCCCGATTATCAAAAATCGCGTTGTGAAAACGAAATAATCCAGTTTTTTGTGAAAATTGTGTAATGACAATCGTCTGTCATTACACGATTTTCACCTAAACCGGATTATTTTGTTTCAATAATGCGATTTTTAACAAAAATGACAGCTGAAAATCGCGATTAACTCTGTGTCTGTCTACGGTATTACTCTCCAGCAAAAAAAGGTAAATGCATTTACCGAATTTTGCGGATTTACTTGAGAATTCGACCACAGCCCGAGTAAATCATTTATTTACCGTATTAAAAATCGGGCCACTCACCTAAAAATAAAATAAAAATGATTTTCGTTCGATAATTAGGACTAATAAAAACAAAATACCAAACTTGTTTTGTAATTCGGATTGGCGTTTAGAAAAGTTTAAAGTGTATTTATTTAAGAAAATCCCACGTTTATATCAAGGAAAAATTACATCCTTCCGTGATCAGGTTCCTACCCTTCTGGAAACTTCACCTACTTAGAAATATAATAGCTTTTGTAACCACATCACGAACTGACCTTTACCGCTTTGGGCTGTACTCGACAACATCTACATCAAAATTTAAGTTCCCAGCTCTTATAGTTTTCCAGTTAAACAATTACCTACCTAAAAGAAGTTCAACGTGAACCACATAACACTCTACTACGTTTCCATGATGGAGTTAACCGGGATTAACGTGGATTATCTCATCATGGAAACATGTCGAGTTTAAGATTTTCGTTAAGTTTCTTAATCCAATTTAACTCAACGAAAGTAGTAGGATAAGAAGGGATTCTATCTGTCAAAACTGAAAAAACAATTATACCAATTCAAAATGCTCTCGCGAGTTTTCTTTCTCTCCGTAATACTTCAAAAATCATAAAAAATCACAATAAATATTAAATTTAAAATTTTCCACCAAACAAATAAAATTTTCAGAAGTGACTTTTAATTGTTGTGAAATGTCAAATTACACTAGAAATTATAATTGTATGGAAACGTTATGGATTAGCGCCGCCATCTTATTAACTCAACGAAACTCTTAATTCGGGTTAACTCTGTCATGGAAATGTAGTTCATGTCAAATTGAATGAGAATGTTTAACCAAAACTTCGTCAAATTTTAATAGTCGAAAATGTCTCACGAGATAAAGTATGGGGAAGTTAGTCAACAATGACCTTAAACAAGTTGAACCACCCAGAAATCGCTCATGTCAAATTTAATTAGAGGGAGTAACCCAGACTCCGCCAAATTTCGTCAGTAGAAAATATTCCCAAATGAACATAAAGAAGTTGAACTCTACGTTCAATCTACTATTCAACTTTCTTGACTTCTAATTTTTAAGTAATGTTTTTGTTTTGAATATGGTTACTTAAAATTATTGGTAAATAACTGAACCCAACAGAAACTCACCACTAGACAAATGATGATCGCTGAATTTATCGCCGTGCCGTTTAGGAAAGCGATGAGTGTAATATTAATATACAACGTTTAACAACGGATTGATTTCAAAATTACACGTTCAACGAGAAGCTTATTGAATGTCACACTAATCCATATTGACACTCTGTTTCAAAATATTAAGACCGTTTTTGGAAAAACCACACGCGTGAGAGATTTACATTTTAAAAATACGGCGAGTAGGAGCTAGCAAGGTTAAACTTGTCGATTTTCTATTCTTTGCATACAAATACGGAAAATAAAATTAATTCCGAAACACTATCTTGTGCAAATCAATCTACTTACATACTTCGTTAGCTTTCAAGTTTCCTTTTACAAACAATACAAAACGAACACCGATATTTCCGCATACAATATTCAAACAATTCCGTTAAAAAAAGTACTGACGACCGGCACTAAAATGAACAATGCCAATGTATATCAAACAAACAGCTGTTTGTATCGTTCGGTTTTAATTTATGTATATGAATATACGCTCGTTGCTATATTTCATGAAATAAGAAAAATGTAAATATAGAAACTTGGATAATGTTCATAACATATGATGATGGAACCCCGTTGTCTCTTGTGTATTAAAATCATATTCATCACATAGTGTGACGTAACTCAATGACGTAACGTTTTAATTTTGTTTTCGTTCGGAAACGTGTTTGGTGGATGGCATTAGGATTAGGATATATGGTAAATAAAAATACAATATACATATTACGTAAATTAACGAATCATTTTTTTCTGTATTTAATCCAACCAATCATTCATATATTGACAAATTTTAGGATTTATTGCACCATGACTAGCACAATTACGGATAACTGGGCAAATACCACAAGGCATTTGAACTAGGCCGGGTGCTGATATAGGTGCATTCACTGCACGATATAAAAATTTTCCGTCAATTTGGGCTATTCGTTCGGCTTTGCCATCGTATACCACAGTTTTTAGTATCGTTTCGAGATCTTCTTCATCCAGACTAACCTTACTTATACCAAGATCCGATATAAATTTATGTACCTGGGATACAGTACAAAGTGATAGATTTTTCGATGCAATTGGCCCTTCTTTGGCCACTTCTTTTGCAGCATTTCGCCGCAACTGTAAAAATCGTAAACATTGCTGATTTAAAACGTCTACGAATTCACTTTCAAAATCTTGGTCTTGATACCAAGCCCCGCCAGTAATCGAACGATCTGGTTCCAAATTGTACAGCATATAAACTTTCTTTTTGCTTGCGTTAACCGATTTTACCGCCTTAATAAGTTTCTTATTTTCTAAATTCTTTAAAATTTTATTTAACTGTGTCATTATAAGATTTGATTTGACACGAATATCTCGAATCCATATCCCACGATTTGCACCTTCTTCAATTATACTGTAGACAATCTTTTCCTCATTATCTGCCCCTTTCGGGACAGTACTTTTCTTTGTCGAATCCTTCAGTCGATAAATTAACGTATTTCCTTTCGTCAATATACCCAAAATACCTTGTTGCAATAGCCGATTAATGGCTTGAACACGATTTTCAACGGAAAAATTAGGTAAAGCACTTACTAAATCATCATTTGATATACCCGATGATTTTTCAGTTGCAAGTGCTATAATTCTGTGACCCAATTCATCAACATCACTGGTGGTGCTGGCATTTGAACTTGTTGCATTCATTTCCACATCAGTCGCCATCTACAATAAATAATAGACCGTATCAGTTTACCTTTATAATTAGCAAAACACATTTTGACATTTATCAAAATTGACATTTCATAATAAAAAAATACAAACATTTGTTTTTGTATAATTGGCGAAATTAAATTGTGAAAAAATGCACACAAAAGACGATTGTGTTGAAGTGGCAAATCGAAATTTTACAAAATTATCGAATAATTTAAAGAATGTAAGTTACCTTTTAGTTTTTTGTAAATTATTTTACGAGAAAATGATGAAATTGTGCGCTCACGTTTTTTGGTTATTTGCTTTATTTTCACTAAGTGTTATACTTGGGGTTGCATGATTAGTAAATACGTATAACAGTTGTCTGTGTGTGTTTTTTCTTTTTAGATGGGATATGCGGATGGAAGAGCCGACGGTCAAGAATCAGTTTTCCAAAAATGTTTTGACCAAGCCTACAAAAAAGGATTCGATGTTGGTTTCAAACTAGGAGAATGCCATGGAAAAGATTTTGCAAGCCATCCAAATGACAGTAAAATTGAAAATGAACTCATCTTAAATAAACCATCGCGAGGCCATTGTCAAATCTGTGTAAAACCACTCTTAATTAATGAGCCAATCGAAAAAATTGTATCAATTCAATTGATACACAACGAATCAATTAAAAAAATAATAAACGAGAAATTTTAGTTCAACCTGATATTGTATAACAGTTTCTAAGTTTACAAAGTACAAGTTCAAAACTACTTGTCGCCACTGTACATATTATTTTGGAATGCGATTTTTTTATTTATCTAAAAATTGTTTAGAGAAAGTTGTAATGTCTTAAATTATATTTATAATATAAACTTATAATCTTAAGTGAATTTTATATAAAACCAATAAAAATATTAATATTTAATAAACGGGAAATTTTGTGAGGTTAAATTTTTTCCGGTCCCATTAAATGATTAAAAATTTAAGAAAAACGTTTGAAGTGGCCAATAAAGAGGCACTACAATGGTTTCCGGGACACATGACTAAAGGTTTGCGCCAAATGCAACAAAAACTAAAAACTGTCGATTGTGTAATTGAGGTTCATGATGCGAGGATTCCGTTGTCGGGTCGGAACCCCAATTTTAAATACACAGTGAGTGGAGTTAAACCGCACATACTAGTTTTGAATAAGAAGGACTTGAGTGAATCTAAATACTTTTTAAAGATAGCCGAAAAAATACAGCAAGAAGAAAAAATCGATCATGTAATATTCACAAACTGTAAAGATCAACGATGCCAAGGTGTGAAAAAAATAATTCCTTTGGCGAACGACTTGATTTCAAATTCGGATCGATATAATCGAACGGATGCGGAAGAAAATTGTATTATGATTATTGGAGTACCAAATGTAGGCAAATCTTCACTCATCAATTCACTAAGGAATAAGCATTTGAAAAGAAAAGGTGCGACAGCGGTTGGTGGCGTTGCTGGAATTACACGGAGCGTTTTAAATCGGATCAAAATTAGTGAAGAACCACCTGTATACTTATTGGATACACCGGGAATTTTAACACCTAAAGTTCCAGACAATGAGACTGGTATGAAACTGGCATTATCTGCTTGTCTTCCTGATCATTTAGTCGGAGAAGATCTCATCGCAGATTTTCTATTGTTTTGGATGAATAGCCACAGAAACTATAAATACGTTACATTGATGGGATTGGACAATCCCACCGACAATATATCCGAAGTTTTATTATCCGGTTCAAAAAAGCTCGATAAATGGAAAAAAATTAAAAATTTTGATGGTTCGATAGTAATGCGACCGGACTTATTAGCTTCTGCCCAATTTATGATTAAATCATTTCGAACGGGAGATTTAGGAAAACTCCTCTTGGACCGAGATCGAATATAAACCAAAAATATGTAACCAATTTTAGAAATAAAATAATTGTATTAAATAAAAAATAAACTTATAAGCAATGTTGACATTAAACTATGGTAAATTATCATCTCCACGGATAGCTCGGTATTTATTTAACTCGTTCGGAAAGGTTTTCTGTAGTTCACCAAGCATATTCGCTTTAAATTTGCGATATGCATCAATCTTCCCCTTGACCTCTTCATTTTTCATCAACGCCTTTTCTATGCAGTCTTTGGTATACAGTTGTGGATTCTTGCCTTGATCTATATAATCGAACACCTCGAATGGTACGTGCACATCTTGAACATGTGTCTTAAGTTTGTTGATTTCTTGGAGTCCCGTAACAAGAGATTGTCTAGAACGGAATCATAACAATGAACATTTTCTTAATGTTAACCTCAATTTAGTATACATACATTTTTTGGTTTAATACATTTTGGCCTTGCGGCTGAAAATCACTAACAATAATACGAATTTGTCGAACATTCTCGGTAAACAATTCCAATTGTGTTTCGAGATTTTCTAGAGGTGATGCCATTTTTGTGGTGTCTATCTCGAGAAGTGATGTTTTGTTTTGAAATGAGCTGTCAAAAACTCAAAAGTCAAATATATTTACCCTACAGACAATGCATTCAATTAAATAGTTCCAAATGCTCGCCGACAGAGGCATTATAAAACGGAATTCAAATTTACATCCGATCAGTTGTTTTTTGAACGTCAAAAAGTACAGTTGAGTTTGTTGCGAAGAAATTATTTAACAAAACCATTTTCAAAACATTATTATTGCACAAATCTCTAAATTTGTTATCAAAAGAACCAGTTTGTATTGTAGTGAATTGTGTTCAACCTAGGTAGGTAGTAAATGAATAATAGCAACTAAAATAACGAATTTTGGAGGCATTCACTGAGCCTCCAAATTGAAATCATTTGAATTATCTAAAATGAGAATTTCAACAAAATAATGAATAATAAGTATTTAGTACGTTTTTACTTAGGGTTCAACCTAGGTTACCTTTCCATTAATTAATTTATTATTAGGCGTTTTCGGAAATAGACCATGGGTAAATTCGCAGTAAATTTCGACCATTAAATTACACTATAATGGTCTAATTTAATGGTCTAAATTTACTGTGAATTTACTCAACGTCTATTTCCGAACACGGCTATTGATGATTTTGAATACTTTATAATGAAACAATCCAAAATGATTATTTCTACACTATTTAATTCAATCGAACCTAAACAAAACAATAATAAATTAGTATGAGGATAACTCTAAGATGAATCGACTCTGTGTATAAACGTACTAAATGAAATGATTGGTAACTTAAAGCCAGTAATGAAACCGGTAACTTACCCAGCTTGCTATTAATCAGTGAAATATAGGAGACATTTCTATTCGTATTACTCAATATTTAGTTCTAAATCGACAGACGCAACTAAAATCACAACTACGACTGTAGTGTCTGTTTTGGTATTTTTAAACCACATTAAAACGTTAATTTTAAGTACAGATTTAATTTGTAGTTACGATTGTAGCCGTGGTCCGCGACTCGTGGATATCGGTGCCTAAAACAGTTCTTACAATTGATGTTTAGTACCGATTTTTTTTCGAAAATACATAGATTGCCAAGTAGTTTGCTGTTGTTTTTTATTTATAAATATTAGCAGCATTTAAAAATTCCATTAAAACCTCAACTAAATTCGTTGTTTTAATTACGAATAAAAATTTGAATTTCGGAATTTAATTCCGAGAAACTGTAACTGCAACTAAAAGTTGTAGTTGCCTCTGCCGATGTGGTCCTTATTAGCACGTTCGCCATTAATTCAATGTTACTTATATGTGAAACAAAATGTAGGAATAATTGTGTAGTAATTTCTGTTATTATTTCCGATGTGGTTGAGTTTCTCTCTCAAGAAAAAGTTTCATTTTCGGGTATTAAAAAGGAACCGTGGCATGATTAACAGTTGATTAATCTGAAAAATTAGAAAGATAAAGCTCATAAACGATATAAACTATCTCCAAATGCTTCTAATTATGTCGCTTTCGTCGTATATTGCGCAAATGTACACGTATTTAAATCGGTTTTTATAGAATAATAATATTCTCGAAATTGAGTCTAATATTAGGTCTAAGACCAATCGATTTTGGAAATTTGTTAATAATAAAAGAATTCTAGCGGATACTACCTAGTGTATAATCTGCTAGATGCCTATAGGAGGAATTTTTACTTAGAGTGTTTGCTGTATGGTGCGTCGTTGTCCTGGGACAAAATCTCAAATGTCAAACATTTACATAGGAATTCCTATGTAACACAAGTGTAAATAAATTGTTATTTATGAATGATATTTCTTGATTTATTGGAATTTTATAAGAGGTTTTTATTTATAAAGTGGTAAAGAATACATTTTAACTTTAATTGGAAGATATTTTTCTATTTTGTTTAAAATAAATTTAGAGGTGTATTTCTAAGTAAAACATGTCAAGATACGAATATTGTTATTTTATAAAGATAATTTATTAGTTTTTGTGATGAGACGTTTGTATCTGCAGTATTTCAAATTAGTTCTATTAATATTTACTTAATTTTTTTAATACTAAATCCCAGGCACACCATCTATATGCGAACTCTCTTACTAATTGAAAAATCCTCCTATAATCTTTTCGCGGATTTTTTTGAGAGTGTTTAGTAAAAACGTACTTACCTAACTCCATCAACCAGGGTACTTGGGCTCAAGACCCCCTATTATAGATTGATGCATGCGAAAAAAGAAGGTAGAGTTCGGTCGTATATTCTCATTAAAAATAATATAAGTTGCTTTCTGCAATCAAATTTCAGCAATGGAGATGTACCAGTGGTCAGCATTGAGGTCGATAAACGGAACCTCTAGCTAATATCAGCTTACCTAGCTTACGACGAAGTGGATGGTGAGAAGTCGAAGTTGGAATGATGCAAATTCTCATCACACAATCTGGGGAAGTGCGGACACTAATGAACGAGGTGAGTTACTCCTTGATTATATTTTAAGTGCTAACTTTCTTATATGTAACATGGCAACAAGCCGATTTTTATAACTAGTAATATACAGAAAGTATTGAATATCATATTACACTTATGTAAAACTTTTTTACAGTTAGTCTATTAAACTGGAAAGTGTCGGAAGACCACTTCTTTTCTGATCACTCTTATCTTCAATTCGAAATGGACTTGGTTTCTCCAAAAAGTCCAATCTACAGGAACAGGAGGAAACCGACTCGGATACCTTTAGAACTATTCTGGGTAATTCACTACCAGTGCCGGTGCCTAAACCTCCAAAAACTACGGTAGAACTCAAATGGTTTAGCGGACGAACTGTCCAGCGCTTTTAATGAAGCGGTACTGGGCGCTTGTCCTCTTAGTAGGTCTAGGGGTAAATCTCGGCCACCCTGGTGGTCCAAGGAAATTCAACAAATACCTCAAAGATGCAAACGACTCTTCAAAACAGCAAGGAAAACAAGAGTCGCTGTAGACTGGGACTCCTATAAGGAAGTCCTCAAAACTTACAAATATCAGTTCAGAAGTGCCAAGAACAGATCTTGATTCTTGAAGACTATACTGTGGCAAAATTCAGGAGTCATTGGAGATGTCCAGGCTTCCATCCCAAGCTTTCTTCAGTAATAGGGCAAGTAGCATCGTAGTGTAGGCCAAATTATTAGCAGAAGAAAGATCCTCTGGGCGATAAACAGTTTCAAACCATATAAGTCGCTGGACTTGATGGTATTATCCCTGCGGATATTCAACAAACTACGAATCTAACCATTTCTTGGTTAGAGGTAATTTTCAAAGGCAGCCTAGAACTATATCACATTCCTAGTAAATGGGCGGAAGTGAAGGTTGTATTTATACCTAAGGCGGGCAAACGATTAGCTTGTCTTCCTTCCTTTTTAAAATACTGGTAAGACAAATAGAAGCACGATTATGCCGGAAAAGCTGTGTATGTCCGCATGGTCTATTGGCTTTATACTGCAGTAGTCAGACCCATTCTTCTGTAAAGGGTAACGGTCTGGTGGCCTGCTCTGGACAAAACTGTCAACCAAAAGCTGTTGACAAAAGTTTAGAGAACAATCTCTCTGTGGCGCATTGAGGAGCACCGAGCACATCCACTCAGACACTGGAGACTGCTATTTTTGACTCCTCTAAACATTTTGGGAAAACAGCTGGCAGCTTGCACAGCCATACGACTGAACTCTACCTTAATGTGGATCTGCAACAATACAGGGCACTCATCTATACTGTTTAATAAAGGGTTTCCCAATACCACCGACTATAATGTCCCGTCACTATCTTTTGATACTAAGTTCCGGACTACGATTCCATTGAGAGAGGACTGTATAATGTAATATCGACTTGTGATATTCGCATATACGGACAGTCAGGCTGCCATTAAAGTGCTTCAATCACATCTCCTCACGTCGAAAGTAGTCCAGAACTGTCTCTCATCTATAACGAGATGACAGATCAGTTCAACATCCATATTATATGAGTGCCAGGATATTTCATTAGTACAGGGAATATTAAAGCCGATGAACTAGTTCGACATGGATTGATCAGCTTGGACATGGTTCATTAGGACATTAGATAACAGTTTCCATAACCCACATAAACTTTGAGAATTGTTAACAGCGTAAAGATGGTTTTAACTGGTAGGAAACTGTAGGGAAATGGTTAAAATAGAGAACCGCTTGTTATTAGATATACATTTTCGTACTTTAGTTTTTTCAAGAACGCAGTGTATCATTATCCACTTCGTCTTTGTTTTTCTTCATCCAATCATAACTCACCTTTAACGGATTTATAAGCGAATTCATGTGACTGGATTAATCATTTCTCGTATGAAAGGAACAGGCTAGCCTTGCTTTACTTGGCTTTAGAACATCGGTCAAAATTTCGGTGAATCTATGTGGGAATGAAATCAATAAATCTGACCAGATTGGTAAAACGGACATCACATTTAAATTTATTAAACATAAATAAATTATTTAACATAATATCACAAAAAAAAATCACATTTACAAAACTTAAACAATGTTACCGTCGATTAGTTCTTTTATAAAATAATTCCACTGCTCTTCAAATAATTTATCAGCTTTGGTTCGTTCCTCATCGGTTAATATACTAAACCTGAAACGAAAAATACCACAAAGAATTTAAAGTTCTAATTTTCTGTTTCATTAAAGCTAAAACCTACTTAATCGAGTTCAGCACAAGTTGTTTTAGAATTTCCAATCCCGCATCATATGGAGCAAAAGCCATATAAGCATAGTAAAAATCATAGCTTAGCCCAGTTGCTCGCCAAAATCCAGGATCATCGCCTGCTATGACAATTGGTATATTTTCTGCTATAAACACGGCTCCTGGATGATTTCTCAAATCATGGACTAGTCCTAAAATTTGATTTGAAAGTGGATTCAATTCGATCGCGATTTCATGTTCCTTCAAGAATTTCCACAACATTGGATGTTTTACCAAAGAATATCCATGACCAATTCGTTTCGTTCTTAGTAAAATTGCGTCTAAAACATTTAAATCTGTTGTAGTACCATACCAATCTGAAACAAAAAATAAAAAATTAGTTAAATGCAATCACAGTACCATTTTATATTGTTCCTACTGGTTTCACCAGCATGAAAAAATAGTTTTGTATCCTGAGACAATTTGAGGAGTTGCGGCAGGAATTTATATAAAGGTTCGCCAAAATCTTCTTGTCCCACTAGGTCGAATCCGATCACTAAATTGGGAAAAGACTCACTGAAATAAATAATAATTTGTGATAATTGTCTGTAAGTAAATATGGTATGAAAATTAATTTACTGAAATAATTTGTATCGCTCAATTTTTTGTTGTAATTTTTCCTCTGACACTTTCCTATAAGTTGAATAGATAAATTTCGCCCCTATAAATTTTGGGTTTTTCTTTTTAAAATTATCAATGATATCTTTAAACAATTGACAAACATCCTTATCAATGTATTCCCTATTATCATCGTACAACTAGAACATAATTAGTAATCAAATTATGCTCAATTTATTTTAAGCTCAGTAATGGATGCGCGTGACTTACATTTCCCATCGATGAACGTATCTCAACGTACATTATATTATCGTCGACTAATTCTTGTAGCAGCTGATTATGAAAATTTATAAAAACCGGCACATAACGAAGAGCATTAGACAATGTTTCGAAAATACGATCAAATTTCTCCCAAACGGTGTTCATATCAGGATACTCAACTATAAAAATTTTAAATTCTTATTTTTTACTCATAAATAGGAAGATTAATTTTGATCCTACTTTCCGGGTACTCTGTATACAAATCGAATGTTCGTCTCAAATTCGTATCGAATAAGGTATTATTACCCGACTTTGCACGTTCATCAGCCACTATTAGCAGAGGGGTTACGCAATCCGGATTGGTTGACCTAAGAAGCAGAAAAAGTTTTGTGTGCAACAAATTAAATTACAAGTTGCTACTCAATAAATACTCACTTGAAAGTAAATAAATATACATTAATTTCATTTTGACAGATTTTTAAACCCGGACGATAAGTAATATTCTCCAATACCCAGTCGGATGATACCATCGCTGAATTGTGTCCATGCAAAAATGCACCTTTTGGCATTTTTTGTATAATTTTAAACATTCGAGATTTATCAATCAATGGTTTTGCTTTAAAAAAATGCATAGCCGCTGGAAAATTTTGAATATCTTTAATGCCATCATCAATTGATTGTTTATGAAGCTTTAGTATAAGCTCGTTGGCCATTTTTTCGTCTTCTGTAAATTGTGATGTTAAGTTGGAGCCCAACCGCATGCTTGCCTCATTTATAAGTTCATTTTCACGAATTCGCTGGGTATTATCTAAATGTGGAGAAATAAATATCTAAAATGAATTGTAATGAATTGAAAATTTGTAATTTGCTAGTGGACCGGCCTTTAAATCTTCGGACAATATTGCATATATCCCGCATTTTTACAGTAAGGCCTGCAAATTTTGTTGCCTTTTCTGGTTAGACCCTTCAGAACCAGCTATATCTTGGAATATATTCCAAGACGCTGGAAGGACGTGCGATGATTTTTATCCCCAAAGCGGGAAAAATATACCCTGAGGACATTAGGTCTTACGGACCCATTAGTCTCGCATCATTAATATTGAAAACAATAGAGAAGATCCAGAATGCACAAAATCCCGTAAGTCGTAAAAATACCGTTTTTGAATAGCCCGTATTCTAAAATCCAACAGTTAAATTTTTTTTACGGGATTAACTACTTTTGGTAATTTTAAACGTGGATAAATCCGTGGATTTTTTGTGTCGTAATTTTCAAAGAAGCTATCGACATTTTTCAATATCGATTTTCGATTTAAAAACTGCTTGCTGGGTCATTTGTTCATTTTTTGTTGTTTGTTTTCCTCTCAATATGTTTTGTTTTATACCATTGATAGACATATAAAGATTAAAGCAATAATCTCAGATCGCGATTTTAATTTCATTTTAAAAATTACCGCAAAATGAAATGTTTAAGTATTTGACACCCTGTATCTTACAAAACAACAACAACAAAAACTTGCTTCATAAATTGTCTGTTGTACTCAGTGTTACGCATCCAAAACAAAAAAATGATCAAATTCAAACATGACTTCCAGTCCCATACAAAGGATATGCGATTTTACATATTTTTCGCCATAAATTTATTTTGTATTATACATATGTATATGTGATTTGACAAATCGTTGAATGACGTTTTATATTTCCAAATTTTTGAAAATAGCTCTATTCGCTGTTTTAGTCATTGATATCGTGGTATAAATCCGAGGATACAATTTTAATCCAGGTTTGATTCGAAAAAACGAAAAGAACGAAAGAAGGGATCAATTCGCCGATAATTCTCTAACCTCATTTAAAAATACGGCCCTTACTATTTTAAATTTTTCAAACAATTTCATTTTGTTGGTCAAAACTTACATAAATAAAAATTGAAATGTGTACTAGTAAAATGAGTAAAATTTGAAGAATTTATTCCCTGCATTTAACATTTTTACAATACTTTGTGGAGATCACGGAAGAAACAATCTCGAATTGGAGAAAATCTCGAAATTAAAAAATCCTCGAAAGATAAAAATCACCACCAAATCTTGACATATTAAATGGTTTCAAGATCTTATAAAATATAACCAAGAATTTTTTTTTGAATTATAACTTAATAATGAAAATCTTACCTTCGCCAAATCAAGGTCAAACAAATGAGTCCACGTTTCTTCATATAAAAACAGCGTTATGTCCTATTGACAATTATGATATTTATAAATGTATAATATATTTAAAACATACTAAAAATATGATTTAAAAATGTAAAACTATCGTTTTTGCTTTCATCCCATTTTGTATCACTTGAAAATTTAAGGCAACGGAACTGTCATTTCAACTGACAGGAAACTTTTCAAATGACTAAGGGAATGCTAATTCAAAAAACGTTTATTACTTCAAATAACGATTGTCATACTCCAGTCGACTAAGAGAATACCAAAACTCGATTGTCGGGTTAAACGACAAGTGACACGACCAAGAGAATTAGGGCCTTAACCTTTAACAAATCGAACTGAAACTACATATTTAACTAAATATTTTCAAATTTTATTCGTAAAATAAAAATCCAAATTTAAGTTTTAACTTTCTATAATTGTGATAATGATTTAAAATTTATTTCTACGTAGACTAGTTTCGAGCATTACCGCTCATCATCAAGTACATATTTAAAACAACGTACATATTTAAAGAGTTTTAAATATGTACTTGATGATGAGCGGTAATGCTCGAAACTAGTCTACGTAGAAATAAATTTTAAATCATTATCACAATTATAGAAAGTTAAAATTAAATTTGGATTTTTATTTTACGAATAAAATTTGAAAATATTTAGTTAAAGTGTGGTAAAGTGTGTAAAAATTGACAAAATGTCGATGATAATAATACATATTTAAGTTTCCTTCCTAAATTTGGAGATCACAGTGAATTTTAATAAAAATTGTTAAGCTGCCAATTTCAGCTTCCGTGGACCACAGAATTTACAGCAAAACTATTTAAAAAAAAATATCAACAAAAAAGGAAAAAATAGAAGCAAAACAAAACATAAAATTAAAAAACAAATTTTTAAAAAATGTTGGCTTAATAAGTTTCTCAAAATTCTCCATTCGTAAAAGAAAGTCATGTGTTGGCTCATTTCAATTTTTTTTTTCTGACGAATGAAAATAAAAAATTTAGTTTTTGCAGCCCACGTATTTATTTTTTTTATCTCAGCCCGGTCGGACTATTTTAGAAAATTGGTAACCCTACCTAGTAAGAACATACTTATTTTATCTTTCCGTCTAAATAAATACTTATTTATTACTTAGTATTACTTTCGGAAAGAGCCTTTGAGCTATAAATCGATTCCTCCCGATATTCCCAAAAATCCCCATCAGAAAAATACCTAGTTTTCATCTACATTTTAAGTTAATGTTAAAAATCATTTTAAAAAGTGTTTTGCATACTTTAATCCTTTTTTAAGGTTATTACTGGAACTATTTTCCCTCCCTAAAATTAATGATTTTGGAACTTTTACTTCAAAATATTTCTTTGTGCTATTTTCGATTTCAATGTTTCCGCTAAATCAAACAAAAATTTTTAATCAAAAATCAAAACATTTGACATGAGTTAATTTATTTTTCAATTTAAATAAAATGATTGCTGCTACATTATATTTTTGCCACATCAGCAGCACCCAGATTCTCTAAAAATTAAGACAATGTTTAAATGTGAAAACCACTTTGCAAAGCTTACTTTTATGAGTTTGCATTTTTTCTTTATTATTACTTTCTTTTACGTAAGAGAATCATGAAAATTTTGGACCTTGAGATTTTTAGAGATTTATCTGTTTTGAGGTCCCTTGAGTCCGAAAAGTTGGTTTCGAAATAGTGTCTGTTTGTCAGTTTATCAGTCTGTCCATCTGTCTACCTGTCAGTCTGTCCGTCGGCCTGTCTGTCAGTATGTCAGTCTGTGCCCGCTCTACAGCCCAGATGGTTTAGCCAATCGAACTGAAACTTCAGATTTAAGCTTTTTTGGTAAATTTAGAGGTCCCAGTGAATTTTACTCCAAATCGGCTAACCGGAAGTGGCCACTCCCTTGGGCCAGAAAATTTATTTTGCAAATATCTTAAAAAGTATAACGTTTACAAACAACTAGGTATTTAATACAAAATGTTTCCAAAAAATGAAAAAAATATAAAAAATCTTAAGTTTGCAAGAAATTTGCATAATAAGTTTCTCAAAATTCGCTGTTCGTAAAAGAAAGTCGTGTGTTGGCCACACCTCAATTTTTTTAGAAGGAATCAAATCGAAAAATTGCAAACCGTAAAAGTAAGCGTTGCTTTTTACAAGTTTTCACGTTTACACAATAGCCCTCTTGGAAAAATATGCTACTTTGAAGTACTTGTGAGTAGATACCCAATGGAACGAGAAATTGAGTGGCACAAGTAAAACAGCCTTTTGTTTGGTTGTTTTTTTTTGTCTTTTGTACAGTTGTTCATTATAGTAAAGGCGATAAATAAAATTATATTGAAAATATCTCATGTCGGATGGTTCCGAATTTTTTCCATTATGCGTTAGTATAATAATATTAAGCAAGTTTCGTGGTTACGGTGAACAATTCAACACTCATTCGATTGCAGGCGCCTTTTCTTGTATAGGTTTTTAACTTCAAATTCGCAATTGCCAACATCAAAATCAATTTATTCCCAAATAAATTCATACTATCCCACATGAAATTCAAAATTTTCCCGTTCAAGATAATACTAAAGCAAAATATGTTCAATCTTGTAAAGTTCAAATTAGCAAAAATAAAATTAAAATTCAATTTAAATAATTTCAAATTCGTTTATTTTTCAAAAATAAACTTTAAATTTCTATTCATGGTTTTACAAAGTTCAACGTGTGTAAAATTATACATATTAATGTATTGTCTGGCTGGTCGCGTTGGTTCTCTTATATCCGAATATGTTGAATCATCAGAACTTGAATCAAAAATTCAGTTTGTCACACTTGCAACTGGTTGCGGTGGTTGGCTCTTTTTAAATATATGGTTTTGCCCTCCAAATTAAACGTTTTACAAAACTCAATCATCCTTTTCCAGAGTTGTTTGCAAAATCTCGGTTTTCAAAATCTCGGTGCTACAAAATCTCGGTTTTTATAAATTTTGGAAAATGGGGAAGTTAATTTTAAAAGAAATATAAATAAAAACCGAGATTAAAACCGAGATTTATAAAAACCGAGATTTTGAAAACCGAGATTTGGATAAGCTCCCCCTTTTCCAAAAATTTGATTTGTTTGACGAATTTCTCAGTTTATACTAATTTTAAAGATTTAGATCTTTAAATTTCCATTTTCCATTTTTACGCACTCAAATTCGTAATAATTTTATTAAATTCTAATATCCCCACATTACAAAACTTCTAAATTTTCCTAAATTTCCTAATTTCTTTTCTTTCCAGACTACGTTACAAAATTCGTTAATTTCTAAAATCAATAATTCCAAATTCCAAATAAACGATGAATTTGATTTTAACGATTTTATAAAATTTGTAAAATCCTAAATTAATTTTTCCACTATTAAATTTCCAAACTCCAGAATTCTTAAATTTGATAAAATTCTTATCTAAGCCCTTAGTGGGTTTTCACTTTCTGGAATTTAAGGTGAATTTTAAAGTGAAGTTCAGGAATAGTTTTAGAGAAGGTTTTCCAGTGATGTTAGGGTGATTTCTGTAGGTTCAGATGAATTAAAGGGAATATTTTAGAGTGAATTTTAAGTAAAATTGTAGGATTAGTTTTAGAGTGACTTGTAGGTTGAATTGAACAGTGAATTTTAGGAAGAATTTTATGTAAATTTGAAGCAAATTTGTGTTGAATTGGATTGATTTTGGGGTGAATTTAAGGTGAACTTTGAGGCTGGGCTGTACGGTGAAGTTTAAGGTGCGTTCTAAGGTGAATTTCTAGTTAGCAAGACATTATATGGTAAATTTGGGAATGAATTTTATATTGAATTTAGACCAATTTGGGGTGAATTTTAAAATAATTTTAGGCCGAATTTTAAGGTGAATTTTATACCCCTATTATAGTAAAGGTTTATTTATTTTATTATATTAACTTGTTATTTTGTATCTAGAATTTAAATACAGTAAATTTATTAAATTAAATAAATTCTATTGGTTTTATATCGTCCAGGGTTGAATTTGATTTGGAAAAGGATGAATATGTTTTGGATAAAGGTGAATTTGATTTGGATAAAGATGAATTTCATTTGCAAGTTGATGAATCTGATTTGTAAAAAGTTGAATTTGGCGTACAAAACCTATAATAGGAATAATTAAATATTGATATATGTATAATATGTATTCATATGTATAAAGATTTACTTAAATATTAATTACAATTTTGTTGTACAAAATATTTAAACGGTTATGTCATGAACTCACTACAGTACAGGTAATGAAATCAAATTACGAAATTTTATCATCTTTCATAATTGTCGTTATCAAAACCAGTTTTTAATCGATTGTTGTGTCGATTTTAATCAAAATTAAATTTAATGAATTTGAAATTATTTAAATTGAATTTTAATTTTATTTTTGCTAATTTGAACTTTACATGATTGAAATTATTTTGCGTTAGTATGATCTTGAATGGGAAAATTTTGAATTTCATGTGGGATAGTATGAATTCATTTGGGAATAAATTGATTTTGATGTTGGTAATTGCGAATTTGAAAAAACCTGCAAAAAATAAAAATCTCCCTTTTCAAAAATATTTATTAAATAATTGTCCCCTTTTTTCCAGAATATGTTTGCTTCCAGAATATTTCCCTTCTTTCCATTTTCCAGAATATATTTAAAGGCAGGTTCCATAAATATTCCTCATTTTACAAGTACAGATTCAAACCAGTTTTTTAGCCAAGATAAATGAGTGATATATAAATTGTACATCAATAATCACATTCGAACAATTAACCGAGGTTCGAGAGCTTTTCGCCCATAAGACGACATAAAACTAGATGAAAGCTTATAAAACGTTTATATTTTATAAGAAAGAAAACTTAAATAAAACATTTAAACTAGTTCTATAGAGATTTATAATTATGTAAATGAAACTAAATTTTCACATTAGGGCCTGGATATATTAATCGACTGTTCGATTAATCCAAAATTCTTTTTCTCGAAAAAAGTGTGAACCGATACAAGTGAAATTTAATAGGATTCTAAAATTTGCATAAACTTCTGGAATATGGCCAATTAGGATAGAACTTGGCTTTTGGCTATTCCTCAACCGATTGTGATGCAATTCGACATGTGTTGGACATGGAATTCTAAAATGAGAAGTTTTTTGACATGTGCAATGGAAATGAAAATATAGCCCTTTGGGATCGAACTAGGCTATTCCTTAACTGATTATGATGAAATTCGACATGCACTGCATGACATTCTAAAAAGATTTTTCTTATTCCGGGACTCTATACTAGCTTTAGAATTTAGGCCATATTCCAGAAATGTAGTTAACAATTATTTTAGAATCCTATTTCCAACGTAGATGTCAAATTTCATCATAAACGACTAAGGAATAGCCAAGTTGCATCCTAAATGGCCATATTTCAAAAATTCACCCAAAAAGCATTTCAGGACCCCTTTCCAAGCCACATGTCAAATTGCAGGTCCGTTTTGTTTGGAAATCGATTAACCATCCATCCCCTACTTTACATGTCCCCGTATTGGGGCCTTTCGTTTTCTATGGCATAAATGTTATGTCCTCATAGCAAGGCCTTTCGACTGTTAAGGGTTAATAAGTGAGGCGATGCACAATTTATCACTCCTTTGTTTTGGCCAAAAAAACTGGTTTGAATCTATGCTTGTATCATAAAATGAGGTATATTTATGGAAAACGGCTTTAAAAATATTCTGGAAAATGGAAATATTTTGGAAAAGGGAGAATTTTTTTTTTTGCTATTCAAATCTCTATGCTATATAAAAGAAAAGCCGCTACAGTCGAATGAGTGGTGAATTGTGCATCGTAACCACGAAACTTGCTTAATATTATTATACTTACGCATAACGGAAAACAAAAATTCGGAACCATCAGACAAACCTTTCACATTTCGGTTTTGAAGAAATTACTCACTCCACAATAAAAGTACCTACGTTTAAAACTTATTGGCGACAAACAAAAGTAGATGTCACTACAGCTGTGAATGTGGATTAAGCTGTCAAATTATTAAAAATCACTCGCGGAAAAAGTGTGAGACTTAAACTTTTGATAAATAAAATTATAAGACGACCAAACAGTTTAAATTTTAACTATATTTATGTAGGTAAGTCATCTATCTATCATTTCCCTAATTAATAATCCTTATTAATGTCATTTTTCATTTAAATTTTTCAGAAAAATCGAAGCTATAATATGGTGCATTATTGTTGTGTTCCTTAATGCCGGTCCAAAAAAACACCGGATTGTGAAATAAGCTTTCACAAATTTACGACAAATAACTTGATGGTAACAAAGTGGTTAAGGGCTATTAAAAGTGGCAAAAGGCCTACCAAATTCACTAAAATTTGTGGTTTACATTTTAATGAAAACGACTATAAATCGACTGTTGATAGTGAGCTTGATTTAAAAAAAAATTCTTATAAAGTTAGTAAAATTTATAAATTTTACATGTTAGGTGAAGCAAGAAGATTTTTAAAACCCACAGCCATTCCAAATCAAAATTTGCCAAAAGTGCCTAGTAGTGGAAAATTAGTTTTACGTCGAGCTAGACCACCACCAAAACAGAGAGATCCACTCGTCAGAAAAAATGTATTAAAATTAAATTTTTGTTAATCGTCATTTGGGTTTAAGATTCTAGAAACGGCAGCCGTTGATGAAACCGAAGCTGATCAACTGATGTCTGAGGAATTCATCCAAGCTTCATCAGTTCCTTTATTACCATCGTTGGAGATGTTAGCCTATGAATCTAACGCTGTTTTATGATTGTTTAACGGAAGAACAATTTAATAGGTACACTGGATTACAACGTAATAAGTTTGACGTTTTATTTGAATTTCTTAACCAAACCACTTTATCCAAGTTTGACAAATATTTGACTAAGCGGGATCAGTTAATATTAATCCATATCAAATACAAACAAAATATGTTATTTTCAATAATTGGGGATATGTATGGACTTACGTTGCCAACAATACGCAAAATAATGCTGCATTTAAATCGGTCGATTGGTGGTCGTTGAGATATCAAAATCCTACAGCCTACGCTATTATCATAGATTGTTCTGAAGTTAAAACGAACCAAAGTAGGAAGAACCCAGAACTAAACCAGGCCTTATTTTCTCATTACAAGAATCAAAACACCTTGAAATATTTGGTTGGTGTTGATGAGAAAGGCACCATGATTTATTGTTCCGACGTTTAGTTTACTGTGGGTCGGTTAGTGATCGATTTATAGTATCGGATTGTGAGTTAATATCCAAGCTTACAGAAGGTGATATTGTGTTGGCTGATCGAGGCTTCGATATCAGCGATCTTTTAGAGGAGAAAGGTGTCGCTTTAAACATTCCACCGTTTCTAAGGAATAAAAGTCAATTAACACCACAAGAGGTTTTAGATACAAGGAGAATAGCTAATAGAAGAATTCTCGTTGGGAGAGTTATTGGGTTGGGAAAATTTAATAAAATATTAAATAATACCATCCCTTCGCATTTATGGCCTCATGTCAATGCAGTTATTTATGTAGCTAACATGTTAATTAATTTTAAAGATGGAATTGTGTAACTAGTTTTTTTAAAAATAAAACAACATACATACATACGTGTTCATTTAAAACTTGAATCTTTTAATTAATATAAATCCATTTAAATAACCTTTAATAAGTATAATAATCGTTAACATTATTTTAATAAGTTTTCATTAACTTTAAAATTCAAATACAAAAATGTTTCAACTACTAATTTAAATAAATAAATTATAAAGATATAAAATTAAGCAGGTAAATAAGAATTGAACTTAAAATAATATCTCAGACTTGTTAAATAATACGTACACAAAATAATAAATTTGTAATGTACAAAAAATATCACAGCTCTAGAAATACATAATGTATGTATGTATACCTAGTTAAATAATACGAAATTTATAAGACTTAACATAAGAAAAACAAATAATCGTGAGGTGGTGTGGGCTTATAGTGGAGCCACCTACTCACCACTGAGATAACACATTTAACATCTGAGTATTTGTTCTTATTATATACTGATTTTACCCTGGTTGCTGTGTGAGGTGGTGTCAGGTTTAAATAATGTCACCTCATCATATCAAGCCCATTGGCGTGAAATATATTCCGCACAAAAGATCTTTGTGTGATATTGCTCAATAAGAGCAATATTATCTTTGGTGACATTTTGGAGTGCAATCGCAAGTTTTTGTATTCGTGACTCGCATCTGTGTCATCTTCGCTGATACCATCAAGTGAAGCAGCTAAAACGTTATACTGCGAATCTATGCAGAGACCAATTGCTTTGGTTTTGCATCCTGTTTTTTTTTTTGGTATTCCATAAGGGCCTTTTTTTCATTAGTAATACCCCATCGAGTTGCTACTGTGCTGAAATATTTGGTATTTATTATTCTTCTTGCTACTGTCTTGCAATACCTTCCGGAGCGTACAGTGCTTTAAATCTGACACTCTATTTATATTATCGACAATTATTTTCTCCATTTTAGCACAGTAATAATGGTCCTCGAAATATGCCGTGACTCGTTGTTTGTTTCTCCACAAACATGTTTGTGTATGTAGACTCATCCACTGGTTTGTGAAAATCTGTAATTTTTGCCTCAATAGTCTGCTTTGTCACGGTTGGCTGATGCCAAACTTGTAACAGGTTCGTCGGTGACACTCTCTCTAACGATTTTCCTAAAAATTTAAATTTAAGTACATAGACCTAACACAAATGGCACTAAATGTATTTAAAGTCTTACCTGTACTTCCATAGTGTTGCAAGCAGAACATAATGGCTGCAATATGTTTGGACGCTGCAGCATTTCCAGCACCCGCCACACATTCACAGTTAGCACTGTTGACCTCTTCTTCAAGGAATACCAATTTCACGGTATACACCTTGTGTTTCGTTTTCTCGGCAAAACAGGAACCTGCAATTAAAATTTTTTTATTTGAAATGTTACAATTTATTCTACAAATGAAATTGTGCTGAGCTAAACGAAGTCCTCTGTCTAAGCTAGCAGTGCTTGTTTATTTGAAAACCAAACTGAAATTAGCGACACCGCCAGAGAAAATTAAAATTAGAATTTTCAAAATCACACAAAGGAATTAATTCGGTGCTCAGCACAATTTCATTTGATGTTATAGTATTTAATGGATCCTGTATGTCCCCTGAGTCGTGCTGTGAGGTTGCTGCATACTGTATTCCGGTGTTGTTAAACAAAGTCCTATCCAAGTGCTTCTCTTTCCAGGTTTTTAATCTGAAATATAATATTCATATTAAATTTTTCGATTCACACATTGATTATAGTTTTTATTGTTGGTTAGATTTACTTAATTATTTTTTTTATAAATTTATTTAATTTTTAATTATAAGCAATCAATAATTTGGTTAAATTACCTTTTAATTACGACGTCTTTATTCCCAGATGTTTTTGCTCCCAGACGTTTTAATTCCAATTTGACTGCAGGAATTGTCCAGTTGTTAATTTCACGTAAATCTAATAAAAATGTTAATGATTAAATAAAATGTTAATTTATTAGGGTTCTATAAATATTATTTTATACAAAACACTCACTGTCTGATGAATTACTCATTTTGTAATGTTCTGTTTATTTCTTAGAAACAAATTTTGTTTTGACATTTAATCCACATTCACATTACTAGTGTCACCATTTTAGTTGCATAAATTAATAAAGCGTATTGGGAATAATTTAAAATGGGAAAAAACTATTTAAATTTTAAAGCCACGATTATTTAAAAATTTATTTTATAAGGGAGAGTCTCCGGTTGTTGGCACAGTTTTGTTTTTGACCCATAATTTTCCTTTGAGTCCATATTATGCGGAGATATGAATATCAATGGATAGCTAGAGGCATTACCTAACTGTTTGCTAAAGTAAATACATTGATTCCGTCAACTAGAAAAATTGTATGACCAATTTTGTTAAGTCATCTTTTTTGGTAAAATAAAAAATCGTAACCGGTTGTGGGCACCCTTCGAAAATTCGCTGAAAATGGGAATATTTTAAGGAAAAGGCGCCTAATTTGAAAGAATTTCTCGGTTCATTAATTTTAAAGGCCTTCAGTGGCAAACATAACAAAAAAAGCTTTTTAAAAAATTATTCAACTTCAGTCAACTTCGATGGCCGAAGCTTAAAACAGATGATGCAAAGTCGATATCATCAACAGATGATGGAGAGATCTTTTTTTAAAAGCATTTGACCGTCGGGTTGCCTTCTTTTTTTACTCTTCTTTGGAGGGAAGGGGAGATGGACGCTTTAAATGAAAAATGAGGGTGCCTACAACCGGTTTCAATTAAGTGCCAACAACCGGAAATCACGACAATTCTCGGAGTAACCAAAAAAAGTGTGGTGCGTCATGATTTTGATATAAATCGATATGGCATCCCAAATCACAACGAAGATACTGTAGACATATCGATAACACTTACCTATTTGAGATTATTCACTTTGATTTATCGCACTTTTAAAACATTGGAAAATTACAATTGCGCTGATTTTTACGGACTTTTTAGAAATCTGCGTACTGTTAAAATGCAAGTATGACAAAAGTCAGATCAGCCATATTTGCATTCTGTTAAAAGTTATGCAGGGGTGCCCACAACCGGAGACTCTCTCCTACAAATAAAATAAAAACTTTTCCGATACTACGTTGTAAATAAAATATTGAAAACACACAAAACAACCAGTTTCTTATAATTCCCCCCAAAAAATTTAGGGAAAATAAACGTCTAAACTTACATAAAATGGAATTATTTTTCCCTACATTCAAAAATTCCCAATCGGCAGAATACCTTTTTGAACAAAATAATTCCCAACTGCTAGAATACTACCAAAATACTTCCCAATTCCCAAGTAATAGCTAGAATAGGGTCACACATGTACGAACGAAACAAAACAGAAAAAATATGCTCAAATGTAGATGCAGTTCAAATTAGAATAACATGATGCACATATGCTTACAATATGCATTAAAGGGATATGTAGTCACTATATAAGCCAACCTCTGAGATTCGTGCTATTTATTATAATATAGAACAATGTCCTTGTTCCAAGCAAAATTCGTCGATTTGTTAATTTTCTAAATTTGGTTGCAAGAGCCCTACCACTAGTCCTAAGAGTGATTTAAATTCCGCAGTGTATACCCTTTACAACATATATAAATTTGGCGATTTGTTAATTTTCTAAATTTGTTTGTAAGAGCCTTACGGCTCATATCAAAATATCAAAATAGCGCTAAATTCTCTGATTTGTTGAAAAAAATTGGAAATGAATTTTTGAAATTATTTTAGTCTTATTTTATGAGTAACTTTATTTTTGTTAAATACACTGTTAAAAGATGTACACACGCATAAATATAATATGTCCAAAAATCAAATTTATCTAAAATCTCAAATTTATCCAAAAACTTCACAATGTACATACACTCGTATAAATATTTGTCCAAAAAACGTATCCAAAAACTTCACACCGGTCAATTGACGATAGCCGCTTTTTCACCTGATTACCTATAGGAAGCTTAAACCAATTTCCAAACTAAGCTACATTTTTAATTTGGATCTACATTTTAGTGATCAAACTAAATTTAAATTTCAAATCTGATATAACATTTCAAAATTTGCGACAATACGAATGTAAGAGTCGTTCTTTAGAAGCTGAGCTAAATAAATCTAAAATCAAAATCATTGTTTTATAGGAATTTAAGCAGAATTCTTTTACAGGAATAGTAGCTCAGTTTCTAATTTAATATATACTCAACCTTTTGTTTCCTGGATTCCGACCCACTCAATTTCGTTCCTAAATATTTTTTCTTATAGTATTTAATTCTTTAAATATTCCTTAGGTATACAATATAAATTGAGTACTGTATCGTATAATGTAGGAAAATTCTGATCGATTTCGCGACTTATTTCAAGCAAGTTGGTGGTACATTTCAAACCGAGCGGCCTATTTAAAAATAACCTTGCTTTTGATTTATTTAGAGTTCACAGTTTTTATTGGTTTGTTGATTTATTGCAAAGTTAATTTGTACAGTTGCTTTAGTGACGAATTTTACAATTTTACGATGATTTATTAAAATGGAAAATTATTATCAGCTTGTCCCCAGTACTCAATAAATCATATTTATTTTAAATAATACGTTGCCATTCTAGGCATCGAAGCTTTTAAATAAGTTAATCTACCAATAAATAAGTCGGTAAGTCGTTTTTAATTTACAGTGGTAAGCAAAAAAATAAATCTACTACTTGGTCAACAAAATTATTAACACAATCAACATATTTTCACTAAATTTAGGGTAATTTGAAACTTCTTTGAGCCTTCCATTATAGTCTTATAGTAACAATCACAATTTTGAAAAAAAAAAACATTGACGGTTGATTTACACTCTTTATGAAAATATATAAATTTTTTATTGTCAACAGAAAAAGTTTTATTTTCCCAACTCTTTATGAGGCCTGAAACGATGTTACTTACGCATTGTAAAGCACCACACGTTTTCAAATAAACACCAAAAGTAAAAAATTTTAACAAAGAACATCTTTTCTAATGTGTCACTTTTATTTCAATGTATATAGAATAAAAAATTCTAATTAAGTAATAACTATATATCTCATCACATTAATTGTAACGAACTGACTAACTATCGTTAGTAATTTTCACTTATATACGAGTAAAATATTATTTTATTGTGTCGACAGTACCTATAAGTAAATATGTACATAAATTTATTATAAAAGTTTTGTCTGTTTATTTATTTTTCTATTTTTTCGTTTAGAAAAAGCTCTAAAACTTCACACTGTGGATAAATATATTCCGATAAACACATTACTTTTATGATTTTTTTTTATCAAAGCGGTAAATTAAAATTCCAATCATTGTTATTTATATTAGTATTACATATAAGTTTGTTAGTTTAGTCTATATATAATCAATTATTCAGACATAAGTAAAACTTTAACGATTTTTCTCTTGTGCTGTAAGCGCAATAATACCATAATTAACTACTTAAACTTTTAATCACCAGGTAGGGTGAGAAAATTTGTATTGTTGCAAATTGAACTGAGAGGTGTACGACTCTGTTATCTAAGCTTTAAAACTTTAACCGCTTTATACTAAAATAACGCTTTATAATGCGTTTTCCACATGCCTGCACTGTACTAAACGGAGAAAAATTATTTTTATATTTCATCTGTTTAAGTGAATTTATTAACACAACAAAATAATGTATTTAAATATTTCAATACATATGTACATACGTACATAAACGTTAATATATGCACATAAAGAAAACTACATGAATATGTATAATCTAATTGTTTACATATTTATTCTAGCAATTTTATGAATGAATTTCTAAATTACGTGCAAATGCATTTAACAGATTGTTTAGTTGAAAGATAAGTGATTAATTGAATTGATTAATTACGTACTAGGTGCCTGCGTTTCACGTGTACCAAAACGTATACTAATTAAATCATTGTAATAAATATGTTTCAAAATCATTGAAGCAATCAGGTTTGGATTAATTAATAACATTTTTGACGTGCTATGTATAGGTGCAAACAAACGATGAACAATTCGAAATAATACATACTCGAGAATCTTGAATGATTTCATTCACGAAATAATTAAAAAAATCTGATCACCAAGGTAAGAAACTAATACTAAATAAATCTTGAGAACTTTATAAATCACCAAAAGTCTCAAATAATTTTATAACTTCGGGAAATCTTGCAAAATCTGATACAAGTCTCTCTCGTTTTCTCAATTTTCGTCAATACTTTGTAAGTCCGGCTTTCGAAAGGTCCTCAGTAGAGAAGAGATAAGGGCTGATTTAGGCCTATTAGCCATATATGTTGTTTTTACAATATATTACTCAAAGACGACTGTTCTGATACTCTAAAAGCTAAGAGCAGCCGATATTTTTTTTCTTTGAGCGCCGGTGTTAGGTAATATTAACCAATATTCTTCCAAAGATTCGGCTTCGTGCCCCTTATAAAATTATTTGCCTTATAGAAGTATAATTTATATTCAATTGATGATCACATGATCATAATTTTGTAGGTATCTTTGATATTTTGTGAGAATTATTTTCAATAATTTTCAGGATGACCCTAGCTTTACAACCAAAATTTTCAAAAATCTATCTGTAAATATCCATCTGTTTTTTTACAAAATGATGAACCGTCAATGTTACCAGTTTAATTCCATATTTATTAGAATTCATAGTATAATGTTGATTTGTAAGTGTAGGTCACCGGCCGATAACCATTTCACCGACCAGCCCCACCACCGCTAACTATATGGTCAACTTCCGTATGATCGACAACCATAATTCGTGAATAAATTCTCGAAAAGGGAACATTTATGCTAGGTGCCTCTGCTCGATCATTTTTGACTAAATTTTCGACTTTTCATTTAAGATTACTTTAAGCTATTCGCCACCGATGGAAGGAAAAGAGTGCTTGGATTATTTATGAATTATGTGGAATTTAAATTTGTAGAACAAGTGTTTATTCCGCTAATGGTAATGAGTATGAATCCAGCTTGCTGCATTAGTATTATTTATAATTATTTTTAGTTTCGTTCTAACGTGGCGGTCTATACGAAAAGAAGGATGTATAGTGAAAATAATATCTCAGCGAAATTCTGACAGCTCTCGCGCATCAAAACAAATGGCGTAAACACAGCGATGTATTTAGGCTAATTTGTTTACATTTTGAGGTTAGAATTTGTCTATTTTGAATTATGTTTTTCCTCAAATTCATTCATAATAATTAATGTAATTTTAATTTAGATAACACACTAGCACTAGAACTTTTGATAATATATAAGATAATTTTAATGTCATTAGCTTGCCTCGAACAAATTGAAATTTAAAATCGAGTTTTTTCGTTGTTTTGCTTTAACACGAAAAATGACATTTCTTTCTAAATGTGCCTAGTTCGTACCTTAAATGGGTATAACGTTACATATCCAGTGGTCTAGTTATTATTTTTTATATTTTTTTAATTTCGCATGTTATTTTAGAATTTACCTATAAAATAATGAGAATTTTTAATATTTTCCAATATAAATTACATTATGTAATGGAATCAAATTTCACATACATATCTTTATTTATAATTTTTTTTGTTTTTAAAACTATTACTCAGCCGACCCTTCTTTGAATTTTTAATTTATTTTAACTACTTCACTGTTGGCTGCGCACAACGATGTAAAAATGAGTTTCGTTGAGATATTATTTTCACTATACGTAAACTTCACCCCTATACATATAAATTCTCCAAAATAAAAATTTTAGGATATTTCTGAAAACCAATATTTCATTTTTAATGCATTAGATGCAAAAATGCCCTATTTTAGTATTGGAATAATTTTTTGGATAAAATACTACAAGGGCGCTGAAAAGTTTTCTTTATTTATAACAAAACGCAACTTTTTTTTCAAGGTTTGTATTTAATCTTCTAGTTAACGCAACATGCTTCATCCAACGATTTTCAACATTTGTCCAAACATTGCTGTGAAGTTGTTATTCGTCCACTTGTTTGATCTATTGAGCGAACTCAGCGACCCATCTCGCTTTAAAATTTTTCATATGCAAATGTCCATGCAATATATTTTCTATATACGTTCTTAAAAAATGTTTACAATGTCTATACAATATCAAGAATTTTCCAATCATTTCTGATGTCGTCCTTCTTTTGGGTTCATTATCAAAAACACTTGTGCGACCACGTTTAAATTCATCGATCCAAAAACGGACAGTTTATTAGGATAGTGTAGATTTGTCCAAAGTTAGATCCAAATCTAACTTTGGGTTGCTGATAAGCCTTTCAAATAAAGATAATGAATTGCACCATGAATTTGAAATATGCCAATCGTTCCTAAAATGCGGAATACGTCGTCAATTTGGTTGCTTGTGAAAATAACGCCTATAATAAAAGATTATATTTTCGAAATTTAATAATAATAATTCATTACATCGCGATCTATGTGTCAATACAGGAACAATTTCAGCCCTTGTAGTATCTTAATAGCCTTATTATTTTATTATTTGGATTTGTTAGGGACTTTAGGTATCTGCGTTGGTATAGGTTCCAAGTTACGGCTAGTTTTGTATTATAACCGTTTTGCACAATTTAATAAAAATAAAATTCCTAAAATAATTATTTTTAAATAAAAGTAATCAACGGACTCAACAAAAATCAGACCAACGATGCCACAGAGACGCCGTCGGGCTCACATATTTATTAATTCTGTGACTTTAGTGGGGTATGCATTTTAAATTTTCGTTTAAAATATCGAATTTTACTAGAGTCACCGATCAGCTTTTTCGATTGAATTTACAAAAACTCTTACAACAAGAAAGAAGAAGTTCCCCTATTATAATAAGCAGTTGGAATAAGGAGGGACTTTCTCTAAGCTGAGGATACCTTTAATTTTACGAACTAACCATGCATCATTGAAATCAAATTATTTATTTTGCGATTTTATTATTAATTTATTTGGTTTAGAAATGTGATTATTGAACTAACTTTCGTATTCATTCTTGAACCCAAACGTTTTGTCAAGGTGTTTGCAAGGAATTCCATTTGGAATTTTAATAAAACCAGGTATTTAAAAAATCTAAATTCTGGTGTATTCCGCTTTAAAACAAAAAACAAAAAAAAAAAAAAAACCGACCAAAATGTTGGGGATTGAAGAAAAAACACCCTTTTAAGGAAATCGACTGAATTTATTAATTTTACAAAAAATCTTTAAAAATAGTATTGCATTTAATATTTGAAATTCCATTTGGCAGGACGTAGTAGTTGTTGGCTAGGTTCTTTTCGAAGCGGCATCAATCTTCTTTAGATTTGACACTAGAACACATGTTTTGCAGTATGATTATCAAACGATTCTTTGGCAAAACACTGTTTTATTATGCTTTTGGCATAATGAACAATTTCGGCCTTATATTTGAAGCCACCCTCAAATTAATTTGTTCCGATATTCGAAAATCCCTTTTTAACTAACATAGGAGCCAACGAGTTCCATCGGGTTTGATATTGTAATGTTGAAGATTTGTTTCAGGTTGGGCCTAGAGTTTCACAATTACAAAAATGTGTCCTAAGAAGGATAGTGCTACCATGGCTTAATCCCGGTTCTCAGTCAAGTAGAGGTTAATTCGGTCGCGGAGTTTGGTAGCTACTCTTAGGATCTTGAAGAAGTCGTTTAAAGTAAAACCTGGTTGAAACCAACCAAAAGGAAATTAAAGGAAATTTTGATCCGGACCCACCACTAAGTTGGGGTATGACCTACCGGGCAGAAATCATTGGAGAGAACTCAGATGATTTACGGATTCATCAGTAAATCTAAAAAAGAAAGTAGAAACGAAAACAAAAAAAAAACTTAAAATTACTGTAGTTGGCGATGGGCCCTGCCCCTAACATATTGTTAGTTAGAATGAAAGGTCGTTGAACGTTATTAACTAGAAGGAGGGCAGTGCGAGGCATTTTCCGCCTCTTGTCCCATACGGAACAATCAACAGAACCCCAAATACCGGTACCAGTTAGTATATATTCTTGTTTTTTTTGTTCAATAAATATTTACCGGTACGCGACAACTCGGCGACGGTCAACTCGGCGACGGTAAACTCGGCGACGACCAACTCGGCGACGGTCAACTCGGCGACGGACAACTCGGCGACGGACAACTCGGCGACGGTAAACTAGGCGAAAACAAATTGGACGACGATCAACCAGTCGACGACCACCTCGGTGACGGACAACTCGGCGACGACCAACTCGGGGATGGTCAGCTCAGCAGTAAGCAATAAAAATGATATAAAAATGATATTTTTTAAAATCCCGCTTTTTAAAATCCCGCTTTCCAAAATCCCACTTTTCAAAATTTTGGTTTTGAAAGACGTATTTTTTTTAATTCGAGCCGCCCTTTCTGGTGAAGGAGAATTTTAATTTAAAGTAAAAAATAAAAACCGGGATTTTCTGAAAATCAGGACTTTTATTCGCGAGTTGGTCGTCGCCGAGTTGACCGTCGCCGAGTTGGTCGTCGCCAAGGTTACCGTCGCCGAGTTGGTCGTCACCGAGTTGGTCGTCGCCGAGTTTACCGTCGCCGAGTTGACCGTCGCCGAGTTGGTTTCGCCGAGTTGACCGTGTTCGATATTTACCTATGGATGATTTCCACAAAAAATTTCCCTCTCCAATATTCTATTGGTTTTATTAGCAATGTACAATAATTGCAAAAGTGACGCACCTTTTCATCGCAAGTGTCAAAACATGAGCTGACCAAATTGCAAAAATTTGTTTTGCAACATTATGTTATAGAATTTAACTTGGTTGAAAATGGTCCCAGTTAAATAAACGCAGAGAAATAAAAAATTTCTTTTTTGCACACACACCTTACATAAGCGTGTGCACAAGAAAAGTGCTTACGTTTATTTACAGAAACTTGAGTTGATTCGAAATTTCATTGAAATCGTAGATCTGATGACTGGATTCCAATATGCTAGTGGAGTAATCAGCAAGGTTACTGGAAATAAAATTAACATTAAACACTTCTAACGGCTGGATATATTTTATCAATCTTCTTTCCTTCGGTCTGTCAGCCAATCAATAAAACAAACTTCAAATTATTAACACGTTTCTGTAAATGTATTACCTTTCTCAGGTCTGTTTACAAACACAATTACAAGAAAGTTTTAGAAAAGTCATAGAAATTAATCAGCTACTAAAAAATCGCATAAGTCAACACAAATCGGACACTAGGGAACCTATAAGAAATCTTGAAGCTACTACATTGTGTAATACACATATGATACAGGTCATGTGTTTGGGTTTAATGAAGTAAAAATTAAAGAAAGTGAAAGACTATATAAGAATCGTCTCTTCTTATAAATGGTTCATATTCTGGGCAAACGAGGAACTTTAGGTAATACAAAGAGTGATACAGGCAATCTCAGCAAAATTTATTCCGGTATTGGTGACAACATTTTTATATTATAACATGAAATTCCTTAATATGTACATACTTAAATTCTAAAATTATAAATAATATTTTGATTATTATGTAGTGACCGTGAAATGTTTTGAAAATTCCTGCATTTTATTCAACAAGCAAATAAGCAATAACGTTCGGTGGCACCGACGCAACATTCGAAAAGTCACAATTCACAAAAATGAAAAGTCAGCACAGCATCTTCATTAATATTGCCAAAATGTCATCTTTATGAGAATGAGTGGTACGAACCCAGGTATTTTGAAAGTTTTCGGAGTCGCGGCCCATAATTTTTGATTTTGTTTTTTTCACAACCTATATTCGTAATCACCGACCAAGTAAATCGCGACCTCCCTCTTCCCAGCTCAAGACATAGAGTTTTTTTATATCTGTATATTTCTCGTAAATTTGTTGCTGAATTATCTAAATTGGAATTTACGGGCGTTAAAATTATTCCATCAGAAGTATAAAACACGAGGCTAACAATAACTGTGCCAGAACCTTTGAAGATAAGCTGATGAAGTTAAAGAGTGAAATGTAAGAATCCATCGATATAAATATTTCGTGAATCCAACAACAAATATGAAAACACTGAATGGAATTTTGAGCTCACATTAAAATGGAAATTTTGAAAAATTGTCTTAGAGGTTTCGACCTTCAATTTTGAATTTCCTCATTTACGCTAAGATAAACTGATTGAATTGGGATAAACGAATGTTGAAATATCAGCAGGCATCATCATCAGGGAAGCTAACTCAGCAATCCGCTAACTGATAATATATATCGACACACTCGTTAAGAGGTGTATACATAAACAACGGTACAAATTTCAAAGATGACGAAAGGGCACTGAAAGAAGGAAGGACTCGCAGAATAATTCTGGATATCAAATGTTATCTGACGAATTATTACAAACAATCTAGGTAGAGTCGAGTAATATTGCTTCTACATGCGCCCAATGTAATACAATTTTAGTTTTTAGAAATTAATTTTAAATTTGGACAATATTACGAAATTTTTTTTGTTTGGAATTATTGACCATTCAATTTTCGCGGCGCATACTACAAAAAAAAATTCAGTAACTTTTTTGGTAATTTCGCAACAGAAGAACTTGATGGACATAAACTTTTCTCAACTTTTCGTTAATTTTTTCCCCTCCATACCAACCTAAAAAAACATAATTCTTTTTTCCTTACGAGAAAAAAAAATTATGTTTTTTAAGTTGGTATGGAGGGGAAAAAAATTTACAAATTATATGAGAAAATTGTATGTCCGCCAAGTTCTTCTGTTGCGAAATTACCATAAAAGTTACTGATTTTTTTTTTGTAGTATGCGGCTTGAAACTCGGGCACGCATTGAGTGCCTCCAGCACCGCCAACTGTTGGCAACATGTAGAGTAAATTCAGCGCGATGAGTTGTGAACGCTTATGACTGCGAGTTCGCGACAATATTCTGCGGACAAATTTTCAGCAAGCAACCAATTAAAATAGTCTATTTCGTAAACAAATTTCCCTTTCCGAATAAAATATTTTTAAATCGCATGCAATCCTGCTGAAAATTTTTCCGCAGAATATTGTCGCGAACTCGGACTGATACCTTAAAAATTTCATGGCAATGTGATAGTTTAAATGTCATTTTTTCCATTAGTCGATTTCCACTACCAACATTTTGGGAGGCCTGAATGCACCCATTCTATTGCAAATTCTGAAAAAAGAAAAATTAAATTTTGAAACTCGTAACAAGTTGTGGTGTAAATATTGGAAAAGGGATTAATTTTGGAAAACTTAAACTCGGAACGCATTGTGGTTCTGGGTTTCAAAATTAGCTTTGGCCGCTTATGCGATTAAATGGGCCATCTGGGCCTGTCGACCAACTTTCTTGTTGGTGATGGAAAAATGCTATGTGGGCGGAATTATTATTACGAAATCCGAAATCGTACGAAATAAAAGTTTTGGTTAGGTTTTTAGTTCGTAAAGCTTATTTTTGTGCTCGTAAAGAATAAATAAAATACTTATTGTTTATTACCCAATATACCAGACGTACGGTAGGATTTATGATGTTATTTGACATCCTGGGTTTGCTGGGATTCATTTTATTACAAGGAAAATAATATTGGTTGCAACTATACTCACTGCTGTCTTATTTATTTGTGCGGCCCAAGTTAGCTTGTTAACAGATTCAGATGTGCCCATAATGGAACTTCCATGGACTAAAACTTGATAATGAACTTTAGATGGATAATCGAGCAAAAGAGACTTTACTATTTTTTGAAACTTTGGAGTCAATGATCGCACGTATTTCCTTTAGGGATTAGCTAGACTGTAAGATTCTCTAATGCTACCTTAATGTTTCTGACTGTTTTCCTCGTAGACATCGATAGACAACCTCCTGGTTGCCATCAGTGTATTTGTTGAATTTGCATTCAGCTAAGTGGGAATGAAATTAATTATTCTCACTGCAGCTTCCACCTTCTGTTCGCTTTTAACAATTTCAGTCGATGTCAAGTGCATCAATTTCAATAGCTATGTGTTCTCGTAAATTTATTTAAACTAATCCACAATTCTCTTCAGTAATTGCTCGTTTATGATTTCAAACAAAACTTTCGATGGAATTGACAAGACGCTTATACCAAGCACGATAGAAAACATATGGGGTTTGAACTATTCTTAATGCAGCTTTGAACAGAAAAAAAACGCGAATTATTGCCTCAAGAGTCCCATACACGAAAAATCCACCTGCACAGCAAACAGTTAAGTATTATGCAAACTTATAGATCGTGTATGACGCTGATTGTGTAATTACACATCAATTTATCTAATTTCAAACATGTTTGGAATTATTACAGTGAATCTTTTCCATTGTGTGTTGTACATTATTAAATTAAATTTGCCCAATTATTGTTGCTGATGTGTAAAGCATTCCATACAGGTTCAAACAATTTACCCAAATTTTGTTGTACAACATTTGCACAGTACTTACGCAACAACGACAATTGTATACAATTTTCGCTTCCAAGTTATTAATGCACAAGGTTCAATGGAGAAGATACAATGTAGTATCCAACAGTTGCGCAACACCAATCGTTGCACAAATAATTTCAAGCCTACCATTCACGATCGACATGCTTGCACAACACTCGTTGTTGCATAATCTGTTTGTTTGATCATGTGTTGTACCCTTATGTATAGTGCAAACACGTAAGTGGACACGGTCAATTTTTTTGCGCAACGAGACGTTGTACAGCAATGAAAAATGAGTACAAATGGTTTGACCGTGTCTGGGGGACTCTTAACAGTTTATATTTTTTTTTTGATTTATTGAAAATGAAATGTAATCTTCGCAATAAATACAAATTACGATAACCTTTCAAAAGTTCAAGAATACTCATTACTCAAACCAATAAAAAAAAGTGATTTTGTCGTAAATTTCATACATCAATAAAATCTACATGGATAACTTAAAATTAAACTCTACTAAGGGAATACGATTTCCCTTGACCATTATACCAATATTAGACTCAAAACCCAAATTAAAATTAAATCAAACCAAAATACTGCCAGACACGTAAACGCAAACAGAAATTTATAATAATTTTTTAATAATGAATATTGTTAGGCAACCCACAAACGGACATGTAAAGATTTTTTGTGGCAGATAAATTGTAATAAATAGATATTAGTGTTCAATTAAAGTTGGTCTAAAAATAATGTTCGCTGTTGTGTACACAAACCTTTTCAAGGTTATTTTATTGATTGGGCTGTACATACTATTTTCATATATCCATAATTGGAATATTAACTAAAACAACAGTAATTTGTGGTTACAAAAACTATGTACGTATATATCATATCAATATTTATTTAAGTAAATTTTTTTTTTTCTAAATATACAATTCTAGAACAAAACTAAAGCACATGCCGCAGTTGCATAAAAAGGGCCAAAGTAATATAATACTGGCACTTGGCCCTTTTTTATGCCACCCGGTATAAAAAGTTACTCTTTTGCGGGTGCAAACCACCCGTGTAAACATTTCGGCACTGGTCCACCCGTTTCAAATTCACAACGTCCAAGTTCTTGCCACGTTTTGGCACACAGTACAAGTAGCCCTACTCGATTTTCTTCATCATTTCCCCAAACCATTGCTGACAAAATGACACCATCATCTTCTGTGGTGCTGTTTGGATGTGGTACAAAAATTGGTTCACTTGGATAGACGTTTTTTTCACTCCATGATAGCGTTTTTTTATTTATGACGTCAATTTTGATTATCTGTTATGGCGAAAAAAAAACAAAAAAAAAAAATTCTAAATAAGTGCACACTATAAGACAGAAAACGATAATTATATTTACGGTGCCTGGATTTTCTGCGTCTACATCGGAACTGATTGCATAAAAGAATTGGTACGGTTTGGCTGAAAATATAGGTTACTTAATTTGTAAATACTCAACACAGAAATTCTTACCTAAATAATTTTCATAATTTATACGCGGCGTTTCACATCCCAGGTCACACAGTATTTCTGGTTTACAATAAATTTTTGCACCCGCTAATTTATAAGCTTGTGCTTTTGAATTTTCCAACGTAACTAAATTCATCTCTGGCCTGGAATCTATATTATTATTATTGTTATCGTCAATTATCGACTTATCATTTTTATCACGATTGTTTTTAAGTAGCTTAGATTTATTAACCAATTTGGGATTAGCGAGTGGCATTACAAATCGTAATGGGCGTCCACGAAATAATTGGGCATAATTTGGATTTGACGACATTTTTCGCATCGTCTCAATATACATGCAATTCAACATTTCTGGATCTTTGTAGCCACACAAGTCCAGGATCACATGATTATCCTGCTCATACTGGTTTATTATATGCAAATAGAAAAATGCTTCCGAATAAAATGTATACTTAAGTTTACCAGTTTTGCGTTCCACTAAATAGATGTGCGTTGCTTCGTCCCCAAACCATTTTAGCGCTGTACTCAATGGTTTATTAGTTAAGTGACCACGGATCATTTCACCAACTGATACAGTCATTGGTTGCTCAACGATGACAAAATAATTTTCGGTAATTCCAAACGAATGCATATAGCCCGGATGAAATTTCCACCGGACTGGAACAGTAGCTATAATTTTGGATTTTTCGATTTGGCCGGAATCATTTGGAAACTCCATAATTACATAATGTGGTCCTGTTTTCTTGACAATCATACCTAAATTATAGTGTTTTCCATTGGGAAGAATATGTAAATGGGCCGTATGATTAACAATGCCTAGACATTTATATAAATTAAGTCGTTTTCCGGTTTCCAATGTTATCGGGTCGATTCTAAAATATACAAGATACAATATAATATAGTAGTATAGTTATATATGCGCAAAATTCATTATTTGCTAAACTTACTGATGGATTACAGGTGTCTCCGTATATGTAAAATATTCATCACCAATAGGATAAATCGATATCAGTGCATTATCGGTTACGTTTTCACCAGGTGTAAACAGTGTAGCTATTTTAGAGAAAATACTTTGGCACGGATCGGGCACAGCACTTGTTCCAAACTCGGATAGGACTATTCTCTGGGCCGCTTGGTTTGTTTTATAAATTTCGGATCGCAAAAATTTACACTGATACGTTACTTTGCCATTCTTTATCCCGAATCGATGAAGTAGCGCCGAACTGTCGAATAAATGTTTGTATTCCATATCACCGACTTTTAAATTTCCCGGGCCATTTCGTAGAAGAGAACCATTTATCCAATTTGGTATGTCACCTATAAAAGCAAATAATATTCAAATAAAATGTATACTTGGTAAATTATAAAAACAATTTTATATATTGATTGAAGTCTATAGCTTTAGTTTAAAATTAGGAAGTAATATAGATTAACAGATCTTTCAATTTTACTGTATTTAAAAATTATACCAATATTTTAAATATTTGTAAACGCAGAAATAAAATAATATAACATGAATTTTATCGCTCCGAAATCCGATCCAACAAAGGTTGGAAAATAGTGTAAGTTGTTTCTAAAGGTTAAATCTCGTAGCTTTTATAAAACATGAGAGTTTGGCTCTATAAAATTCAAAAAATTAATTCAGTTTATGTAACTAAAGGTATCTGCCAAATTCTTCTACATAAATTGTCGTTTAAATTGTAACCGGAATTTTATAAAATTTCTATATTCCGGATTATATACAATTACAATTTAAAGCATTTCTCCTGCTTTTCAAGGATTTTATACACTACTTACAACTACCCAACAATTTCCTCACACGTAATTGTCATTTAGGTGGCTTTGTACTGCACTTGATAATTGATCAAAGTTTTAGATTGTTTCGACACCCTCTAGAATACATTTCCTAAATGGGCCTTTTATAGTCCCAATCACAAATCTCAACCACCAGTTCCATTAACAATTTTCTAATAACTTTGGAATAAATTCGTTTTACCTATAAAACCAAATTCAAGCTTATCCCAAATAATATAAAATCCTCTTAATAACCTCCAAAACAGAGTCAGTTTCCAGTAACTTTGATTTGTATTTTTATAATTATTTTCTAAATTTTCGTTGAGTAGATGTATAAGTTAGGTAGAGCTCATTTCATTGATTCATTCATTCTTATAATTTCAATTGCTCAGATCAAGCCAATTAAGACGAGCCACCTTATTTTTCAAATAACGAAATTTTCCTTGAAATTAATGAGCTGAACCTCCTTAGACTATGTTTCTTTGTGAACTACTGCTGACAAACCGATGAACAAAACTTGTAGTATCGATTATTGGTAAAGGCTAAATATAGTTCTGGGTTATTTTTGTTTATTTCTACAAATTTCTTTAGCTTAAGTAAAAATATATTCTTCCAAAATCTTATGACACAAGAATTTATCGTATCAAAATTATATTTAGGCGCCCGAATTTATAAATATAACATTGATGCGATAAATTGCTTTACGATAAATTGGTTTACGGTAAACTGCTTACGATAAATTATCCGATTCTCCATAGTTCAAACACAATTTTTTTTTAAAATATTTTGATTATACTCGCCCAGTGCACCATAACGATACCTTAATGTTACCTCCCTTATTACAGGAGCGAACACCTCATCACAATCCTCACCATGCTTCTGCGGAAACAAATTGCGGCAAGTCCAAAAGACAATTGCAGTTTGGGGTGAATAAAGTGGTTATCAAAGGTCAGAAATTGCAAATGCTAGAAAATCTATTAGCGGATAAGGAGGAAGGCATCTGGTTGCGGAAATAGTTGATCGACTTTAGTTTCAAAACAATTAAACCAACTGCTGTAAGAATTTTGAATTCAATTTCTGTGTCAAAATTAATTTATTCTAAAGAAAACTTGTCGAGTACTAATTAATTTCGTTTTAGTTGGGTTTATTAAATAACCATCAGTCAGGTTAGTTCAGAATGTTGGTAAACATCAAAAATCGACGTCATCGAATAAAACACACACATTGGCAATTTTGATGTAAAGAAGCCGAAATAAAAGTCTTAGCCTGAACTTATTTTTTGAACATCTTTTATTTAAAATATGTTTTGTTCGAAGTTCATTTTTCAAGATATTTAGCAAAGCTAAATACGCTATATATGCTCTTTTTTAGAATATCCAAATAGTTAGGGGTGCTAAGCTACTAGACTTCTGTGACACGTTGGTTATGGTAAACGTAATAGTATACGAATACAATAAAGGACGAACCATGATAGATGGAATGTTGCATCCGACTTTAAGCGATATTTCGATATGTGAAGCATTAAATTTATTAACCAATGGTAACAGAGAAACCTACCATATATTATCAACACCTCGGTTATAGAAGACGTCGACCTTGCGTTAATCTTCAAGTGTTTCAACTACCCTTTGGTAAGACAGAAGTTTGGCTCTCTCGATATTTAAAGTATGCCTGGACAAGTAGAAAACACTGGTAAGAAATACTTCACAAGCCAAAAATGCAGCAAAATTATTTTATTTGGTGCTTTTAGGCAAACGTGGTCAATAGAGTAGTGCTTAGAAATTCAAGGTGAACCTTTGATCCTGTGGTTCCCTTTGTAAAGAGGGAATGCATCGATGAAGTATGGCGAACGTAATGATGAAATGTATGCTGTGTGCTTCATGTCAATTTTGATTAGTAAATTTCTGACTAACCACCAGACAAGACAGCTAACGAAAAGCTTCCAGCGAGCATGCTTTTCATTTTAGGGGTAAGTTTTATTGAGAATATTTGAGCGAAATGCTAATGAATCATTAATCATTATTAATTAGACGAGTATTTGTCATATTTGAATTAAAATACATGGTTTTATTCAGACTTTCTAACATATTCTTGTTTATAAGTTTATTTATATAATATTGATTCGATTAATATTGTCTAATAATTGTGAATGCAAGATCTTGACGTGAAACGGCATTACGAATAGCATAAAGACTAAAAAATGAACAATTCTAGGGTGACGGAACGTATACCAGATTTTTGCAAGTCATTTTTCAATTTCGTTGGATTCTCCGAGATTGTGTTCTGACACAGGTATATAACCTTACGATGCTTAATCTATAATCCAAGTTACGGTGGATAAGTTATGGCGCAGATAAATTAACATTTCGCCCGTCTTTAGATACGTTTAGAAATCTGTGCAAGTAACACTTTGAAAAAAAAGATTCATTAAAGGAACCCGTTTCTAATTAAGCGAAACTATGACCAAAATATCTGTGGGGAATAGGTACGAAAGGCCGAATGTCGAAAGGCGGAATGTCAAAAGGCCGAACGCCGAAAGGCCAAACGCCGAAAGGCCGAACGCCGAAAGGCCGAATGTCGAAAGGCCAAATGTCGAAAGACCTAATGGGTCGAAAGGCCGAATGCCGAAAGACCGAATGTCAAATGACCGAATGTGTCGAAAGACCGAATGTTGGAAAGCCGAATGGGTCAGAAGGGCGAATGTGTCGAAAGGCCGTTTGTGTCCAAATTAATTTTAATTTTTCATCTTTTTATGAATGAAAATTTCCAAAATTTATATTTTTATGCAAAAAAAAATTTATATTTTTATCAAAATTTTTGTATAAAAATGTTTAATAGTAAATCGCCTTAAATATTAAAATCTTCTTACGTTTTTTTTGTCATATAAAAATTAATTAATTATAATAAAGTAAAAAAAAATTAATAAATTTTTCTTCCAACAAAATTTGATCACATTAATATTGAAAATTTAATGAAAATTCGGCCTTACGACCCAATCGGCCTTTCCACGGATTGGCCACGTATCACTGTTTTTCAAAAGACTGTTTACAAAAGACTGTTTCTAAAATTTTTTCTCCAAAACCTTGTTATACAAAATCTTGTCACCAAAAATCTATTTGGAGAAAATCTTGTTTCTCAAAATTTTGTTTTCAAAATACTGTTTATTTATGTTAATAATGTTTTTATTAATCCGCGCGCGAGGTTTAATTAATGACATCGACTAATTTAACTTAGAATTGTAGAGGCTAACGGCTTCGGTATCTCTCACGCTAAGCCCTCCGAAGGGCTTTGGATTTGAACTTCGTTTATTTAAATCATTTTACATTAAGAATAAATGCAATCGTTTTAAATTTTCAATGGGTTGGCTACCTTATCTAGAAAAATAATACAGAAACTGAAAATCCCGAAAAATTCCAGAAACAATACAATTCAGAAAAACAAAAATCCAGAAAACTAAAATCCAGAAATGCAATTATCAAAGTGCGGACCAAATTAAAATTAAAATTTATAAAATGTCTATAGAATACTTTTACCGTGAAATTTTTAATATTTACGATACAGGAAATTGCTTCGTCAACCTTTCAGACCAGACATAGATCAAAGGAATAGTATTGCTAATATCGCTTCTACTGATAGTTCTACCATAAATGTTTCAAGTTATTTTGTGGTTGGCTTAATTCGTTGGGTTAGTATGACATCGACGAATGTATTGGAGCGAATTGCAGATTTAATCCTTCGTAAATACTTCGTCAACCTTGCAGACACAGATCAAAGGAATTGTATCGCTCGTATCGCTTCTACTGATAGATGTACCACAAATGTTTCAAGTGATGTCAGAAGTCTAAAAATGCCAATAAAATTGATTTTTTTGCATTTATTTTAAACAAAATATTTTTTCTGAATTTTTTCTGGATTGCTTTTCCGATACAAAATAGATTTTTTTTCTGGATTTTTACTTTTCAACTATTCTGGATTTTAAAATTTTTGGCTTTTTTTCTAGCAAATGTAGTGATCCCCATTTCAATAAATTAAGTGAACGAAAATTTGATAAAAATTCGGTCTTTCGAAATTTGGCCTTTCGACACATTCGGCTTTCGACATTCGGCCTTGCGACATTCGGCTTTCCACATTAGGCCTTCCGACCCACTCGGCCTTTCGGCGTTGGGCCTTTCGGCGTTCGGCCTTTCGATATTCGGCATTCCGACATTCATAATTCACATACTAAAATAGAGAACTCCCCAAAGCCGCTTAGCGTTGGACCCTTTGCGCAAGGATGGCAGGAAAACGTTAGAAAAATTTCAAAAATATTAACATTTGTAAAAATATTTACGTTTATATTTTACAAACTAAAATAAAAAACTCCTCAAAGCCGCTTAGAATTGGTCCTTTCCGAGCAAGCATGCCATGAAATTATGTAGATTCCTTTTGTTTTCATATTTTAGTTTTCAAAAATTTATTAAGGTCTTCCCTTTCGATGCGGCAGTTTACTTTGTATTTTTCGGTATTTTTTTGGGGATTTTTCCGTTCGGGAATATGATGGTATCCCTAAATTCTTTCATAGTACTCAAAAAATTCATGTCCTGGAAATTCCTTCATGTTTTGTTAAATCTTAAATGTTTTTATGAACACACAATATTTAACAAAAATGAATTTTTCACTGAGCACGTTTGTGCCCCCACCCCCCACACTGGGTGACTTTTACCCGTACCTGCTTTTGCGACACTAACTGCTTGGCTTTTATAAGAATAGTTTAGCTGACCTAAGGGGTGAAATTAGTGGACAGCTCAATATCACCTAATCCACTGGCCCGATGGTCCAAGGACTACGTGTACTAAAATGGCGCGCATTTAAAAAAGGATCAGGGTGATTTTCCCCCAGCGTGTATCTTAAGGGTAAATTATTTGTAGATGTACATATAAACTTCAATTCAACAACCTCCTTGCAATTCTCAAGCATTTTTCAAGCAGCCAGTCTACTTAACCGTAAACTTGTCATGCATTTACAACCAGATTCAGAATTGTATCAAACGTCAAAAAGTTGAAATACATATCCAAACGAAATACCCACACAACCATACAAAAAAATATTTCCCTTTGTAAAAATTACAACGAGATTTAAGACCGCAATAAAGACTTAACGATTTTCAAATAAAATTACCCTCATATCAATATGATGACCAAAACCCATTTGTTACTGATATGACGAAACTCATATTTTGGAAATTTGAAATATTCAAGTTTTATTAAGGATTGGCCGAATTACACAGACGCGTCAGGAATGCGACCAATATCGGTAGTAAGCTTATAATAAGGGCTTTCAAATAAAAATGGTGCGGATTCATTTGTATCCACATAGACAATTAGAAACTAAATTGACATCAAAAATTCAACATTATCGTTTATTTTGAGTTTTATACAGTTCTTTTAAAAATTGTTCAAGTAAGCAAAATTTTCTTTGCCTACACTAAAAAAATTAAAATCTACTTTACGTTCGTATTCAGAAATACCAAAATATTTACGGATCGAATTGAATTTTTGTTTCGTATACATAGATTCGTATCGTATTCAGCAGGAATAGGGACCGCTTGTATAAGAGCGACCGATTAAATGAAATAATGTCTAAAAAATGATGTAACAGTGAAAAGTGTTGAAATAGTATAGCTGCGTTTCTTGACTTGCACAGTGATCCGGATCAGATCAACAATTATATGTAAAGCAACAACAATTTTTGATCCAATATTGATTTTGGATGACAAATGGTGATTAGTTCAGCAGTTAAAATCTAGGTGAACAATAATTTTGTATAAATGGCTGGTAGTAATGAAATGAACAATAAAATTAAATGCCTATATGCACGAGTATTGTATTCATCATATTATTTTCTCATTGGTAGAGGCAAGAAGCGAGAAGAATATGATGAATAAAATACGCGTATGAATAAGTAGCTCCAAAATGAAACGAAACAGAAAATTAACATTTGATGTACGTACTTTGATTTCATTTCATGAGACATGAAGAAATGCGACTTTATCAGTTCAATTCGATACTTCACATTTGGCTCGGCAATGGCTAATATGAATGCATAAATACCGCACAGTACCTTTCACTTCAGAAACTTGTCTATAAAGCAAGATTTTCAACAAATCTTTTGCAAAATTTAAACGCAAAATATGAACAACAATAATAAAATAAGTAAAATAATTTGGATAGAAGGCAACAAAACAATATAGTTTTTGGTGGTAAGCTAAAAATGAGCCAAGGATGATTCAGACATTGCAGGTGATTTTGAGAAAATTTCGAAGACTTAGCTTCCGTCGACGGTTAAAGTTTCGTAAATAAATGATTTATGTTTGTTTTATTTGTTAAATATTTTAAATCCTTATAAATAATCTCTTAATCTAACCAACATGCATTTAAGCCCAACACAAGCTACTTCTTCAAACGAAATTTTATATCTTACCTTTAACAATGCCATCAATGGGTTCTACAATTTCTTTTTCACATGACCTTAACCAAACATTTACATCACAATTTGGATAATAATTCACTGTCTCATTATCACACTCTGTTTTTTCATCCTTTTCGGTCTGTAGATAACAAAAAAAAAAAAAAAAAAATTGTTCACTTTAATCAGAATTGTGATTTCAGTAATATCAAAGTTTCTACATATTTTTAACTAATGATAATTTAAGAGAAATAAAAATGTTAGTTAAAATATAACATATAAATGTGTGTATTTTGTTCAAATGTCCACTGCAATAAATATTTTGTTTGATTATCCATTTTTTACACAATAAACTAGCAACCACAACAACAATTATGTATATTAATAAATTTTACTATTATTTGTTAATTATAAAATAATTAATTTAAGAATTATTTTCTTGATTTAATTTATTCAATTCCTGCTCGAGATATACCTGAGCTGGAATAATATTTTCGATTTTAATCAATGTCTTATCCGTTAATTTTATTTTGGTCGGTGATCCATGTTCACTATTTATTTCATCGTCATTTTCACTTTTATCCGATTGTATTGGTGTCACAACCGAATGTCGTCTTGCTTTCAATTGGCACTCATCCTTAATTAGTTTCAATTCATTTGGTGGCGTAACAAAATCCGTATTTGGTGATAAACTTAGGCGACGATGTTGCGAAAAGAATTCATCCATTTCGTCACACGGTGGCAACGGTGTTGGACATAGACTCGATGAGGCTGTTGATGCATTTGATGATGGTTCAACGCCATCAGGATTAAAATGTCCATTTATATTAAGGAAATCGATTAATTTGCGGTGTGATATTGGACTACCGCCTGGTGATACAGCATTGCTAATGTCAATATCAACGGTTAATAGATCCGCGGAATGATTTATCATTTCAATACCACTGTAACTCATGTTTTTAGTTTTTTTTTTTCAACAAAGTTCAAATATAAATTGAAAGTTTAATAATTTTTCTTTATTCAAGTTACAATTAATTTACATTTGACATTTGCATTCCAACCTTTGCGGAAAATTAAACTTTCTGACTTCTTTACAAAAAACAAAACACAAAACTTTTTTTTTCTTTTGCTTCACTTTTCTCCAATCGTTACGGTTGAAATGTTTGTGAAAAACTAAAAAATTTTATTGTACAAATTTTCCTTTTATTGTGAACTTTTGTCATTGTTTTGTTATTGGATCGTGCTTCTCTTTCACATTCGCAGATGAAAACTTGGTTTTGTAAAACATCATCGGGTATAGTAAATGGAATGGAAAATAACAAAAAATAAAAAGTTATGTTTTTCCGTTCGGCACGCAATAAATTAATAAAAAAAAAAAAAATTGCACTACAGAGGTTTCCAAATAACTTATCCATATTTCATAAAATTATAGTGGGAAGTTTGTTGACTTGTGGGAGAAAATACGTACTTATTTTATTTGGGAAATGCAGTGTACGACTTGTAGTAAAACCGTCCACTCATTAAGGACACAGAATATCCTAACTAATATAACAAATCGAGTATTAAATCTTGAGATATAAGTATACTTTGAATAGCATTAAAATTACACAAATAGACATAGTTTAACAAAATAAACTATTATTAATCAATAATTGATTGAGAAGTACACGACATTCTCGCTTAAGGTAAAGTATACAACACACCTTAAGCAAAATTAATTTCTAAGAAAATATCTTTTGGCTTTAATAAAAATAGTGTGTATCATTTGCACTTACTTTGATATCAGAAATAAATCAAAAATTTGGCCTTAATCACACGAATTTATGTGCTGTTAAGAAAAATTCGAATACCACTTAAAATCGGGCCTTTATAAAGTGCAGTGCAATGATTGCGACCTATTGAAATTTGAGTAGTCAACGTTGAACGTTTTAAAAACATTTAGCTTGTTTAAGACAGAATTATACGTCAATATTAACTCTTCTTGTTTGATGTTAATCCGTTTAGTGCTATCTGGATTTTGGATTCACTTGAATCTTGTCACATAAAGAAGGAAGTTTCGAAAGTCCTTAAAGCCGATCTAAAACCTCTCAACAGCTTTCTATTGAATCAACATATAAGAACATTATGTATCACCAATTGAACACAAATAATCCAATTGCGACAGCAACACATTTTCAATGATATACTGTTCGAAGCCTCTTCGACATTTGAAAACATATTTATCTGCCGCAACCTGCATAATGGTTATTTTGACTATTAAATTTCTTCAACTACAACTGTTGTATAACATAATGTAATAAAATATAAAGGGCTGAACCTCACGAGGTGATAAGAACTTCGGTCCAGAAAATTACGAACCTACCTGAAGTCAACTTAAGTCAACTCAATCTAACCTCAAACTCAACTCGCAAATCAATCCTTAACTGAACATTAATCCCTTATGAAAGCCCAAATCTCTCCAACTAAACCTCCAACTCAAAAAACTACTCAATCCCAACGCAATCACCAAATAAATCACAAACTATTTTTCTCATGCACCAACTCCACCCTGACTCAACTTCAACTCATCTCCAACTCAATAACAAACTCATCGCTCAACTCAACCACTAAATCAACACGGTTGGAAAACTGCAATCTTACACGAATCAACTTAAACTAACTCACAATTCCAACTTCGAACTAAACCCCTAAACTGGATCTCGACTCCAGACTCAACCTTCCATTCAACTCCAAGCTCAACGTGCAACTTAATTCCTACAATAACTTAACTCAACTTCAAACTCAACGCGCAACCTAATCCCAAAATCAGCACGGTCCAAGAATGGCCCGCGTACATAAATTAAACTCAATCTTAACTCAACCTCCAACATGACTCCAATTCAACACAATTAACTTAACTCAACCCTCAAATCAACATGCGGTTCGAAAAGCTACACTCATACATACATAGACTCAATTCAAAACAACGTTAGCTAACTCCCAACTCAACCCTCAATACAATCCTAAATAAACTAAACCAGTATTTATAAAACATTGGTCAGCATGGATCGAAAACCACAAGGTAATACCACGTGCTAATAACCCCGTGATTTTGGATCAATTCGTATGAAATGTACCCGTTCGTCTTGACGTGCAGGTTCTAGAGCTTTCCAATACATACAGATTGGCGAAAGAAAACCTAATCATACAATCCGTTCTCTTTTTTCGAACTCATAGATCATCAAAGCGTTCGAGAAAAGTGCTTTTAGAAATCTGTTGGTCATTTTTGCCAGTTTTTCAATAACTTGCTAACCGGTTAAACGACTTTGTCTATATCAAACAAAGCCAATTTTAATAATAAGCATTTATCCCTCAGAGACAAAAACGACAACGTGAAAACATCTTATTTCCATGAGACAACGGAATCATTTTGATTTAACTTCGATTCAAAAATATCAAAGGTACTGAAATCCTGTCAAAAATGACCAAAAATTGTGTTGGTCCAAAACCGGCCAAATTTTTAAAGTCCGTGAATTAGGAAAAGTCAAAAAAAAAATGTTCGTTCGTCTGTCTGGATGTCTGTCTGGATGTCTCTCTGTGCTCATGGTATCCCCAAGAGTGGCTTCTCCGATTTAGATTTTTTTTCTTCTCTATTTCTATGCTCAAAGCGGAGAATTGCAAAGCTTTTAAAACCTGCGCGTCAAGAGGATCGGGTACCTGCCATACGAATTGATCCAAAATCACGAGGTTATTAACACGTCGTAATATTACCTGTGGTGAAATTACAACATTGATCAGGATTTTATAACCATATATTATTTTAACCAGTATATGGTTTGATTATTGAATTGGGCGTTGAGAGTTGAGTTGAGTTCCATTTGTTGGTTAAATTGGGGTTGAGTTAGAGTTGTGTTGAGGCTACATTAGAGTTAGTGAGCAGTTGAGTAATTTTTGATATATGATGTTTTTTTTTTTTTGGATTAAATTAGGCGCTCAGTTTGCGGTTGAGTTGGAGTTGAGTTGAGTTGAGGTTGGGTTAGAGTTTAGTGAGCAGTTCATCTGGGAATTTATTTTTATGTTGAATTAGAGTTAGCTTGGGTTGAGTTCATATACTAATGAAGTTTTCAAGACTGTGTTAATATGGGAGTTGAGTTGGGCGTGATTTTGGGCTGGATTGCAGGTCAGGTGATGAGGACTGAGTTAGCTTGAATTTCTTTGAGTTGAATTCATGTACGAATGTAGTTTTTTGAGTCTCATTGATTATTGAGTTCGACGTTGAGTTTGAAGTTGAGTTGGGGGTTGAGTTGGGAGTTGAGTTGGGGTTGAGTTTGATTGAGCTAGGATTGAGTTGATGCAGTTTTCAGACCGTATTGGTGTAGGGATTGAGTTGTGAATTGAATTGGGAGTTGAGCTCGAGGAATTGTGGTTTAGGGGGAAGGGGGGTTCAATTCTGGATTTATTTGAAGAGAGTTGTGGATTTATTCGGGAGGAAAAATGGAAGTTAGCTTGACTTGTTCTGAAGTTATGAATATCTATAGGTGTGGTGAAAAGGTGACTTTTTGCGTCTCGATCAAGACGATTACAACAATATTACTTCCTAGCTATACGATATTTGCAAGTTACAAACAGATACAACTACCAACAGCGCCGAAACGGTAAATCTTATAAATAACGTAGTAAATAGAACTAAAAATTGCATTCTTCAAGACCTTTACAACGACATTCTACATGGTTTTGAATATTTTTAAGAGTGGTGAAAAATTTAGGATGTTTTACGACTCTCAATCAAGACGTTTTTAACAGACTTAATCTTCGAATTTCATAATTAAAGTGTTAGAAATAAAACTGTTTCATAATTCACGACTTTTACAACGACATGCCAGACGATTATTTTCGACTGAAAAAAAGATTTTCGTCTAACCGTGATGAATTATTACATACTGTTTCTAAAGATCAATACCTTTCCAATGACACCTCTTTCAAGTATCTGCAACAACTCTTATTAACCACCAGCACCATAACCCAGATGTTAACAAACTCAGCGCACAAGAAGTAAAATTGTTACATTCTTCAAACCCTTTACAATTATATGGAGCATGACCACATTTGATAGGCAAAAATAATTTTTTACCACACCGTGGTGAATATTTATGTGTGTGTGAATAATGTTTGCCATTTTCTCATGGTTTCAAATCATCACCTTCTAGCAAGCCCATTTTATACGGTTATATTCGGCTGAAAAATTTAATTTTCAACTCATTATTGTGAATTTGTATCGGAGAAGGCTAAGGTTAAACAGTTTCTTATCTGCCAAGAAGACCTTTCCAAGAACCATAACATTTTCTATCATTCCGAGGGCTTTTATACGATGGGAAATGGCTTGTTGTGTCACTCCCAATGAATCTGCGAGCTCTTGTTGAGTTTGACACGAGTCTTCATTGAGTATTGCCTCCAATTCAGCATTCTCAAACTTTTTCACTTGGCCCGGCCGCTCTTTGTCCTCAACGTCAAAATCACCACTTCTAAACCGCACAAACCATCTCTCGCACGTTGAAACCGATGGAACATGACTCGGATAAGTCTCGGAGACCAATCGATGTGCTTCAGCAGCACTTTTCTTCAAATTAAAGAAGTAAATTAAAACTTCCCGCAAATGCTGTTTTGTTGGCACGAAACTCGACATATTGAGAGCTCAAAAAAACTATGAATTTGACACTGCGACAAATTGACACATACTGAAAATTAAAGCTATAAGACGTAGCTTTGACATGAACATAGTCACAGTACTGCCTGATGCGTATAGCGTTAGTAACGCCATCTGTTATCAATCCCGCATTTTCAATTTGTACCCCTGATATTTGCTTCGGATGCTTTACTGACGAATTTGATAAGTAAAGTGATAAAACTAAAATTGTTTTATTGTTGAACAAGAATGCCTCTAAATTTGAAAATATTTGGAATTTTCACTCAATATTCTTGGTATCTCCAAGTGTTCTAAAAGATTAAGTTACCAAAAAACAGAACTATAATTGATAAAGATATGTGCTTTTCTGACAATATAATTTTTTATTTACTACAAATTGTAAAAGTGGACTTAGCACTTGGGTGCTTTAAGGTATCCATATATGGATATATGATTTTTAGAATCAAAACACGTTAAAGCCACTTCTACATATGTTGTGTAAATGTAAACTGAAAAATCTTCAATTTTTTTTGTAGGCTTTCTAGTTTTGAAAAAGTCATTCTTTGTCTACTGGTAAATCGAAAAACAAGGATACCGTTAGATTTGGTTTAATTTTACTAGTTTAAAGTAAAACGACATTATTGAAGAATGATTATTCATGCCTAACTTAGCTATTTGAATAAACGAGTTTTGGTTATAAACCCCACATATCACGTCTTCAAATATACATGAAATACAATAAAATGTGTAGCTCAGTTTTTTATTGTTGCTAAAACTGAGAAAATTTCTGCCCAACTTATTCACATTTCATTCATTAATATATTGTGAATGTGATTCATGTCATTTTCATTCATAAATTAAATTCTCATGACGAACTACAAAATTATATACGATTTATCATAAGATCAAAGAATACCTACCGCTTCCACTAAATTTAATCAATTTTAATCAATTCTAATCCTATTCTACATTTAAAATACAACCCATCAATTAACATAATTAAATTTTTTTTTGTATTTGTACGGTTACTTCTTGTTTGAATTCAATTACTTATTGAACGGTTGCCCTAGTGGATGTAATTAAAATTTTATTAAATGAACGGTTTTCATTGTTTATCTCTCGTGAATGATGTATTCATTCATCAACGCTAATTAAAAAAGAATTTAACATAAAATTTATTTACTACTTTTAACAAAATGAAGGAAATGGAAAATTGTTTTACATTTCCGACATGGGAGAGATTTTGAGCCCAACCAATTATTTATGTTTAAATATTAAAACTTTCGTATAATGTATACACGCGCTGCCCTTAACTCGATATGCATCAGACTGAAAATTAAAAATATCACAAAGAAACTAAATGTCACGTGTTGTGTATTTCAAATAAAACCTTCCCCTTCAATAACTCAAAATTTACCATTAAAGTTAACTTAAAGGCTATGTAGTATTTTTTGATCGTCTCAATATGGTTATTTATCCAATAAATCAACTATTATTGTTTATTTATTTTATTTTACTTAAATTAATTAATATTAGGTAACCTTTTTGTCCAAGCATAACATAAATGGTTACGTAGTAAATCGATAACTGTATATACACACACACACTTTACCATAGATATTTATATAAACAATATGAAAATTATTATGAGAAGTTGATTTTATGTATGGAAAATTATATAATTCTTTGTTGGTTAACAGAATAAAATGTTGTTTGGGTTTTTTTGAAATCTTCAGGGATATATTTGATTCTCCCCAAGTAAAAGAAAATTCTCGGTGTATCTTTAATTTTCTTAATTAAAATTCATAACTTACATAATGAGTTTAATTGTTGTATAGTAGGTAATACATAATAAAAATGTGTTGTGACTGAAAAAGTCAATTGCGGTTTGCGGATTCTTTTTTTGTACTAGTATTCCTCTGGGCATATTTCTTTTGTAGAGCCTTGAGTGGTTTAATCAATATTTTCGATTAAATCGCTTACTTTACATTTGGAAGGTTAAATTAAGCTGTTCAAGATCTAAGTGCTAGGCTTATTCTGTATTCTGAACTGAAAATTTAATCTGAACATGAAATACAGTGACTCACAGCTTATTTGATCCAGCTGCACTTCATTGGGGATTGTGCAGACCTGTTTCATTTGGAATTGTCCAAATATCATAGAACCCCCAACATTTAATTTTTCTCAAACAAAATAAGAAATCGCGAGATATTTACAATTTTGTTAATGAAATGCAACTGGATCAAATAAGCTGTGAGTCACTGTATATTCAAAATTTCTATACGAAATTTCTGTTGGTTTTCTTTTATTCATTCTGGATATTCCGGACATTCCGAAAGTGACGTAAATCGTTCTTTTATTCATTCCATTCCTTCTATTCCTTTTTTACTTCATTCTTTTATTTATTCGGAATATTCAGAATGCATTCTTTTTGTACTACATCGAAAGGTAGAATAAAAAGAATATTTCGTTTGACGTTTTGTAATTATGTGCGATGCTTACAATTTAAATGATTATATTGAATTAAATCTTAGATTTAAACAAATTTTTGAAATATTGAGAACTAAATATTTTAGAAACTTAATTGCAGCTTTAGCTTTCGATTCCTATTCGGAATCATTCTCAAAAGCGTTATGAAAACCTTATATCAAAATTGTTTCTTTTATGCAAATTTTAAATTTTGCAAAGCTACCTTAATAAACCCATTTATCATAGAAACGCACAGCCTAGACAATTTATTTGAAAATAAATTTGTACTATAATGCTTTTAATGTAAAAAGGTTGTTCAATTAGAATCAAAAATAATTTGTATGAGACAAAAAAATTTAGATAAACAAATCATATGAATTCCCAATATATGCAAAATCTTCTACATACATACTATGTTTATAGAATTTGTACTTGCTTTAATGTGCATCATTTCTAAAATCGATCTTTTTTTATAATTTTTTTGTTTTTCGAGAATTTTGACGTTATCTAAACTGATTAAATGGTTTGTATCTCTCAAATTCTGTGAAAGTGCACTAATGTTCGAATTTATTTGCGCCTCTTTTGTGTTGATAAATCCGTTTTTCTAAAAACTGCTTTGTCTGCCCTGTGTATGTTGAATTGCAACTGCAACATACTTGGTAAACAATATTTGATTGTTTTTCTAAAACTATTTCATCTTTCATTTTTGAAAAAAATTGTCATTTAAATTTGAAGCTACACGTCCTACAATTTTAAAATTATAATTTCGAAAAAGGTGTTTTATTTTTTCGTAGAGATTTTTTATATATGGAATGGCCAAATAATGTGTAGTTTCAGTGTGGACTTGGAAATCAGGATTTGTGTGAAAATTTCTTTGTTTACAAAATATGTTATTAATTAGTTTTTCCGGATATTGGTTTTCAATTAATGTATGTTTTAGAATTTTTAAATTTTTATGATGCAATTTAGTATCGGAAAGCTTTAGAATTTTTTGGGTCAACATTTTTATAGTGTTAATTTTATAAGTAATTGGAAGCCAAGAATGAAAATTTAGATATCTACCAGACCAAGTAGTTTTATGGTACTAAGCACAAGAAATTTTGCCGTTTGGTTCATGAATTAAAAGTATGTCCAAAAAGGAAATTTTGTTCTCTACTTCTTTTTCTAAAGTGAATTTTATTCTGTTGTTTATGGAATTAAAAGCTTGTAGGAAATATTCAATCTTATCTACTGGTACGGCTGTGATTATATCATCAACATATCTGTAGTAAAATAATAGTTCAAAATTTAAAGTGTTTAAAATTGAAATTTCTTAATTTTCCATAAGTAAATTTGCAATGATGGGACTTATTGGGGAACCCATAGGTGAGCCAAAAATTTGTTTGTAAATTTTTTTTTTTTTTTTTATCAAAAAAAAATTCTAAATTATCTAAAACGATATCCAACGCTGTAAAAATTTGTATTTTTGTTAATTTTGACTTCGAATTTCTTTTTATCCAATTTTGACTATAATAATATCTTTTACAATTTGGTTATCGACATTAGTAAATAAGGAAGTGACATCTAAAGAGATTAACAGAAAATTTGGAGGGATGGTTACATTACTGATTTTGTTTTAGAAATCTTCAGAATTTTGAATAAAAGAATTTATTGTCCCTACACTAGGTTTCATAATATTTCCTAAACATGATGATAAAGAATATGTGGGACTTGCTATGGATCTTACAATTGGCCTAGTTTTTGAAATTTGCTAAAATGTTTATGAAATTGTTCCGAATATTAATGCGATCATTATCATTTAAACCGAAAATTGCACTTTCAACATCTGAGATAATTTTGAAAACTGGTGTTGCAATACCAATAGTTGGTGGACAAAATTTAATTCCTAAACTTAAAACAAATTTGACGTGAAACGGAAGATCGATGTTAGAAAAATTTACCAGCCATTTGTCGCAAGTACAAAGTAAACCACTCGTCATATTATTAAAACCGTCCTGTATGATTTGATTAAATTTATTTCTTTGTCTCACCTTAATTTTGTTCAAATGGTAGTTGTATGTAACCGCTGCTCGTTCAGAAAACTCTTCATAAATCTACATTGGTAAGATTGTTTCAATAAACCGGTTAAGTAAAGCCAAACGGTTTTTTGTTGTTTTTATTGATTTTATAGTATCGTTGATTTCCTCGTTTATTACACCGAATATAAATGTTTTTTCCAAACGTTGGAAAACTTCCTTCTTTATATTCCAAATATTTTGTAATTTCCTAGTTTTGGGAAAAACTTTTTCTCTTCTACACTGTAGCAGGAAATGTTGCTTGTTTATTAGCTTTGCCAGATGAAAATTTTCGTTTATGAACGACTTCATGTTTTTCATGGTGCGATTGCCAAATTCATTTTTTATGTATCCGAAGAAACTTTGGTTTTGATTTTCGGAAATTGTCTCCATTTTTCAACCAGGAGATTTATAGTTAATTTTATTTTATTGAGCCAATGATTTAAAATTAAAACAAATTTTTGAAATAGTGGTTTAGGGCTCTTTTTATTTTTTTAAAAACTTAATTACAGCTTTAGCTTTCGATTTCTACTCGGAATCATTCTCAAAAGCGTTATGAAAACCTCAACCTATCCAATTAAGACTATGAAAACGTCAATTATCATAGTTTTACGGGAATACGATTTTTGGACTCTACGATATCGAATTCTTATTATGACCAAATATTAAAGTAATATCTCTAAAATTGAGAAGTTTATGCATGATTTTATATTCTTCAAATAATGCGTTTTTAACTAAAAATCCCGTTAACAATATTCAAAGCCACTTTATAATACTCTTCAGTATAAACGATACAATTAACGTTTCTATAAGTGACTTAGCATTAATCTATAACGAGAAACTTCTTTTGGTAATCAACGATAAAGTCACTTATCATATTCTTCTTCGGAAATAATGTTTTAAATATGTATAACAATGTTTGTTATACTTTTATTCTTGGAATATTTTTCCAACTGTTCGATTGAAAAGGACGGTTATCATATTTTTTGTGGGAATATTTTTATTTTGTTCATTCGGCAAGTACGGTTATATTTTTGTTCCATGGAGAATTTGACCTTTGAACATTTTTAATCAAATATTTTGAATTTGTGTTTATAAAAGCCGTGTTTTCCATGAGAATTGCACTAGAACTCGATAAACTTTAAACTCCTTTTATTCTATGCGCGAATATGTAGTGCATTTAACATAAATGCATAAGTTTAAAAATTTTCCCCTTAAGTTACTTCATCAATATTTTCCTATTTCTTGCTGACGTCAGTACACGCGACTACACTCGATAAATTTTCGGGTTTATCAAGTGCAACTAAAAAATAGGCTATAATTGTAATTATTTATTGCTGTAACAGCTTAAAATGTGAATTTATGTTAAATGCACTACACATTCGCCTTTTATCAATTTTCTTTTTTTCGGTTTACAGAGAATTAGAAGGAATTTAAAATTTATCGAGTTCTAGTGCAGTTCTCATGGAAAACACGACTAAAATATGTATGCACAGTTTTATTCCAAATGCATATGTTTATAATACAAAGAAAAATCGTAGAACAAAAAGTGATCCGTTTATTCCTAGCAGCCAAAAGAACTAATTAAACCTTTATACTGATCTCCTGAAAAAACCGTATTTTTCACTTATGATATTCTTACTTGGATAGGTCGACCTTATATCAAAATTGTTTCTTTTATACAAATTTTAAATTTTGCAAAGCAACCTTAATAAACCCATTTTTCATAGAGCCCTAAACCAATATTTCAAAATTTGTTTTAATTTTAAATCATTGGCTCAATAAAATAAAATTAATTAATTCTTAGATATTATGGAAAATGAAATTATTAATTATGATAAAATTAATTATTTAAGGTGTTAAATATTAAAATTTTTGAAAATATTTTTAGTTTTATTACATGATAATAGTTCTAAATAGAGCTTGGCGGATACAAAAAATTCCAGTTTATTTTAAAGATTTATAAATTAAAATTAATATTGCATTATGTGTTTTCATGTACAAATTATTTGCAACTTCAATTAATTACAATAAAATTATTTATTTAATTAATTTAACTTGTTTCCTAATTTTCAAAATAAAAAAAAAAATCGTGCTATGGAAAATGTATTCCATTTATTCCGATCAGTTCTTTTATTACATTATGTACGGAATATTCCGAGGTCACGTGATCAATATTCTATTCCTTCTGTTCTTTCTATGGAATGAATAAAAAAAAAACCCCTCTGAATCCGGACAAAATTCCAATGTGAACAGTATTGTCCGTTCACGAAAATTTAAATAAATAATGGGCGTACTTTTTTTAATGTCGGAGAAATAAGAGAGGACAGATAGATATGTACATTATCGGAGAAATCCGATAAATATTTTCTCTGATGTATCCGATAAAAAATAAATGACAGTTTTTTAGTGCCGTAGAAGTGTCGTTTTATTTAATGACTTTTTTCTATATTTTACCTAAATGCACAACATTCGTCATGTTTGAATTTTAAAAAAAAACACACTGCTGTCAAACAACAACAGGAAAGAAAAGTTTGTATTCAAAAATTCCACGAGCGTCAAAAAAAAACCACAAAGAGAAATAAATTTTGTCTCGGATAGTACAGAAAACGCATAATATTTTGACAGTTAAATTATTTATCTGGTTACTTCGTCTCCAAAAAAAAAAAACTCCAAAAATCTTAAAATTATTTGAACTAGTAATTACTTTAATTCATTCACTGCGAGTTCGCGACAATATTCTGCGGGAAAATTTTCAGCAAGCAACGAATCAAAGTATTCTATTTCGTAAACAAATTTCCCCTTCCGAATAAAATATTATTAACTCGGTCTCAACTTATTATTTTTTTGAATAACGTTCTTTTCAAATTCAATTACAATACCGCTTCTATTCTGCTAGGAACACTTTCTACTAAATTTGTGGGGATATCAGGGGAGAGTCAGCATTTCATCTCCTTGCTAGAAACTATTTTTCGTTTAAGGATGGCCCAAAGGCGTACAAAGGGATTAATATCCGGGGATTAGACTAACTAATCAAGAATTTTAGTTCCATTTTCATTTAACCAGCATGCACAAATGTTTCATCTTGGCCTGGCTAAATTCCAAATGTATCCAGACTAGGCATGTACGCGAGCCTCCTAAATTGTAATGTAGTCACCAGTTGTGATTGTACCTCGAATCCTTACTTCGATGAGGTCCAAAATGTCCCATCAGATCCAATACGATTGATTTTCGTTTTATCTGACCTAGTCAGATTGTAAACTGTTTATATATTTTGGCGAACAATCTATTGTACAATCAACATATTTTCAGTCATTTTCTAAAAGTTTTTCTCATCTTTCTGGCAATAAGTAACGGAATTCATTCAAAATAATTCCACGGAATTCATTCATCGATCCATTTTTTAGCTTCTTCATATGTTTTAATGTGTTTATCAACTAAACCATGTTGTATTGAGCAATGTCTAGTGAATATGCCTGGTGGTCTACTATGTCCCAACCAAGTGATACACTCTGCTTGTTGGAAAAGGTGACAAGCTGGGCACCCAATAGGTAAACCTAATTCGAGTACGCTGAATAAAATGGTGCTAGTTCCATTTCAAAGTTAGTCGGTTTTGAGACGACTCAGAGCCAAAAATTTGTCAAAATATACACTCATTCTCACGTTGATAGCTCTTGAACCATAAGATTTTCGTTTTGCTTTCTTCAGCAAAGTTGTTGCGCAAGTCAAGAAAAACAACTTTGCCGCACATAAAACCGAAAAATTACATCCCCATTTACATTATTGTGTTATTTTTTTTCTTTTCATTTCGACACATTTTTCAATTTTTTCGTTTTTTCAATTATAAATCTAGTTAAATGCATGGAAATGTAACATAAACAAAAAGTCCCTGTTAAAGTTAGCCGAAAGTTTCCAACCGAAAGTAAAAAGTCGATAGATTACGTTCTTAACATTCCAGTCGAAAATAAAAAAATGTGTGGTTATCAGCCGGAGAAGTAAATAGGATACATGGATTGTAATAAAAAATTTTGTAAATAGTCTTACATGAAAAATTTTGTTTAATCTAATCGCGGAAAATATCGGAAGAATTCACAAAATAGGAATAAAATCAACCTCTAGAGTGTATAAGTGAAGTTGAATCGATTTTATTGGATTGGTCAATAGCTATCGCAGAAAAAAAATTCAGTTCAAGTTTCATGTAGGAAATCTGGATAAATTTGAAAAGGTTCCAGCCGAAAGTAAAAAATGAATGTATAAAATCAGCCTCTAAAGTGTTTGAGAAACTTGAATTTTTTCCTGCGATAGCTATTGACAGGTAACAACAATGTAATCCATCTCCAGACATAACAATCTAGAAGAGGCTAATTTTATACATTCAATTTTTTACTTTCGGCTGGAACCTTCTCAAATTTTCCGAGATTTCCCACGTGAAACTTAAACTGAATTTTTCCTGCGATAGCTATTGATAAGTCATATCAATAAAATACAGTCCAAACATAACACTCTATAGAGACTGATTTTATACAAATTTTCTAATGATTTTTGGAAAATCGAATTTTCCGAGATTTCCCACGGGAAGTGTAAAATATGTACCGCGACAGTCGAATATTTTGAATGGTACACACCGCATTGAAAACCAAAATAATACGTATTTAATATTTTTGAAAAAGCTATTCAACTATACTAAACTCGACCCCACCCCACTCCCTGTGGATGGTGGTGGGGGAAACTTCGATATCTTAAATGGAAACTCCCATTTTTTTTACAGATACGAATTCTACGTAAAAATACGTAAATTTTGACTGATATATTTTTTTGTGTTCGGTGCAGATGGCGCTGTAATTGCTGTTCGAAAAGAGAAAAAAAATTTGCAATGTGCACAAATATTTTGCATGTTTGTGTGTTTCTCGCAAGAGAAATTATTATTTCTATTCTAAATAAATTTGTTTTAACGGGAAACAATAAAAAACGAGAAACAATAGCGTTTGTTTTTTTTTAGGATTAGTCGTTCGAATTCTCACTTTTTCTAACATTAATTACAGCGCCATCTACACCGACAACAAAAAAATATTTCAAACAAAATTTACGTATTTTTTGATGTAGAATCCTAATCTGTAATAAAAAAATGGGGGTTTCCATTTAAGATATCAAAATTGTCCCCACCCCCACCCACAGGGAGTATACCACGGTGTGTACCATTCAAAATATTCGACCGTCCCGGTGCATATTTTGCACCCTGTATAATATATATGAGGGTTCACTTAAAACTCCTGATCTTGGACGTTATACCACAAGAACGGGTTTTCTTTAGAATGCCATCAGTTATTCTTACTCATTGTTTGGCTCAAACTCTCACACCCTCAAAAGACAACGTGTCTGAGCAACTTCCGGTACGTAACTAACCTGCCTGCATTTTCTTGTTACAGTTTCCAGTTAACAATCAACCCACTAATCCATCGGTAAGTGTATTTTTTATTCCACTTCACTTAACTTATGTCGCTAATAAATTTTATCACTAACAATTTAAATGCAGACACACTTTTTGCAGTTTAAAGTCACCCAATTTTTCGTAACACATTTCACACTTAAGCATTAACACAGTCAATAAGATTAATAGATTTAATAATTTTTGATTATTAACAGATTCACTTACTTTTTTAGAGTTATTAGAATTTCGAAAAACATTGAGGCACTTAAAAATATTCATTTTGCCCTGTCTTTAAAAATCAAAGTTTTGATGAGTCCTTGCAATTGCAACACTAAATTTAAACTAATACTCTGCTAAATAAATTCGTAACTTAACTTTTTATTAAAACTACACGCACGATGACTAACTTAGATCAAGCAAATTAGTGAACTATAAATGGCTGACTGACTTGGATTATCTGTTGTATATAAAATCAAAATAATAGTATACTGTCAGCGGAAAAAGTGTTCGTACACCTACCAAAATACGCTTAAAATAAGCATGAAAATCTCGAGCTTAAAATAAAGTCGGCGTGTACGAAAATTTATTCCACTGACTGTTGTAAATATGTTGTGCTTATTAAGATAAAATTGGATTAATTTGTTTCACATAAATAAATGTAAATTACTCAATGAGTAGTGTACTGTTCTACTAAATCAATTAAACTTGACATTGGTTGATTAAACAATGAAATAAAACATAAAACAAAATAATAAAAACCGCGGCTGCAATTTTTTTTAACGTAATTTTATACTCAAGTACCTCTCATGGGTGTAAGGAAATAGGGGAAATTCTAAAAATCATTGTTTATATTATTTTGTGTACTTTAACCGACAAACCAGAAATTTAATAGTTTTCAATTATACTGCTAACTTATTGTGATATTAAATAATTTGATTTGATTTAACAACTTCTATAGTGCGATCGGCATAATAGTTTATTTTGATATACATATATGTATGTATATTAGATAGAGTAATTCAAAATATTGACTGAGCAATTATTTAGAGTTGGATAATAAATTATTATCGAGACTAGAGACATTCATAATTTATGTCACAACACCAAACTAAATATCGCCGACCTAACATTGAATTAACGTAAGTGACATTTTTTTCGTCATTCGATGAAATTTACCTAGTTTTATATTTAACCCTAGGTTTACGGACATTTCTGATATACCTATCTCTACGGTACGCGTCAATTTGACGCGTGTTAAAAAAATAAACATTTGGTAAAATAAGTAATTTATTTATGAAGAAACATTGTCATACAGATGTATTGACATCAAAATCATCATAATAATAAAAAGACAACTCGCAAGCTGATTGGTCAGTTCGGACAAAAAAATAAAAAAAAATTGGTATAAACTTTCCGTTTTATAAAGGGAATAGCGCAGCTAGCATCTCTATAAAAAGAGAACGGTATTATAGGTCCTTTTGTGTGGAGTAAAATATTTTAAATTACTTTTTTTTAATTTACGCATTTTTTCCATATGTACATATTCAATTTTATGTGCACGTTTTCCACAAACAATCTTACAATTTCTACAATTGTACTTACTTTTATTTTCTGATGTATGAGGCTCTCGAAGGTCAATATTTTCCTCAATTTCATTTTCTTTCTTATCGGCAAGTTCTTCGGCTAATTGAAAAATGAAATCCTTTCTGGATATATTTGATCCGGTACATTCTTTGTACAGTATCCACGCATTTATGTGTGAGAAACCTTTTTGCTTTGATTTTGTTTGTTTGGATTTTGACGTGGATAAGTCTTTGTTTTTGTTTCGTTTTTATCTCTGCTTTCTACACTACATACATTACTCTATACATAAGAACATAAAATAATCCTGAAACAGCCACTGGTGACGTGAGATGACGAAGTATTTGCACTGCCTTACCATTGTGTCAAATTGACGCGTCCCCGTAGAGATAGGTATACCACATAGCAAACTTCGAAATTCAATGGCGTAGAAGAAAATAAATGTTGCCAAATATTCGTCTCGCGAAATGCATAATTGTAAGTAAAAGTAGTAAGAAGTAAATCTAACCGATTTCCAAATTTTTCTATGTGAAACTGAAAATGCGTCCAATTGACGCGCTTCGTAAACCTAGTGTTAATATTGTTTAACACCACCAAAAAAAAAATGAGTGGACGGTTCCTTAAATCAGACCAAGTAGATTATAGTCGTATTTTATTTGACAATTTACAACAACAATTGTATTATTAAATTCCTCAGTAGGAATTCATCGAATTCCTGCTAAATTGACAGAATTCAAAATCCAATTCCTCATGTAGTTTGCCTACTTCCCGCTGGGTGCACTAGACCACTTTTTTTTTTGATCTAAAGGTTGGCTGTGTGAAATTTTTTGTTATCTTGACTATTCAAGTAAATTGAGTTGGCTTTGACTTTCACGTCGCTTGGACGTGTTTTTCAGCAAAATTAATTTCTATAAATAATTTTTATTTTCTAAATTTTAATTTACCAGCAAATGTTCAAACCATGAGATAGATATGTCTTGTGTAAAAAATATTCCAGGAAGTGTCACGCAAGTAATTTGGATGCTCGAATCTAAAAATTTTAGATTATTCGGGTTATGAAAGTTCATCCGTTTGTGTAAATGAGAAGTCTTCCAAATTTTATATTATCTTCGAACGATTTTGGCGGTCTGCAGATTAGTCAAGGATCGAGTGAAAAAACTGGTACTATATTTGTCTAGCAAAGACCCATTTAAAGTTGCAGGATTGGCGATAATACTGGCTGGATGAGCTGCTGTTTCTCGACGTTTTTTGGTGCCCTCCATTATGAATGAGCTGATGCTCAAAATTGAGTGTACCGGAAGATTGTTATGTAAATTAATAAGTTAAGAATTATAAACAAATAAACAAATATTCCCAAAAAAATTCAAAATGCTACGAACCTTTGAAAACCAATTGAATTCCAAACATTGAATTTCATAGTCAGTTTATTTGACCAAAATTGAATTCCAATTTCAATTCCAATTCCTTGGTCAAATCAAATACGACTTATATATTTTTTGGATCGCTGAAATCGAATCCGAAACTGTTTTGCCCCATCACGTCAGCGTTTTTGTCTAACCTCAAAAAACAGCTTGAAACTTTAAAACCGAACAATGTCGATCCTTAAACCTTATAACCCTATATGTACCTTCATAGCTCATTAACCTTGAGATCGATAACCTATAACCCTAAAACCCATAACCTCAAAATCTGTAACCTCAAAACTCATAAATCTCACATCCCAATAAACTACAAACCCAAAATGCAGCAAAACAAAAAACTTGTACGCAAAACTCAAACCTCAATCTGGGATAATTTTAGCTTTACAATTCCATATACCATCACTTCATTACCTCAAAACCCATAAGCTCCATAACCCTGAAGACCGATAACCCTATACCCCAACATCATATAATCCCAGTAATCCAAAATCTCATAACCCAATCAACCGAAAACCCCTTAACCCTATAACTCTTAAATGCGACAAAAAAATACTTTGAGATGGATAGTTAAAACTCCACGACACCACACATCTCCGTAGGTTCATCATCTTTCAAGTTTCAACTTGTAACCCTATAACCGCATAACCCTATAACCCTAAAATGCAACAGTAAATGTACTTGCACGTAAGACTTGAGTTCTGAGTCTGACAGTTTTTGCGTGTGTCCAGGGAACCTCCACGCGGTAACGGTGGGCAACGGAGTTGTTCTTTTTGGGCAAAACCAAAGTTCTTGGGCACAATCGAAAAACAAAATATTCGATTTCTTATATGAAAATGTTGAAACTGTGACTTGTTCTACAATTCTTGAAACTGAGTTGATTAACAAAAGTAATACTACTAGCGACGAATATAAAAAAATGTCGGATATCGAAGCTGATGACGTCGCTGAGGATATACAGATGAACGATGAAACATCAGAAGAATCAGAAGACGAGACTAATAAAAATCTCAATGGATTCTCTCAAGAAGAGCTTAATAACTCGTACCGCGATGCGGGACTTTCAAAAGAAATTCCTGAACTAATGGCGTCAAGATTAAAAGAGAAAAATTGTCTAGCACCAGGCACTCGTATAACTTTTTATCGTGAAAGAGATATCCAGAATATAATGTTTATTATGAAGCTATAATGACCGGCGTCTATTCATAGATTCTTCAATACGTAGTTTAAAAGCAGTCTTGCTACATAATGGCAGCCATCTTGCTGTTAAATGAGGAGTTCCACCACCTTTGCTTCCTATACGAAAAATTAGATTTCGCTAAATACAAGTGGAAAATTTGTGGAGGTTTAAAAATAATGACAATTTTATTAGGTCAACAAAGTGGTTTCACTAAACATCCATGTTTTTTATGTGAATGGGACAGCCGAGTTCGTGCCTAACTTTCTGTGAAAAATGATTGGCCAACTAGAAACAATTTAACTCCGGGATCTAAAAATATCATAAAACAAAGTATAATACCTAAAATAATCCTTCCACCATCATATAAAGCTGGGACTTGTAAAACAATTCGTCAAAGCAATGAAAACTATGGAGAAGAAAGCTTTTATGTACATATTTGAAAACTTTCGTAAACTGTTTGATGTAAAAATAAGAGATGGTGTTTTTGATGGACCTCAAATTAGAGAAGACAATGAATTCCTTTTGAAAGACAATGAATTCCAAAAAACCATGAATAAGGTGGAGAAAGCAGCTTGGAAAAGTTTTAGAGACGTTACGAAAAACTTTCTAGGAAATAGGAAAGATCCTAATTTCGTGACTATATTTGAAAATATGGTAAACAATTTTAAAAATATGGGATGCCTAATGAATCTAAAGCTCCATTTTCTTCATTCTCATATTGAGTACTTTCCTGAAAATTTGGGCGATTTTAGTAAAGAGCAGAGTGGAAGATTCCAGCAGGATTTAAACAATATTGAAAGAGATATCAAGGTATTTGGGTTAGGCATAGTGATTGCAAATTTGGGACAAAATTCTAAAACCGGTTTTTCGGTTTTCATTTTTCAAAAAAACCGGAAACCGGTTTTAAAACCGGTTTTTTTTAAATCAAAATATATTAATTTTGTACTAAATTTTTACCACAATTTAGAAAACAATAATCCAAACAAGATCAAGATCTATTCAGGTTTTTCACGTTTTGGCAAAAAACAAACCAATCAAAACAATTGTTTCGACAATTTAAAAAAAATACGAATTATACAAAAAAACATTTAGTTTTCTGTTCCAGAAAATGCGATCTCATTAAACAACATTTTATGTGTCATCAGCTAGACGTAACCGAATTTTTGTACATACATATATTTACTGACACTGACGCTCTTCCTGCTCCCACGCTTGTCGGTAAATCGACAAAAGAAAGTTGTACACCATCCGATTCGAACTGGGTCAACTCCCGGCGAACCGTAGTTTAAGATCAGGAGGGTTTTTATCTTCTTTCTGTGGTTGAACCGTTAATTGGTGGTCAATTGCTATTTGTAATAAATTCTTCATCACATCCGCTGTTGGTGGTTCATATATGTCTTCCACTACTCCTGTTTTTCATCCAAATAGTTACGTATTTTATTTGTTCGAGCTCCAATTAAATAACTCAAATTTTTTGTTCGAGTTATTTAACTCTTGTCACGTGCAGTTGTTGTTGTAAATTTCTCAACAAAATACACTATTTGATAAATTAATAAAACCGGTTTTTTAGTGACGTAAAATAGCCAAAAAAACCGGTTTATCGGTTACCGGAAAAACCGGTTTGCAATCACTAGTTAGGCATATGATGACATACTACTGTTGGTCTTTGAATCAACATAAAAGAAAAGCACTTCGAAAGGTCATTTACAAATAAACGAACGCGTTATTACTCTAAAACTGAAAACACATGAAATGGCTACTTACAAAGTTGTTAAGTTCTTTGAGAATCTTGAGAGGCGAGGAGACTCACGTAAATCTAGCACCCCAAAGGGAACAGAAGCCTGCGAAGTCCACGTCGTTATTCCTAGGTATCGCTAAATATAGGTACAATGCAGGAAATTTTGACATTATTGGGTATTCGAATTATAGTGCAGGAGACCCAAAGTTTATGAGAAATAAGATTAAATAGCTGGTTCAAACTTTCTGCAAAACAAGCATTAAGTCCGAGAATAAGTTTTGATTGTAACTTTCTGAGATTACAGGCTCTTGAAGGCTCACCTCATCCATTTTAAACGTCAATGGCTAGATAGTTTTAGTATAGAAAAATTCCGCTACGTGGAATCCGTGATGCTCCAATCGTCAATATGGATAATCAACAATTTACAAAAGTCAAAGGGCGCTTTAAGTAAAATCAATAAGCCGTATTCTGCTTCTGTATAATTAGCATTAATGAGAACTGAGAACTTACCCTTTTCTATCGAAAGCAACTTGTGCAACCACCCAACATTTAAAATATTTTTTCTCCTGGCTCCACCATTACCTTCTGGATTTTTATAAGAATGAGATAGTAAGGGGCAAATACTCAGGTACTTAAATCAATAATAAAACAGAAAACAGTTATATAAATAATTTAGGTTTTATTTAAATATTGGCTAAAACTTCAATTAAAAATTGATTCCACTGTCGCTCGAATTCGGCCAAAAAATGAGTTCTTTCCTCCTCCGTTAAAACACTAAACCTGCAATGGTATAAAATAAAACAATTAATCAACCGTAAGAAACCATCATGTGTCCGTATGTATCACCATCACCACTCACATTATTGAATTAATAGCAAACTGTTTTAATATCTCCAATCCACCATCCAATGGGGCTAATGCCATGAACGCATAATAAAAATCATGACTTAAACTGTATGCTCTCCAAAATCCGGGATCATCTGACGATATAACAACGGGTAAATTTTCAGCTAAATAAAATGAAGCTGGATGGTTTCGTAAATCGTGTACCACATTCAGTATTTGATTCGATATTGGATTCACCTCAATTGGAATTTTATGTTGTTTCACGTGGCGCCATAAACAAGGATGTTTCATCAGAGACAGACCATGCCCAATACGGTGTGTCCGTAGTAGTAGTGCATCGACTACATTATTATCGGTTTTAGTTCCGTACCAACCTATATCAATAATAACCAAAAAAAAATTAATAAATTTGTAACAAAAAAAGTAATTTTCTACAAATATCTTACTTGTTTCACCAGCATGTAGAAATAATTTCGTTTCATTAGCCAATTCCTGTAATTGTTCGTGATAATAAACGAGCGGTTGACCAAAATCTTCCGGCCCCACCAAATCAAAACCGATTACAAAATTCGGAAATCGGCTCTTTAATTTTCTAAACATTTCAATTTTAATTTTGAGCTCATCATTTGTTACCCGACCACATACATAAATCAATTTAACACCAATAAAATTTGGATGTGTTTGTTTAAATTCTTCGACCACATCTTTTATAATTTGTACACCAACTAATGCATCGTATGTGTTATTTTCTAGATCGTATAGTGGTGAAAATGGTCCACGCAACTCGGCATACATTACATTGTCATCGTACAATTCTTGCATTAGCTGATAGTGATAATCTCTGTAAACTGGTAGATAATGGATGGCATCGAATATGGTCGAAAATAAACGTTGAAATTTTTTCCATGTTGCTGTTGAATTGAATAGATCGACTGAAAAGTAAAACAAACAAACGAAAAAAAATTGAAATTGAAATCAAATCTGTTTTCAACGTTGAAGTGGTTTGAAATTTAATCGACATTTAGGCGTTTTTATTTTATTGTACATATTGGTTTCAGCGGTATGTAACCTAATTCGTTAACATAAAACATTAATATAAAACTATAAACATTGTAAATTCTATAACATCAAAGAACTAATCTTTGATTTTAATTTGTATGAGGCGTAGTTTGTTTGTATCCCAGCATTAGTTTTGAATTTGTTTAGTGGGCTTTTATTAGCACTCGATAAAATGCTGCGTATGAGCCAAAGGGTAATATTTTGTTAAATTAATTGCCCTTTTAAATAAATCTAAGAAAAATGTAAAATCATGTATTTATATATTGATTGACCACTTTTGGTCATGTTCTAAAATACAGAGATGTCAAATACTTTGCGTTAAAACTTAAAACACGATGAACTGCTATTGGAAAACGATTTTTTTTAAGAAATAACTTTCGCAGCTGTTTAGTAGATTTAAGTAACGAATTAAATCAAAAACCCCGGATATGACTCATGTTGTGAAATTTGCTATCAATTAAATACATTTTGTAAATTATAATCCCAAATGTGTTGGTTAAATTTCTTAAAGTCTAAACGGTAATCGATTTTAAATTTGGCACTATCAAGACGTTTTTTCAAATTATCACCATACTCATATCCGTACAACACACATAGATAACTTACAATTCCATGCTAATTATCGATTTATTTTATGAATCACGTTATCGCTCAAGAACTTATGTATAAAAAAATCTATTGTGCGATAGTGATCGCCGTATCGATACAATCATATGCGGTTTGTCATAATATTTCCAATTATACCGTCTATCGAATATTCCATTGTGCCAGCGACTGTCATCTAGAAATGTTCAATATACATTTTCAAGCCGAAGAATTAATTGGTTTAAGTTGTAAAGCAGTAAGAGACCGACAGACAGAAATAAATTCGAAAACAATTTTTTAGACGACCCCAAAACGATTGGAGTGAAGTTTTTCAGAGAAAGTGAAGCGACTCAAATGACCGAAAAGTGTAAGTGTACTAGAAAATTTTCATTTTCCATTTTCCTTCATACAAATTTTCCTAACGAGGTCAGAGATTAAAAATGTCTTTGTAATATAAATGATCTCATGCAAAGTTGCAGATCAATCGAGCAACGTTTAGGTCGAAAATACCTTCACCGAAATGCTAACGAATTTGTTTGTTAGATGTTGTGATAAATAAACCCAAATGTCCTTATGCATAGAACCATTTTCTTTCCATAGAACCTTTGCATAGAACCACTTCTTTAGGAATTATTCGAATCATTCAGCCCTGATTCTATTCTAACAAATAAGAGAGATTCCAAATTTAATTTATGGCACACGTTTAAAGCAGTGTGGGGCAACTTTAAAAGATGCTCGAAGACTGGAGTATACCACTCACAATAATAGAGGATTGTGCTTTGACACAACCGCAAGTAACGCTGCCAATTGGAGCCAAAGGAAGGCTTTATTTATGAGTTACTTTCTATGAATTAACTTGTTAAAGGAAGTATCGAGAGGCCGCGATATTTAGCGTTTTAAAAAATGTAAAAGACATTTACTTCAGTTGAACAGAGAAGGTTTAGATTATTAACTTGATAAATGATCAACGTAAAAGAATGTTCCTGTGGAAGAGATTAGTTTAAAGAATTTTTATGTTTATCTCTTCTGTTCCTTATGGAGAACTACTTATATTTAGCATTCGGTAGCTAGGTGCAATGATCTGCGTAATCTAGGTCATTGAGCTGCCTTAGTGGTCTCCATTGGATACGATTTGGTGTTGCATTGTCGAGTTTGCACGCTACGGTGTCCAGTAACTATCAGGAATAGTAGTGGAGATAGTATACATCCTTGTCTTACTCCTCGTGAATTGAAGTATTTACCATTTTGCTTTCCTCTGTGTTGAACCTTGTTTCCAGCATCCCGATACATTTCTTGGATTAATTCAATTTTATCTTCTTCGGTATGCCACCTTGGATGATTTTGATGTCTTCAAAGATGTCGGTACAAAGTACTGTATGATTGATTGTTGAGTTTCGTTGATTGGACTAATTGGTTTTCATTCGAGTAGTGGTTTCTTTCGCTGGTTGTTATAGTATGCCACCTACACGCCTTGTTCATGTATGTGTCTGCTCTACCGCAGAGTACATCAGATTATTTAACCGTGCTTGTTGTAAGTTCTTCACTATTTTTCCATCTTAGACCTAGTATCGAGGTTATACCGCTTCATTCCCTTCTCTACTTGTGCTAACCGTGATGTTTCTGTTAGAGTTCTGATGTTCCAACGGTCGATATTTCCGTTGTTTGTGTTATTTCTGCTAGTATTGGTTTCTGTAATCATTTAGCTTCAGGTTAATGAATGACTGATCCATTGAATTCAAGCCAGTTTCCAGAGCTGCTGGGTGAGCTAAACTGGCACACCGCCGGGGGGAGATTCTCATACTATCATCATTATGGTTTTTTACTACTACGTGTTCCCATGCGGTTATATTAACCATAGCAAATGTTGCTTGACGTTATTGGTGAATTTGTTGCGCCTCTTCTGTCTTATCTACTCGACCCCCGTGATTTTGATATGAGCCTTAAAGGAGGAGACGTGTTGATCGCCATGAAGCATTCACTTTCGAATGGAGTTAGAGCGTGTTATCCGATATACGACATTATGGCTGTAAATATTAAACCCGATATTTCTTTTGTCTTCGTGGTCGCTGTATATGTGCCGTGTGGATCAACTTTAGAATTTTATCTTGAATTTATTGACTTTTTCTAAACTGTAATGTCTTCAGTGTCATCATGAGTTGTTCACATGTTGATGATCAACTCATGATTATTGGTGATTTCAATGTTCCAGACATTGTTTGGTTTGACGCACCGTCTTCTAACGGTCAAAAAGCATTGGCCATCACCGATTACATTGCTAGTATAGAAACCAAGCAATAAAACCAGTTAAGCAAAAGCTGAGGAAAACAATTGGATTTGGTATTTTCATCTGATGTTTTGTATTCGGATATTTCTTCATGTGATTATTTTACTGGATGTGGCAGCGTCTACCATAATCCAATACTGACAAATATTTTTGATTTTTTTCATTTTGATTTTAGGCATGCTGACTACATTTCTTTAAACGAATTTTTTGTCAACTCTGATTGGGAGTTCCTTAGGCGTGGTAAAAATTTGAACGAAGCCGTTTCGTTGTTCAACGAACTACTCAAAACTGGTGGTATGCCTCTTTAATTAAAAATGAATCAGTTTCGTTAAGCATGGTACAATATAAAACTATTACGCCTGGAGAAACGGCGTAATAAATTTTATTCAATTATAGGCTACATGGTGCTGAGTTTTATTCTAGATTCGATGCAACTCAAAAGGAATTTAAAATTAAATTGGTTCCTATATAATAACTACATTTTGCACATTAAAGTTGATTTGACGTCCAATCCAAAAAAAATTCTGGAATTTCCTAAATGGTAAAAGGAAAGCAGTTGAGTTTCCTTCACATAGGTGATTTGTCAGAATTCATCGGCGAGTCAGCCCTCTGGAATCTGCAAACTGTTCGCCAAATATTTTGAGTCCATGTATGAACCCTTCACGATTTCATTTCCATCATATATGTAACATGTCTCCACGTGCAACATCAATTTTATCCGGGAAGATCTACAATTACCAATCTGGCCTCGTTCTGTGGACATTTATACAGCAGGATCGAGGTTTTGATAAAATTGATCAGTCGATTCTTTTCTATAAGCTAGAGAAACTAAATTGTGAGTTCATCACTTTCAAATGGTTGCAATCTTATCTTTCTGCCCGGTCACAATACGTTAAGATTAATGATTCTGCTTCTTATTTATTTCATGTAACTTCTGAAGCACCGCAAGGCATTCACATTGGTTCAAAGTTACAAAGTTAGGTTACAAAGTGGTATAATAAGTGGGATAATCCTACAATCAATGGCTGATCAAAGCAATGACTGAGGCTTGATGAATTTGAATACTCACAATACCGATAAAGCTGCCAAAAGCTAAATTTGCTTGGTTCCAAAGAAATTTTATAAACTTGGAAAGCAACAAAGTATTCGTTAGCAATTTTGTTTGGTATCCATAATTTAAACTTAAAGAGCGACAACGGAAATGTGGGAAAATGTGTCGGCTGGATTGACGCAATAAATAAATCCCTTGATACATTTTTTAAAAATACCCTAAACTTTAAGATTATTGGGAATAAATGTGACTAATTTGTTCAACTTGTTATTCACAAATTATTTAAAAACAAGTATTTTATTACAAGGAATTTTCGAATAAACAATGGCAATTACGAAATATAATATATACAACATTACAAATTCATAATCGCACCAAATATTTTTTTCATTCTAATTCCTCGAATATTTTTAATTACTTAATAGAAAAATTACAAAAAAAAACCTCATGTGATACGGAGTAATAATACTACGTAAATAATTAATCGGCTTACTACACTTGATAACTGTTTGCTATGAAAATCTAATTTTTAAGATCATTGTCCGAAGTACGATAACATGCATTCATTTCTTTAAAGTACGTAAGTATTTGAGATAAGAACGGATTATTTATTAATTTTGCGAACAACTCATGTACCAAAAATTTAAAGCGTCGCTAGCTGATATTCAAGCGATTACGTGTAAAAATTTTCATTTAGCTTACCACATACAACATTTTATGTATAATTGATGTATACGATCAAACCAGGTTAGAAGTCCAAATTTCAAACACGCTCTCGTCTCAAACATATCGGAATATCTGGGAATACCGAAAAATATCTAAGAATATACAAAACAGTGGCGGATTCAGCTATTTCTATGAGGGGCAGCAGATTTGATTGGTTGTGAAAGTACTTTTCATGCGTAAGGCTATTATTCGTTAAGCGCATTCAATTTTTATTCGAACAAAAAGAAAAAAAACAATAAAGTAAAACCATCATTATTTTGTCGGAGACAATTCATATTAGTAGTGACGGATTAAATCTCATTTGAGTAAATACTCGAGCGGCTAGCTAGTAAGCTATGTGCTAGTCAAAAATATTACTGCTCGATTGACCCTAACTCGTAGAAGTAAAGTTAAGAAAATGTTTGAATTAACCGTTTTATTAATTTATTTTAATTTTAAAAGATTTCCGATCATTGGGAATAAGCCTATAAATAATCCTCCAAATACTTTACATTTAAATGTAAATCATATTCAAACTAATTCTACTGAGCTATCAAATTCATCTTTATTAAAAAAATAATCCTCCTTTCCAAATCAAATTCAACTTTATCCAAAACATATTCATCCGTTTCTAAAGCTCATTCAGACCAATATCAAAAACTTCAAATAATTTTAAAATTTTCAATAATTTCGAAATAATCTCAAAAATGCTAAATACGAATTATCAGTGAGTCAAAGGACTTATGAATTTGCATTTGATAGTTTGAATTTGATTTGGAAAAGAATGAACATGTTTTGGATAGAGATGAATTTCATTTGCAAATTGATGATCCTGATGTGTAAAAGGTTGAATTTGGAGTGCGAAATCTATATTTAAGTTTTTGATATTGGTCTGCTGCGTAAAAATTGTTTTCTCGTTTGAATGATGAGTCAGTAAAACCTTAATTGTTTGTACCGTTAGGTGGGGGGAGAAACCAAACTTGCCTAGCACCACGTTTTTCCTTAACCCGCGACTGAATGGGTCCATCGCAGTTTCTCGTGAAATGAGTTGCTTTTGGTTCTATTTCACATTTTTCTTTTTATACCAATACTTTTATACATGCTACTAAAATCAAAATTTCTAAATAATATATTTTTGTATGATATTTCTAAATTATTTAAATTTCCATATTCGTAAAATTTACAATTTACATTTTCTTAATTTTCTAAATTCCCAAAATCTTAAATTAAATGTATTTAGTATTAAATGTCTAAATTAAGTAATTCTTATTACTAATTTAAAATTTCAAAAATGTTGCAAACATTCTCTAAATATCAGGATTCTGAAATTTGACGAATTTCTAAATTTATACTAACATTAAAGATTTCGATTTTTAAATTCCCATTTTCCATTTTTGCTTTCCCAAATTCGTAATAATTTTATTAAATTTTAATATCCCTACAATATCAATCTTCTAAATTTTCCCAAATTTCTTTTCTTTCCAAACTACGTTACAAAATTCGTTAATTTTTAAAATCAATAATTCCAAATTCCAAATAACTGATGAATTTGAATTTAACGATTTTATAAAATTTGTAAAATTCTAAATAAATGTTTTTACTATTAAAATTTCCAAAGTTCAGAATTCTTAAATTTAATAAAATCCTTATTTAAGCTTCTAAGGGGTTTCGGTTTCTAAATTCTTGACACTTAGGGTGAATTTTAGAGTAAAGTTCAGGATTAGTTTTAGAGATGGTTTTCCTGTGAGTTTTAGTGTGAAATCTAGGGTATGTTGAATTAAAGGATATTTTCTTAGGGTGAATTTTAAGTAAAATTGTAGGGTTAATTTTAGATTGCTTTTAAAATTAATTTGTCGTAATTTTAGGAAGAATTTTAAAGTAAATTTGAATTTGGGTGATTTGATGAACTTTAGGCTAGGTTATACGGTGAAGTTTAAGGTGCGTTTTAGGGAAAATTTGTAGGTGAATTTTTAGTTAAGAAGACATTATGTATATGGTAAATTTAGGAATTAATTTTAAGTTGAATTTAGATAATTTGGGATCAATTCTAAAGAAGTAGTGAAGTTTATAATAAATTATAGGCGAACTTCAAGATACATTTTATTCCCCTATTATAGGAAAGGTTTATTTATTTTATTAAATATTTATTTACTTGTTATTTTGAACCTATAAAATTTAAATATAGTATATATTTTAAATTAAATAAGTTATGTTGGTTTTATATCATCTACGGGTGAATTTGACTTGGAAAAGGATAAATATGTTTTGAATAAAGATACGGTGACCATACGTACCACATTGTACAGCACTGTACCTCATTATCAACTGTACCACAATTGGACCGAATTAACCAAATTTACCAAATTTCACACTTACATTTTCCATTGAATTATATTTAAACTTACATACTTGCACATGTAAATTGAATGCTACAATTTATGGCAAGAGTTTATATATATCTGACGGTTGTTTCGAAATCAACAATAAATAGCTTTATATGGTTAATCCTAAAGATATACCGTTCGAAGAAAAGAATTTCTTAATAAAACTGATGTTGAATATCAAATAGTATTATATTTCGGCAAAACTCGTTGCGGCTTTCGCTAATGCCGATGGTTGATGGAATCTTAAAACTTTAGCAAACGTTGAAAATCTAGTTTTTTCCGTCAGAAATATGTCCATATGTAGTCGAAATTTGTTGACGGTGATACCTCAGAATTAAGATTGAAGAATACTAAATCAGTATTCTTCTACTTTTATGCAGCCAAAATGTATTTTAACAAAATAATGATTGAAATCATAGCTCCAGCACTTGGTACCGATTCCGCGCTCAATAATATTATCAAATCTGTTTTGTTTTAAGCATTTGAAAAATCAGTCGAGACAATTTTTCAGGGCTGTAGAGTCTAAAAAATATTTTCAGTTTCCCCGGCTCCGACTACGAGGCCAAAATAATTATAGGGTTGGCTATTCCATATCTAGAAAAAATACAGAAACCCAAAATCCCGAGAAAACAAAAACAAATAAATTCACAAAGGAAAATCCACAAAGCGCACATTAAGAAACACAACTAAGACGTATAAAATTCTATTAAATTATTTATTTTTCCTTAAGAGTTCTAAATATTTATGACCTGGAAATCGCTTCGTCAACTTTGCAGACACAGATCAAAGGAATTTGTTAAATTTATGCCGAGATGGTACAATAAACACGCAATATTTGTTGATGTTTATTTAATCGTTTCTCTTTATACAAAAGTCTAAAAATGCCTATAAAATTGAATTTTTTTCATTTATTTAATTTGTTTTGTGATTTTCTTTCTGGATTTTAACTGTTTAAATTGGAAATTATGAAAAAAAAAAAATTCTCGAGCAAATGAAGTGACTCCGATATTCATGTTCAAATTATAATTGAAGGACATCATGTAAAATTGTAAAAATACATTATCTATTTCACAATTTAGGGGAATAGGAAAATAGGAATAAACGAAGTCGGAGCACGCCGATTCCTCAAACTATGACAACCCTGCAATTTTCTATCAATGATATTTTTAAATAGGGGTTTCTAAACACTTGCTAGAATATTCGTTGTGCTTTCCCATACAACGCAAATTATTATTTTTTTTGTATTTAAAATTAAGAATCTATAATTTTATAAAAAAAATAAAAATAGTTACAAACACATTTTGATTTTTAAATTCTGGTCACCCTAAATAAATATGAATTTAATTTGGATAAAGACGAATTTGATTTTGAAAAGGATGATTGTGTTCTGTAAAAGGTTGAATTTGGAATGCAAAACCTATAAATATGAAACATATAGGTACATACATTTAGAATAAAATTCGTGCGTATATGTACTCTATCTCCCAATAAAATGAAGTTGAAAGAAAGGCGATGCCAAACAAGCATTTATGTATACAAAATTTAATTAAGTCATTAAGAAATATTTTGTGCAGCGAACTTCGCAGAGTAAGCATTCCTTTTCTATTTTGATTATTAATTGATTTGTTTATTAACTTAATCCTTATCTTGTTATCTTCAGCAATTTACTACCATCGACGGAATTGAAGAAGCGGAGTATTGTGAAACCCGGAGTATTTATGATTACCTAACCAATTCTAATTATCATGGGGCGTAGGATTCGAAAATGTATAGTTTTCGAATCACAAAAACTATTCGTTAGCGATGTTTTGTATGAACAAAATACATCATTTTCGTTTCGTAAACAATTCGCTTTATTTAGAGGAATTTTATAGCTATAATTGTCTATAGCCTTTGAATGCCTTACATGTAGGTATTGGGATGACGTAATATTTAATTTAAATTGTTCTTTAAGTTGATATTGAGTTTGTAGGAAAAGATTTTTGCATGGTTACTTAAAAAATGTGTTTGTTTTTTAAATAAATTTACGATCAGGAGATATATTTTGAGCGTACAAGTACATTTGCGCCTAGAAGTGATATCAACAATAATAAAATATTCGTCTATCCAGCGCCAAGAATTTTTGGTAGATCACTAACAAATAATACCTGATCATTAGCATTAAGTAACGGCAAAACAGCATTGTGAATAAATTCACTAAATCCTTTATGTACATCAGCACTGCTATCAGCTTTTGATTATGCAGATTTATATACCATATTCCTAGTGTACGGTCTGACCAAAATGAAAAAAAATTCACTAGTTTTATGTCAAAATTCTAGCATAAAGTATTCGTGGATTTGGCTGTCGAATAATCGAAGACTCGAGTGCGTTCGAGTCGAATTCCCAAATAGCCCCCCTGAATTTGATTCGAACGTGTTCGACTCTTCGATTTATAAGATTCCTATTTGATTTAAATAAGAAATGAACGAATCTAATTCAATTCAAATAAGAATCCAATAATCAAAGACTCGAGTGCGTTCGAGTCAGAATTATCTGCCCTTGTGGTTTTTGGTAGATCAAACCAAGTTTACTGAAAGTCATAAAGGGCGATAAATAAATTCTGTAGACCATAATTACTGAGACGTATAGCTAATATTGTCTTGGATATATTCATGTTGATACATTTACATCAGTTAACAACAAGCTACTAGGGCCGAGTTGTCACATTCGAATTCCCTGAACCATATATGTACTTATTCAAAAATTTTGTTTAACATGTAAGATCATAAGTTATAATTGGTAAGGAAAATATGTAAAAATTAAAAACTAACTTTTTGTCTTTATTGCTCTAAACCAGTGCTTCTCCTAGGGAGCCGTGGAGCTTATGTCAGAGAGCCATAAAATATCGCCTTAATATCTCTAATAATCCGCACAATTATCAATGACCGCTACGGTTTTCTGTGCTGCTGATGGTTTCTGTAAGATATGTGATGTGTAAGTTCTTATTCTACTATCAAATCGAAAATTCCTAGGTTGTATTGCCGAGTTTTTTGTAGGGAATCAAATACCGATTTACCGGTTGATTACCGGACTATAGATCAATTTTTCAAATACTCACCGAACATTTATGTAACTATTTTCAGACAAAAATGCCTATAAAACACAAATTACTAATAATTTTTATAAATTGGTCGAAACCTTTACCTTTACACATTAAAATGGCATATTAGCCATTGTTGTCATTCTAATTTTCAGACTAAACATCTTTTGATTGATTTGCAAATCTACCCAAATCTGATAAAAATTCAATTAATCCGATTAATATATCATGAAAGTTGGCAATTAAGGAAAAGTATAGGCACCAGGTTTGCGGAATAAAACCCTTTAGGTATACTATTCAACGCAACAAACTTGACTACACACAAAAAAATAAAAGGTCACCACAACACCGAATCGGTGTTACATAGTGTCCCACCGATCGGATATTTATAATTTGAATCCAATCGGATATTATAATAAAAATGGCATAAAATACATTTGGATAAAAACTTTTACACCGCATAAAACCCAAACAGGAACATTCATCTTTAGGAAAACACATAGAGGTGCATTTTATTAAATCCAAAAGGAGTTTTTATAAAAATTTATCTTTTCGGATAGATAAAAATATTTATCCGTTATTCCGTTGATGCGTATTTAATTTTATAAAATATGTTCAGTTGGAGAAAAATAAAATACTTTTTCGGATAAAAAACCAATTAACACCGCACATTTTTTGAGTGTATGGTTTTTATCCCATTGGTATTTTATTTTAATGTACATATATGATTTTAATATGTTCCGAAGATTGTAAGAGAATTGAATCTTCTCATCAGGCCGCTGCGACTAGACTGATTGTATCACAATTTAAATTCTATTATACAGAAGGAATATGCAGGTTGTTTTAGCGAATTTAACTAATACAGCCAAAATCTCTTACAATTTTACTTTTTCACGAAAACTCCAAACGGTGTAAATATTTACTCCGATAGAACGAAAATAATCTCTGGGAAGTACTGTTTAAAAAAATCCGCTGTTGACAACTTTTGCGTTTACTCCGAACGGTGCAAAAGTATACTGTTCGATCCTTTTGGATATTTTAAAATTTGTACCCGATCTTGCGGAGTTAATATGGTACTATTGGATAAAAAATAAAGTTTTTTTCGGATAAAATACCATTCACACCGCAATATTTTTTTGTGTGTAGAATTATAAAACGAGTAGCAGATTTGTTTAAAGCAAACAATTACGAGGGATATATTTTAGTTAGCCTGACAACACTTTTTAACTTTAAAATTAACTTCCGTGGAGTTGAAAGTGCATTAACATAACTATTGCTAAGCTTTGTTTATAGACTCAAAACGACCATATGTATAAAACTTAAATTAAATGTTTGTTTTTATTTCTAGAGTATGCAAACCTCAATAAAATAACGAGGTAAATGAATTTTATAAAAATTAAAACAATGAAAAAATTGAGCGTTCAAATTTGACAAATTATGTGCTTATTTATAATTAATTTATATGGAAAGGATTAATATTTTTTAATTGTTTTCTAGAAAAGTAAATTGTTCAGTAAATTACGGATATTACAATTAAAAAATTACCGAGAACCGGTAATTAAAAAGTTCGGTAATTTTCGATTCCCTAGGTCTTTGAGACCAAAGAAAACTGATTTGATTAAAAAAACTGAACTATACTATCATCTACTGAGCTATCATTTTATATGCTATGGCAAGTTCGTTTTTTAAACAGCTAAGCGGGGCTAAGCTCTCAAATTGGTTTATTACATTGAAAATTGGTAGTTGAAAAAATCTAAAGCAAACTTTGTATAACTCTGAATTTTGTACAGAATAATTCAATTTTTTTTAATGTTTCCAGTACTTCTAGAATTTTCATAGTTCAATAAATCAGAAGAATATATTAAACTTAAATTTGGGGTTGGGGTTGAAATTCCAGAACCGAATATTCCAGACGTAAAATTTCATACCCAAAATTCCAGGACCCAAAACTCCAAAACCCAAAATTCTAACATTGAAAAATTCCAAATTTAAAGTTCAGGAAAAAAAATTGCATGAGTTGCATGAGTAGAATTGTAGAGGCTAACGGCTTCGGTAACTCTCCCTCCGAAGGGCTTTAGATTTGAACTTCGGGGGACGCAGGAGCCGGGATATGCAAACGGGATGGGGACATAATTCCAAACAAAAAAAAATTCTTCCATTATTCCAAAAATCTAAGTAACATTTATTTAAATTTTCCAAAATCCATAATTCCAAATTCCAAAATTCCATTACATATGTAATTCCAAAAAAAAAAATCCAAAACCTAAACTTCGCCCGTGAGAGTTACCGAAACCGTTAGCCTCTACAATTCTAAGTTAAATTAGGGGTTGGCCATGTATCACTAATACGTGTCATTAACAGATTCTATATAATCCGCTCCTACGTGCGGCACGTAGTGCGACATGTTTGCTAATCCCAGCTCCTGCGTCGCTCGAAGTTCAAATCTAAAGCCCGTCGGAGGGCTAAGCGGGAGGGAGCACAGCGAGCTCTCGCGTGCCCGTGAGAGTTACCGAAGCTGTTAGCCTCTACAATTCTACTCATGCAACTCATGTAATTTATTTTCCTGAATTTTAGATTTGGAATTTTTCAATGTTGGAATTTTGGGTTTTGGAGTTTTGGGTCTTGGAATTTTGGGTTTGGAATTTTACGCCTGGAATATTCGGTTCTGGAATTTCAACCCCAACCCTCAGCAAACATGTCGAACTGTGTGCCGCAATCTCTAATTTAACTTAGAATTGTAGAGGCCAACAGTTTAGACAACTCTCACGGGCGAATTTTAGGTTTTGGAATTTTTTTTTTGGAATAATGTTACGGAATTTTGGAATTTGGAATTAAGAATTTTGAAAAATTAAAATAAATGTTACTTAAATTTTTGGAATAATGGAAATGGATTTTTTTTTTTTTTGAAATTTTGTCCCCATCCCTTAAATTTGATTTTAAATACCTAAGTAAAAATAATTTGACACAAAAATTAAAAACCAACCGTCAAAACGAATTTAACTTTAGTTTAGTCATTTCGGTATCTGTTCTGCTCCACTCAAATCGCACATGACATAGAAAAGTGACACAACTCAGAAATTGAGATTTTGAGATAATTCGTCAAAAAGATGCGCAATGATCGATTTCATAACCTGAAATAGTGGCGTTTTCATATTTATTTTACAAAGCGGGAGACGCGACGTCTTAATTTTCTGTAAAATAATTGAAATTTTGAGTTGTGCCACTGTTCTTTGTCATGTGCGATATGTCCAGCTAAAATTTTTAGTTTAGGAGTTTTTACAGCTACATTTAATTTTTAATAGTTCCTGTGTTAATAGAATCCTGCCAAGTTTAACAACTTTATGGAATTCTACAATTTTTGCGTATAGGAATTTTTTTACCTGTAAATCAGATGAAGCTAAAAGAATACTTTGGGTTGGTAGAACATTTTTTTAAATTGGCGGGACACCACGGATATGAAACATCTGAGATCCTTGAACAAGAATGCCCAAAATGCTTAGCTGTAAATTCATTCTTATTGAATAAAAATTTTGGGAGCCCTGGATTTATTTTTTCGATTTTGGGGGCCGCAATATGAAAAAGTTTGAGCAGCACTGCCCTAAACAACAAAATTGCTGTGGTGAAATGGAATAATTTTTTCCCAAAATTTAGTATATGTACTTTGGAAAAAATAATACAAAAATACACAATTCGCAATTCCCTAGGAAAACCAAAATAGTGCCAAAAATCGGAATAGATAATAGACCTACAGATTTTGTTTACAAAATCTGTAGGCCGGTACACATTGAGAACGAGCGACGAGAACGAATTTTAATTTTTCACTAAATTATGTATGAAAATTGTTAAAATAGTGAAAACCGAAAGTTTTTAATTAACGATAAATTGAAATTTTCTATTAAATCTGCTAAAATTGTATATTTTATTTTTAGTAAATGCACGATATTTTAGCTGTCGTTAATTAAAAACATATACGGTTTTCACTATTTTAGCAATTGCCATACATAATTTAGTGAAAAATGAAAATTCGTTCTAAGGTGTATCGGAATTTTAATAAAATAAATTTTTCATTTTTGGCTTTTCGGTCGGGTTTGACGTAATATTTAACGAGATTAAAGTTAGCAGGAAATGAGTTTGACGTAAAATATCGCGATTTTTTTTTTCATTTTGGCCAGACCGAACATGTCCACTATGTACTAATTTTATTTCAGATTTATAAAAAAATCGCTAAAAGGCTCTCGATCACTGATCTTTAACTATACATATAATGAAAATACGTATTTAAAAGATGTATTGCGTCACAGAGACAAACATATTAAAATCTGCTTGTAAACAAAGTACAGTATATCGTTAAAATCTTACTCAGACTTAAAGCAAAATAATGTAGATTGCTCACATAACAGGTATTTGACTGAGAAGTTAAAAATAATTTTACCGCCAATTCTTACACATATGTACGTACATATTTCCAAACCAAATCTTAATTATGTACAATATGTATTATAAATTTTTTTTTTTTTTTTGGTAAGATAACAAAATAACTAAAATTTATTCGACTTACCGTTGGGTTCACTTGCATAAAGGTCAAATGATTTTCGTAATTCCTCGTCAAATTGTTCGACATTTGGATGTGCTGCACGTTTATCAGCTACTGGAATAAGATTTGAATTGCATCGCGAATTCTCGTTTCTATATGCATAATTATGTTTAAAAGAAAAAAAAATGTTGATAATACAATAAAGATAATTACAGATCACACATTGCATTTCGTATACTATATATGTATGTACGTACTTAAACGTAAGTAAAATTTGATTATCACCCCAGCACATGTTCAGCCCACTGCGATATGTAACATTTTTTAATATCCATTCTGATGAAACCATGGCCGTATTATGACCATGCAGTAGTGCACCTTTTGGTAATTTCCGTATCAATTTAAATATTTCACTTTTTTCAATTAACGGTTTCGCTTGAAAGAAATGCATGGTTACTGGTGATTGTAATGGATCTTCAACCGCTTTTTTTATCTCATTCGCTTTCAATTCCATCACAATCTCGTTGACATCTTGTTCAACTTGATTAAATTTTTTTCGCAATTCACTACCAAATCGTAATTCACTTTCTGCTTGGATGAGGTGTTCTCGTTGCACGAGATACGAATCGTTAGAGTTACCTTTAAACAAGATTAAGAAAAATGTTTGTTTATTTATTTACAACACACACGACATATTCACCACACAAACAATATTTAATTTGTATATTAAAATATTTACTATTCATGACGACGACGTAGCACAACACTTTAACGAAAAATATTAGTTGTAATGAAATAAATATTTTAAAAATCATGAGTACACCACAATCTACAGCTGCTAGAGCGTAGCATAAATTTCATTCACAAAAAAAAACGAAAAAAAATTTATTTGGTTTTTAATCTTTATCATTCAACGTGCGAGACTAGAATAAAAGTTCTTTAGTTTAAATTCAGAAATTGATCGCTTTAAAAATTCGACCAAAATACGATAACGATCAGTAAAAAATTATCGTCGTTTTGTTATTTTAATTAACATATCGACGGCTACAAAGTTATGTTATCTACGTTTTTTATATTCTTACAGTAAGCGATAAAATCGATCGGACTTACAATGAAGATATTTTACAATGGACTAACAAAATTTAATAATTGTTCATGTTTGAACGTGTTGTGGTCACAAATTTAATTTTCTTATCGATAAACCAGTAAAACGATTTTAAGAAATTTTTTAGATACACGGTAATGCACGGTAGCTGTCGATATTATGTAAAGTGGTTTTGCGCTTGAAGTGGATTTTGAAGTGGGAATCACATAAGAACTTTAGTTGATCGTTTTTATACTGAATTCAAAATTTTCCTAATTTTTATGTTTCGAAATAAAGCTGAATACTAAAATTGAAGTTTTAGGTAAAGTTTTTTTACTTTTCGTACTATACTACAATATATAAGGAAGTTAATAATGAGATAGTATTGTAATCGTGGAAAAATATTGTTCAAGATTTTCCCATTTCTTGACTAATTAGGTTATCACTCAGTGGCACTTTTGTGGTTTTTTCGAAGAATTTGAATTTGGAATTGATTTATTATTTTTTATTTAATAAATATTACAAATGAATACAATTCATCTAGTAACTTATCTATGTTGTTAACTGTTGGAGGAGTAAACAAATTGGTTAACTCCAAGTTGGTTACTTCAATAATTCAGCCGATGATTTTGATGTTGACTAAGGCACTGTACGTGTTTCTTCACATATTTCTTAATTTCTTGACTGACGTAATCCATTTTTATATCATCATGAAGGTTATCATTCCGTATGTACCACGGTGTGTTGTTACCCTGCACCACTGCGAGTCTACTATCCCCGGGCTAGCTCTATTCGGTGAGGTGATTAAATTCTTACACTGAGTTATCAACCCAGTGGATTTTCCTAATGCTTCTATTCGGGGGCGGTATAGTTATAGGTGCAAATGTTGCACTGCAACAGGGCGCAAAAATACACAAATATTTAATGGGCGCAATAATTAAATTAAATACATCGCCTGTCATATTAACATTAATAAAATTATAATTTAATTTATTAAACTAAATTGTAGTTTCATACGAAAATTCAACGTCTATTATTCGAATCATAATCGATTTACCCATAATTTACTTTGATAAACGATAAAAGATAATTTCGAGATGAGTACCTAAGCTCAGTTAATTGTAATAGTTGATATTGCATAATATTCGTTTGAATAACATTGTTTTGAAGTTAAAGTTCAATTAATGTCAATCGCTTTGATTAATGTCAATCAGATCAGCTGTTATTACTGTTTTTGTGCAATAGAGTGATTTGGTTGGTAAAACCGGTGATTTTTTTGATATATAAACGATTTGATTGATAAAGTCGGTGTCGGTTTTATTTCTTGTTTTTTACATATTAATCATCTATTGGTGTTTAAAATCAGTGCGAATAAAAAATTATCGGGATGTGAATTGCGAAAAAAAATCGCGATCATTTGGATAAAACACAGGCAAGTTTTTTGCTAAAATAATTAAAAAATAATTTACCTCTAGTAGGTACACATAATTCTGCGATTGAAGACACTACTACGATTAGTTGTACTTTAAATTATTGTAATACAATACAGTCTAGTTCAAATGCTCCTCTGATTGACGATCAAATAAATCTAGATCCAAATTTAGTATCTAGATCTGTTGCACTAGATAAAAATGATTTAGCAAAATTAAGTGTTGATCAAGATGTCTTAAATTCTTCTCACGGAGATGAACATAAATTGCAAGTTTTAGTGGATTTAAGTGATCCAGCGAAATGGCCAAAACTAAGTGTATAAAGATTGTTCAACTAATTGTAGAAAATGGTCCCGTGCAAGTTGATAATATAAAGTTCCCTATCTATATATATAAAAAGAAGTGTACATTTTGATTGTCACTCCATAACTCGAGAACGGCTTAACCGATTGCCATAACATTTTTAGGGAAGGTGCAGGGAGGAGTTATGATGGTTAGTTGATTTTGAAATCCAAAATCGGTCCAGTCATTCTCGAGTTATGATTTTTTTCCTGAAATGAACTCGCTCTTTGTAAAACAACAACAACAAATACCCGTATAATCGAAAAATTGCAAATATCTCGAAAACGGTGCGTCTGAGCGAAAAAATAAGGGCACTTCGCCCCCCCCCCACACCCTATGCACACACTTTATGATCGATTGGGTATGGTCCCAGCCCCTCCTCTTGAAAAAATTCCCGTAAAACGGGAAAATGTATCTGGTCCTTTCGGTTCTAACGGGTGTACAGTGGGCCCGGCGTAAACAATCAAATTTGATATTTTTTTGTATTAGATGCGAATATTTTTTACTTTAAATTTAAAGTTTTAGTTTCTTAAGTTGAAATCTATTTTCTTTGAAATTGAATAATTTTCAAAACTTAAAACCAAAGATTTTAAATCCTTAAAAATAAAACCTAAATTCCTTTGCGCAAAAAATATAGGGAAAATATCTTAATTTTAATTGGTAAATTCTTAAATTTGAAGGATTATTTTTCTGGGTGTACTGTAATTCTGTAAAGTCGATTAAATACATTTGCAAATATGGCAATAAAGGCAGTGATATGGCTGTTTTTGGAGTAGCTGGTGACAATAGCAATGATGAAATCGCACACTATCAAATGGGGCGCTACATTAGCACTAATGAAGCTCTTTGGAGAATTTATTCATTTCTAATCCATGAGCGATATCCTGCTGTTGTTCATTTGGCTGTTCATCTTGAAAATTGCCAGCGTGTGTATTTTACCGATGCAAATGTACAGCAGAGAGCAACACAGCCACCAGCAACAACATTAACTGCATTCTTTCAATTGTGTGAAAGCGATGAATTTGCCAGAACCTGTTTATGGCCAACCGAGTGTTTTGTTTTGCAGATACCATGGGAAGATTATACACAGTTCATCCAAACAATGCAGAATGTTATTATTTGCGGTTTGTTGTTAGTAAATGTTGTTGGACCACGTTCATTTCAACATTTGCGAAGAGTAAATGGTCATTTCCGTGTGACGTATCGTGAAGCATGTGAGCAATTAGGTTTACTTGAAAATGATGCGCATTGGGATTTAATGCTTCATGATGCATCGATTGCTTCTTCTCGACATCAAATACGTATGTTATATGCCATAATCATGCATGTTTTCCATCAAATCAACTTGAATTGTGGAATAAATACAAAGATTTTATGGCAGAAGACTATTCGATTGGAATGCGTCATCACACAAGAAACGCTGATTTGCTGATTTCATTGGAAATGTATAATGAGGCATTGATAGCGATTGAAGATATGTGCCTAACGATTGCAAATAAAGCATTAGGGCAATTAGGTTTGTCACCACCCAATCGTCTAATGCATGATTTATTTGATCGAGAATTGCAACGTGAACAACAGTATGATCCCAATGAATTGAAAACATTTGTGAATTTGAATGTTCCCAAATTAAATGACCATCAAAAACATGTCTATGATACCATCATGCAAGCTGTACAAAATGAAGTCGGTGGATTATATTTTCTGGATGCGCCTGGTGGTACGGGAAACATTTGTGATATCACTGATTTTGGCAGCCATTCGATCGCAACGAAAAATTGCATTGGCACTTGCTTCGTCGGGAATCGCTGCTACTCTATTGGATGGTGGACGAACAGCGCACTCTGCATTAAAATTGGAGTTGAATGTGCAGGTGTGCTTATATTTATTGATTGATCACTTTAAAATTTAATCGATATTATTGTAAAATATAATTATTCTCAAATGAACAGGTGATTGAACATCCCACGTGCAATATTTCAAGAAATTCTGCGATGGCAAAAGTTTTGCAACAAGCAGCAATTATTCTTTTGGATGAATGTACAATGACGCATAAAAAATCGCTGGAAGCATTACACCGCACAATGAAAGATCTACGTCAGAATCAAGAAATTTTGGTGGTGCATTGATATTATTGTCAGGCGATTTTCGTCAAATATTGCCTGTGGTTCCACGATCAACACCGGCGGATGAGATCAATGCATGCTTAAAGTCTTCTCTTCTGTGGCGACATGTGCAAAAATTGACATTGAACATAAATATGCGCGTTCAATTGCACAACGACCAATCTGCAGATCGGTTCTCGAAGCAATTGATAGATATTGAAAATGGCAAAGTTCGAGTCGATAATACAAATGGATTGATTACATTGCCGAACAATTTTTGTACCATTCTCCAATTAACAGAAGAGTTGATTGAAAGTGTGTTCCCAAATATTGTTCAAAATTACAGGAATCACAATTGGTCGAGAGAACGCGCAATACTGGCACCAAAAAATTTAATCAGATTTGTTCAGTCACATGAAAATAATGCCAACCATTTACAATATTTTAAATCATGGAAAGAATTAGAAAAACGCTTAAGATTAAATACAACTATAAATTTTGATCTTCAACGACAAATGACTGCAGAAGTTCGACACTGGGAGGGAGTGCTTAGGCGGTTAATAATATTTGTTGAATTTTCAGGAACACAATCACTTGAATTTCGGGGAAAATCTGAAGTGTTGTATGATCCAAGTAATGGGAATTTTCTAATTTTCTAAAACTAGTTGAATTTATAAGTAAATTTGATCCTGTGCTTTCTGAACACCTTAGAAGAATAAATAATAACGAAACTAAAAACAAATACTTGAGTAAAAACATTCAAAACGAGTTAATTCAAATTATCTCACATTCAGTAAAAGATAAAATTATTTCATTAATATTAAATGCAAAATATTATTCTATAATAGTTGATTGTACTCCAGATAAGAGTCATGAAGAGCAATTAACGTTAATTATTCGATTCCCTTGTTATCAAAGCTCTATATTTGAAATCAGAGAACATTTCATAACATTCTTAGAAGCCAACGATGCTAAAGGAGCTGGTCACACTGAAATTGTATTGAATGAATTGAACGAAATGGGACTCTTACTAGAAAATTGTAGATGTCAGGGTTACGACAATGGTTCAGACTTGAAAGGCAAACATATTGATATGCAAAATCTTATATGAACTAAAGAGCTATGGGGTTTTTTCGTACCGTACTCGTCCCACACATTAAACTTAGTTGTTAATGACGCTGCACAATTCTTCCGAGATACTATTAGTTTGTATGTATTCTTTTCGAGTTCTTTTAAAAGATGGGCAGTATTAAAAGACATATTAATAAATTGTACTCTTAAACCAATCTGTATCACAAGATGGGAAAGTCGAATTGACGCCCTAAAACTATTAAAAGGACAATTGGATGATATTTATGAAGCTCTTATCGAAGTTTCAACGTTTGGTGATGCATCTACAATGAATATTGCAAAAGCTTTGTGAAGTAAAATTGTAGAATTTAAGTTTATATGCGCATTAAATATTTGGCATAAAATTTTAGAGACTATTAATATAGTAAGCAAATACATACCTCCAAAAACCCAAAATGAATACTTTAGTTGCAATAAAACAACTTCAATCTACAATAAAGACTCTTCAAAAGTTGAGAACAGACGACGAATTTGAAACTTTTTTGCAAATATCAAAAAAATTGCTGACTAACTAGAAGTTCCCAATTACTTTCCAAACCCAAATGTTTTACGATCTCGTCGAAACAAGTCTTTATTTGGCTATGAAAGAGTGGATGAACCTATGTATTGTGGACCCACGGCAAAAATTTAAAATTAAATTTTATTTTAAAATCTTTGATCAATCAATTTCATCAATTACAGAAAGATTTCAGCAATTATCCGAACATACAAATATTGAAAAATAATTGTAATCATTTAAAAAAGGTGTTAACTATAACGAAACTACTTCAGATATTGACGATAAAAGTTATCAACGTTATTGGTACCGAACACTGTCACTCTTGATGTCCTTAACTATATTTTTAGCAACAACTTAGAACTTGCATTTCTAAATATAGTCATTTCTTTTCAAATTTTGCTAACAGTGCCTGTTTCTGTAGCAACTGGAGCTTCTTTCAGCTTTTCTACAATAAATTAAAAATTATTAAAAATTATGTGAGGAGCACTATGTCATAAGAAAGATTAAATGGCTTAGCTTTTATATCAATCGAAAAAGATGTTAGAAAAATCGACTACCCTGCCTTCATCTGCCAGTTTTGCAGCCAAGGTTCTATAAGTTTCAATCTGCTGTATTGATTTTCCATATGTTATTGTTCAGTGCTACAACTCTGTATTCTTTTGTATTAACCGATTTCATTAATGATTGGATAGTACCATATTCAGTTACGTCGATAATGTTGTTAGTGGTGGTGCCGATTCCTTAATATTGGCAGGTTGATTTTCCTGATCGGGTATATTTTGTTGATTTAAATTAATTACACCTGATGTTTATGTTCAGTTTGAAGCTACAATTTCTGGAGAAGATTCTGCGTTCCTTTTTTTGCAGGTTTTTCCTTCCTGTTGTTTTTTAGGATCCAGTTAATTTTTTCTCCTAATTCTTCTTCGTCAGTGTGGGATTGTATAGCATGCTGTTGATCTGGTTTCTTGGCTTGCAAAGCATTCTTCTATCTTAATAGTTTTTACTACTTCGTTAATTAACTCAGATGTAGTTTTTTCAATCATTCTCAGTTGTCCGCGGATTTCTTCATTTTATATCTCAACACTTATAGTTGAGGATGTTGGTGATCTTGGCATTATGGAACTTCTTCCAAACGGGTTTTCAGAGTTCATTACCTCTGAAGTATTGCGGTCATTTGATATCGACGACTCTAAGCCAGCTTGCTCACCCTCCCCTTTTCGAGTCCACCATATTGGTTATTATATTCAGGAAACCATCCCTAGCTAGTTTTGGTCTGCGAATGGTATTTTATTTCCCATCTACCCGCCGACAAGTCGTAGTGTTTACTCCTATTCGCCACCTGGGGACCAGGCCGATAGAAGGCTAGCAACTTCACACGGGCATTGATTTTGGATGGGTTGGAATCATATGTGTCTGTTAAACGCAAAACTTACTCTTCTCTATGATATTCCATTTTGAGACAAATCAAAAATACTAGTTCCTTAGCAAAGCCTTAATTATAATTTGTTCAGATTTTTTGTTAATTAATTGCGAATATTCATTCTTAAAATATTTATCTGGATCATTGAAAATTAGTAAATTGAAAGATAAATCAATTTAAAAAAAAAATAAGGTCGTTTCTGCTACATCCGATTGGGTAAGGTATATTTTGTTATAAACAGCTTATGTGATAACGAAGGTTCTGATTTGAATTAAAAAACCATTGGTCTTAATGATTAGAAAATTTATTATCAAAGTAATACAACATTTTGATAATATTATAAAACAATATTAGATTCTTAAATCTACACTGTCCACAGGTTCCACAAAAAAACAGAAAACAGCTTTTCCGATTTAACTGCAACATTAGTTTCAAGAATTACAAGGGCCATATTTTGAATTGTTTCCCTTTCTTTACTACCGAATTAATAGCTCCTAATTCGGATTTACAGGCACCTTCTCCGCGAATTCCCGCCGATCCATTTTTTAGCCTACTGATAATGAATCGTTTTTAATTATTGAATTTAAAGTGGCATCGATCAGGTGCGGATTACAAGTAGCAAAAGCAGCATTTTTTCAATACCGAATTAGGCATTTGGAGCTGCCTAAATTAATGACAGTTGGGTTATCCTCATACAGATCTATGTATTCCTCGGTGGTATGTCGCGACCTTAGAATAACATAGTTCTATGTTCAATACTGCAGTATTGGACAGATTACTTGCAGTAATTGTGATTTTTCATAAATTAGGAAGTCCCAGTGAATTTTACTTCGGATCGGCCAACCGGAAGTGGCCATTTTATTGGGCCAGAAAATTTGTTTTGCAAATGTCTCAAAAAGTATAAGGTTTACAGAAAAACTAGTAGATACAAAATGTTTCCAAACAATAAAAAAAATTCACAAAAAAACTATCAGTTAATTTTCGACCTTGAGATTTTTGGGGTCCTTGATTCCGAAAAATTGGGTTTTAAAGTATTGTCTGTTGGTCTATATGTCTGTCAGTTTATAGCCCAGATGTTTAACCAATGAAACTGCAGCTTCATGTCCAATAGCTCCCAGTTTCCGTGAACCAGAAAATTTATTTTGCAAATAGGTATCTCAAAAATATACAATTTACAGAAAACATGGAAAAAATTTAAAAAAATGTTAAGTTTGCAAGAAATTTGCATAACAAGTTTCTCAAAATTCGCTGTTCGTAAAAGAAAGTCGTGTGTTGGCCACACCTCAATTTTAATTTTTATAAATAAGCAAAATCTTTTCAGATACAACCTTTTACTGAATTATGGCGTTGAAAACTAAATTTAATAAGGTTCTAAACAACCATAAACAACTCTCTATCAATTATGGAGGGAATTTTAAAAATAAGTGTGTGTTCTGTCACGTGATCATAGAAATTAAAAATTTCAAATAAAAACCAGTAAACAAACCACTATCGCCTCGTTTATCTAATTTAAAATATAGATGGTCCTCTACTTCATAGGAGTCAGAAATACGATATTTTGCGTTTTTAAAAAATGTTGTATAGCGGATGACAAGTATGAACTTTATGCTGGGGTACACAAGAGTCCCTCTATGTGATCCATTGTGTTGGTCGCTGAAGCGATCTCATTGCCGGCACGCCCATGGCTGCCTGATTCCATATTGCACAAAATACCGTCTTGGTGGTTGATAAGTGAGCAGCCATATTAAAGATATTCAATTTCGAGAGATAATATGATGAATCAAAGTTGCTCTTAGGGCACGTGATGACTTTCTGCATATCAAAGCAGAAGGAATACCAAATTTCTTATCAGATGTTTTTAATTCTCTCATTATTGATTTTAAAACATCATGGGCTTCGAAAACATCTTCATTAAGCCGAGACGTATCGATTTTATTGAGCTAGCAAACACTACATCGGTCTGATTTCGGCTTAAAAAAGTCAAGGTGTAATTTTGTATTAAAAAAATACTTCTGTAGAAGCTCCTTGACTGGCACAGTCCTTAATTCATTGCATTTTGTTACAAACAAGTCGAACATCTTCAGTCACGTTTAAATTACAGTTCAAATATTTTTTCTATTCTTTTTTCATCACTTAGAACTTTTTATTTGACTATTTCGCTTATTAGTGAAAATATTTAAACTCTAAAAATACCATTGGAGAGACCGTCCGCGTTTTAGCGGTTATACTTATATAATTATTTGTTTTTTCAAAAATGTTAGATATAACCTTATTCTCACGGCATGAGAAAAATTATTTTAATTTTTTAATGTTTCTGGGAGCTTTCATGTTCAACTAGTGTGAGCAATTTAGAGCGGATTAAATTGTATGGAGAAAAAAATTTTAGTCTGAAGACTCCACTTTTCTGTAAATTCATTGTATTTGAAGCAAAAATGTCCACTACACCATATGGCTACGGTGAATTTCGAGCCTGCATAATTTCATTTGAAGATTTTTTTTTATATAGAGTGAGTTTTTTAAAATGCCAGGCTTTTATCTCGAGAACGGTGCTGGATAGGAGAAAATTACTTGTAATGAAATTTGTTAAGGGTCGAGGGGACATCAGATGGTGACCTTTAATTCGACCTTAACCACGACCTTCAAGGTCATTTGATGGTCAAATTGATTGTTTTAAATGAAAAACCCTATTTTTGGACCTCTGATTCGGAAAGGGCACAAAATTTTACGTTCAGATAGGAAGTTTATTCTCTTCTTTTGAATGACTTTCAGATGCTAGTTCAAGGACAAACTACTAAATAATATGAAATAATCAGCAAATAATGAATTTTAATGGGGAATGACTTAATTTAAATTTGTTGGCACCATCACCAAAGGTACCAACTTAATATTGTGTTAGTATATTCCTCATTTCATTATTTGCAGATCATTTCTAATTATTTACTAATTTGTCCTTGAACTAACACCTGAAAGTCATCCAAAGGAAGAACCTAAAATGCTTATCTGAACGTAAAATTTTGCGTTTTTTATGAATCTGGGGTCAAGAATAGGGATTTATATTTAACAAATTCAATTTAACCTTTAAATAACCTTGAAGGTCGTAGTCAAGGTTGAATTGAAGATCGCCATCCGATGTCCCCCTCGATCCTTAACAAATTTCATTAAAAGTAATTTTCTCTTATCCAGCACCGTTCTCGAGATAACGCCTGGCATTTTAAGAAACTCACTCTATATAAAAAAAAATCTTCAAATGAAATTATGCAGGCTCGAAATTCACCGTAGCCATATGGTGTAGTGGACATTTTTGCTTCAAATACAGTGAATTTACAGAAAAGTGGAGTCTCCAGACCACTTAAAAATTTAATCCGCCCTATGAGCATATTTCCATTATGAATGTGTTTTTATTTTGCCTTCCACAACAGCCACATATACTTAAGTCGAAGCTTATGAACGTTATTGTTAAAAATAGTTATAACGGGACGGGTACCAGCGACAAGACCATAGTCTTATCACTGTAACTCGCCGTTAACCAGATCATGGGCCAGAGATCTGATATGATTTTAGTAGCCAACTAGGCTTCAGAGATGGTTGTGGGAGAAGGTTGTCAGACTTGGCCTATGCTTGAATAAACCGCTGAATTTGAACTTGTGGAACCATAAATACTGGCAAGGAGATGGACCTGAGGCGGCAAGCGGAAAATTAATGGAAGAATAGAGAACGGTCATCACCCGGCGTGTGGAGATGGGCCTGGAACGCTAGCTTCCCGAGAGATAAGGCTCTTATCCAGGTGAGTCCTTGGTAAATCACCAAGAGGAAACTTCATCTTTCCTCCTGATGCCGTATGTTTGATGGTACCGCGGACTTCCCTGAGAGAATACCCATCCCTCAAAGGTCGCTTCAGTATGTAGTTCTGGAGTGAAAATATTGAAACCACGCGAGACCAAACAAATATATAACGGAGATACTTAAATGAGAGACATACCATATTAAAACCAACTACCCAATATGATCAAACCGACACTTCGATCTGAGACATGAACCATCCGTCACGAAAACAAGTGACGCAATTTGTACCCTGCCGAGCGAGTTCATCTGACTGTTCATCCCCCCCGCAATACTGAAGTGCCCTGGCACCCACGTTAAATGGATGTTGAACTGGTCTGCCATCTTGTTAAGAGACGAGAGAAATCTCTGGGCTCATCCAACGTAAGCTCGTAGCGTTTAATAGCGGCCTGGCTGTCCGTAAAAATGCAAATATCAGTAACAGATACTACTTTACATCTCAACCAATCCACGACCTCTGCAATAGTCGGGGAGTCGAAATAAGAAGTTCACATTTAGTTCCTCACAGAAAATACCACAACAAACCCTACCATCCGTTTTTGAACCATCCGTCCGAGTTCAACATCTCTTCACTCAGCCAGTCCTCTCTGGAGGGAATATCAGTGCGAAACCTTTACTCAAAAGATGGTAAATGATGAAATCATGGAATCGGTGGTACCAACTACGAGGGATGTCCCTGTTACCCAAAATGGGTGAGTGTCCTGTATTACTACAGATCCACATGGAAATGGTTTAACCCTTATAGGTATGCTCGCTGCCATTTGAATGCCCAGAATTTCTAGGGGTATGGGATGGAAAAACCTCAACGCTCGAGTGGGTGGGCTGCTAAGTACACTACTAATACACAAGGTGGAAGTTCTCTGAATTTTCATCAGCAACTTTTGGTTAGCCATATACTGTTTAAGGCTGGCCATAAAACAGCAATACCGTATAAAAATATGGGTCTTATCGCTAACGTATAGAGCCAGTACACGATGTGGGATTCAAAACCCCATATTTTTAAAATATTAGGCTTCCAGCTAAGTTTGCTGTCCAAAATAAGACCCAGATATCGCTTTATCAGTAAAGGTCAAGCTAATACTATTTAAAGTAAGAGGATTAAACTGAAGAAGTTTGTATTTTCTACAGAAGAGAATCACCTCAGTTTTACGTGAATTAACGTTTAGTCCACAACTGTTGGCCCATTTAGAAAGAAAACCAAGCGCGCTTTGCATGCGCTCTCTTAAGGTACAAGGACACTTAGCAAAGGCATCAATATAGACAACTGATCCGCATAAGCAACCACCCTAAAACCTTGCCCCTCCAGGTCCAGTAATAGTTTATTTATGACCAAGTTCCAAAGAAGGGGGGACAAGACTCCACCTTGCGGTGTGTCTACACCTACAAATCATTTCAACAAAGCCTGAGCTATTGCCACAGGTTTAACGTTGCTAAACGCACCTTCTATATCCAGAAAGGTTACCACGGAGTATTCCTTAAATTCTGGGGATTACTTGCATATTCAGATTTCAACAACCTCCGGTTCAATAGTGCCTCTAACGTAAGCTTCCTATATGTCTTTCCGACAAAGGTCAGAACTCGGAATTAACGTCTTTGGGTTGGTAATGAGAGTTTTTCCCGCCTAAGGTATAAATATTACGATTACGTCAGTCCATTTCCTAGGAATGTGGAAAATTTCTAGGCTGGCTCTAAAGATAACTTTCAACCAGGGTAAAGCCAAGTCAATGGTTTGCTGAACAGCCGCAAGAATAATGCCATCAGTCCAGCTGATTTATATGGATTAAAGCTGTTGATTCCCCACACTATCTTCCTCCTGCTTATTATGCGACTTTCAACGCCTAAATCCACAAAAGCACTCGGCACTTCGGGCACCAGTTCATAGCACTCCGGAAAGTAGCTTATCAGTACTAACTCCAAAGATTCAGTGCTAGTTGTGTTCCAAGAACCAATCGGTCGCTGGAGATGACTAGGGATGATAGGACTTGCAGCCAGTACTTCGCGTAACCTTGCAACCTCCAAGTACTGCTGTATTTTACCACAGTAGAGGTTCCAGGCACTTATTTTGTCACTGCTTATTTCGTACTGAACTTCCTTATAGCAGGCTAAATACGCAGCCGTTCTTGTTTTCTTGTTTTTCTAAAAAGCATTTTGTATTTTTGACGAGATCTTTGGAGCTGTTTCGACCACCTAAACGGCCTTTGTTTACCCAAAGATCTACTCAGAGGAGATGCTCCCAACATAGCTACATGTAAAGCATCAGCAAGCTTGTCTACTAAGTAATCCTGCTCCTGTGTGGATACAGGGGGTTTTGGAACCGGTACTGGCAATAAATTATCTAGAATGATTCTAAACGTACCCCTTTTTGTGGCTTATATAATCACTTCATACTGAAAATAGCAGTGATCAGAAAAGAAATGGTCATCAGACACTTTCCAATCCACCGAACTATCCTTAGTAAAATCTGAGACAAGCGTAATATCTAGCACCTCTTGTCTGTTTCTGGTTATAAAAGTGGGCTTACACTCAAATTTACATATTTGAAGATTAGTACAAAGAATAAAATGAAGGAGTAACTCACCTGTCTCGTTTGCAGCCGTACTTTACCATATTGTGTGGTATGAGTTCACATCACTGCCCAGGATGACTCCAACTTTTCATTTTTGAGCATCTATTAAAGGACCTCCACGAATTGCAGGTGGTATGTCATCATCTTCATTTGGTAGATAGGCTGATATAAGCCATAGATTTAAACTACAAATATCAATGCCAGGCACCACTACATCTGAGTGACTGTAATTAAACAGCACAAAAACAAGTACCTTCCTTTATGGCAAGCATCACTTTATAGTTTGGGGCCTTAAGTAACTCAGTCTCCAATGACACATGGCTCCTGAATCAGGATAACAACAACTTTAACAATTTAAATTTTGAACAGCAGAGCAGGCTGCTTTGCAGTGGTGTAAATTGAGCTGCAGCAGCCTCTACCACCGTTGTGTCGAAGTCTTCCTGGAGCCCACATACTGCCTCCAACGATTTGGACATCTCAGAGTCCAACAAGTGTATTTCAATAATTGTTCATCGGTACAAGAAATATTTTCAGGTGCCCAAGAAAAATTTTGCGGGGGGCCCGTCATTTATAGTTACGGTAACGGGAGAGTTAAAGAATAATTTTTTTTTTTCGAGCCAGAATATATTTTAGAAAACGAGAATATAAAAATTGTTATGGCAGTAGCCATTGAACGCTTGTTTAAAATTTGTTTTCCTAGTCACTCCTTATATAAAATGAATGTGAAGAGAGAAATTGACAACATTTGTATTCTAATTGCAGGGTGCCATTAATATTTTAGTATAAAACTTAAATTAGAATTTATCTCGGGTTAGCTTAACTTAGTTTAACCTCGTCAATTGAAATACCGTGATTTGCATGCGACCAACTCAGACAAATAAATCACTCTCAGTATAATTATTTAGGAAAATATCTAATATCTAAATTTAACCACATTTTTGTGACGCTCGTTACATAAACATTCTGTTTTAACTATTGAGCAGAATGTTTATGTAAAGCATCACAAAAATGTGGCTAAATTTAGATATGTTTACGACCAGATCATAAATAAACAAATTAAATTAATTTGTTTAGAAATCTAACGTAATTGGGTTATGTAAAAATAAATTATAAACTAAACACTTGATAATCCATAAAATCAGGGGAATCACAGAAAATTGCTGTCTTTGTTATGTAAATATCGTAGAAAAGTACGTCTATAATCTGAAATCGTTTATTTTGAATGAGATTGTAAGTATTTTTGTAGTTAAATAGCGCAAAAATTAAATAACGTGTGATGATGACGCGTTCATAAAGAAAATGTTTTTTTTTTGTCTATTTGATTATGATTACGTCAAACCAATAAAAGCAAAGTTAAAATTTTTTATTTTATTTCGACTCAAATATGTATTGCCAACGGCAAAAGAATTTTATTAAATTGATGTTACGCATGTAAGCAGCTGATTATTGTTTGCTTATCATATCGGACCCTAATTTTGTGTAAATCACCGTAATTTATTGCAATGCCCGTCATTTTTAAACCATCCATGAAAACTAGACGGTACAGCACAAGGTGTTTGAAAAACACATCTACCAATTTCTTGCCAACTTTTTGCACACAATACCAACAGTGTAACACAATTGACCATTTCGTTTCCGTACACAAGCACCGACAAGACAACACCATCATCTTCATTCTGTTGATTAGGGCTGGGCACAAAAATTGGTTCACTTGGATATGCGTTCGTTTCACACCACATATATTCCCGTTTATTGATCACATCAATTTTTAATAGTCGCCCTGGTATTGTGGCATTCACCTGGGCACCAATAGCATAAAAATATTGATAATGTTTACCTAGTAAATATAATGGGTTTGTTTTATTAAATAATAAACGTGAAAACGATTAAAGTGTTAGCTTACCTAAATAGTTATTTGAAATCGTTGGAAATTCACACGGAACTGTTGACAACAATTCTGGATGGCAAATGATCGAGTTACTTTGATATTTGAAAGCAGTTGCTTTCGTATTAGGCAAGGTCACTAGTGATGTATTCGAATTAGTATTTCTCATCTTTTTAATCAGCGGGAATACGAACCGTAGTGCTTTTGCTCGAATAAAATCGTAATATTCATTTTTATATTTGGCCGTTCGCATTGATTCAACGTAGAGTTCATTTAAAATTGAACCATCCTGATAGGAGCATATATCTAGTACTATATGGTTATTAACTTCGTACGCGTTAATGATGTGCATATAGAAAAATGCGTCTGTATAAAATTTGTATTTTAATTTTCCGGTGACACAATCTATGATAAAAATACGTGATTTTAATTTAGTATTCCATTTGAGACTCGAGACTATTGGATTTGTGGTGAATCGCATTTTTATCATCGATTTGACTGAAATTGACATCGGTTGTTCGACGAGAACAAAATAGTTTTTTGTTTTTCCAAATGAATGCATATAGCCTGGATTAAATTTGCGGGAGACTGGTATCTTCGATACTAATTCTGCATCGCATAAATTTTTTTTGTTACTTGGAAAACGATATATAGCGTACGCTGGACCGTTTACTGTTAGCAGACTACCCAAATTGTATGCGGTATCATCTTCGGAGATTATAGGATGTGCCGTGTGGGCAACAATTTTCAGATCATTGAACAAATTTACCCGTAGCTTTGTTTCGAGGGTAGTTGGATCTATCCTAAAATAATTTACCACCAAATGTGTTAAAAGTTTATTTTGTTGGTTATAAAAATATAAATTTGTTACCTGTGAACCACGGAACTATCGGTCATCGCATAATATTCATCTGCAATTGGAATTATTGAAACATTTGCGTTATCCGTGAGACCTTCACCAGGCGTGAATATCGATGTCAGTTTCGAAAATATGCTTTGACATGGATCTGGCGCTTTTGCCGTACCAAATTCGGTTAATACAATTCGATTGGCGGATTTATTGCTTTTGTATGATTGCGAATTTAGAAATTTGCATTGATACGTAACACGTCCGTCCGCAATGGCAAATCGATGCAACAAAGCAGCACTATCAAAAATATGTTTGAATTCCGTTGTGCCAACTTTTAAGTCTCCCGGTCCATTTCGTAACAACGAACCGTTCAACCAATTTGGTATTTCACCTTCAACTCTACCATTTACGGGTTGATTGATCTCTTGGTCACACGATCGCATCCAAATATTGTAATCGTAATATATACTTTTATCGTTGGTCACATTTAAAATTTCGCTAATATTTTTGGCCATTTTATCTTGCGGTGTCTTTATAACAACTAAACTTAAAGATAGTTTATATCCTTCTTTTATAAGTAAAGCAATCCAACATAAAATAAAGATTTAGTGCTCATTCTAATATTAAAGATTTTTTGTCAGAAAATGTTAATTGGATACATACGTAAATCCATCGTACGTCAGTACCATACATACGTAATTAACCCTTTGCGCTCCAAGGTTTCTTGCTATATGGCTACCATCAACTCCATAATAATATATTTTTAAATTATTGTTTTGGACGAGATCCATTATATATAGTGATAGTTATAAAATTTTATTTTTACATATATACAGAACTAGTTTCGAGCAACCAAGCTCCAAGCTCTTTGTCAACTGTCTTAAATTTTCTCGAGAATATTTATCAACTGTCTTAAATATTCTCGAGAATATTCAAGACAGTTGACAAAGAGCTTGGTTACTCGAAACTAGTTCTGTATATTATGTAAAAATAAAATTTTAAAATTATCACTATAAGATATAAAATATTCAGTATTTTATTTTATTTTATTTATTTTCAAATACAATTAATTAATATTTTTAACAAAAAAATTTTGTAAATATTCATTTAAAATTTTATTTCACGTGTAACAAGATTAATTAATTAATTGTAAGATTAAAGATAAAATTAATAGAACAGTATGTAAGATCCAAGGTTGAAATTAACGTCAATTGTAATATTGTGATGGTGAGGAAGACTCACCATTGGAGTTGAAAAAGTTATTACAGCCTTAATAATAAACAAAATGTTGATGTGTACCTACCACACGACTTTTTTTAATTTTATTATTTAAGTATTGAGATAATGAGGTATAACTTTGATCTCACGTGTTTCAAACACAGCTTTTACGACCAAACAATTAATTTATCTTGTATAAAGGTCATTCAATTTATCTGACTCAGAACACCGAAAAATGGATAAATCCATAAAAATTTAGGGTTCGAAAATTATCATAATATTAATTACTTTACTTTGATTTATGTTAGGCAAAGAGACAATAACATAAAGCGTGTGTTAATAGCAATCAAACAGAACTAATTTAACCGTAATTTCCCCAATTCTACGAAAATAATTTGCTTATCTTTTCAGATAAAAGAATATCCGCATCCATTGATAAGATAGCCGCAACAATAGCGTATTGTTTTATTTGTATTTTACTGAACAGTTGATTTAGTTATTTATTAGTATTTGGATTTGGTTATCTATAACTATTAGATACCAACAATCACACAGTGGTGACACTATTTTAAATTCGTGAAAAACAAATTCGCAGAATATAATGAAATCGCTCTAGATTTGGATCATTGTATAAAAAAGCGGCAGGTTGTGAATGACCATTTTTAAAGTTTAAAGGTAAAAGTACACACGTCAAAGCTCTCAAGAAGGAAGGTACATATTGCTTAATAAGAAGCAGTGACATTAATCCGATCGTAGCTGCAAGAAATTGACCAGTAAACTATAACGGTGGCATGAATAAAAATGTTGGCCGTTCAAAGGTATAGTGACTAAATATAAGAAGAAATAAAATCATCCACGCTGAGGGCGGATATGATGAATTTTTTTCGATAGCGTACATATTTTGGGTACGTATCGTAAAATTCTGTATGTTCGGAAATACCTATTATGAAATATTTAGTTGGTATAATTTTCGATAAAATCGAAATTTCGAATGAAATCTCAAGGTAATGAAAATACGATAACGTCGAAAGTTTAATTAATTTGTCAATTAATTCAACCGATTAACACCAGTTATATTAATACCAGTTTTTCCACACAGAAACTAATTAAAAAACACCTATTTTATGTCATAATTAAACAAATAACGTAAAAATGTACAAAAAAAATGTTTACTAACGGTAACATAACCTCTTTGTCTAAAACAATTAATTTCAACGATTTCACCATATAAACAAAGGTTCAAAATACGAGACGTAAAATAGAACACATATCTAATCATAAAAAAGTTTTAAAAAAATCAAACGATATACATACGACGTGGGACGCAAACATTTGGATTCATTTCTTAATTTGGCTTTCGCCAAAAGTTTACCCTGCCATTAAACCCAAAAAGGTAAAATTTGCTATCATCCGTAAATATGATATTTCTCCAGAACGATTTTTCATTCGGTAGTTATGGGCAAACTCTAACCTATAACCGTTTTATTTTTCTCACTAACGAAGAGCTTTTTATTGACAATTCTACCATGTAAACCACTTTTGCGTAGGTCTGTTCGAATCATATTTCGAAATTTCAATGCACTCAGTCTTGGGTTATTCTTCAATTTGTTCACAATCCAACGTTCATCACGATCAAAAAACAACTTTTTGGGTCTTATTTTTGGCTTATTTTTAATTGTTGTGGGAGCTTTGCTAACAATTTCCGCGATTTCCCTCTGACTTTTTCCATTTTTATAATGCGTAATTATTAATTTTCGCAACTCAATTGACGAGTGAGATTCCATTTTACACAACTAAACTAAACAGAAACCTGTCAGTATCGATTCGAAAACTAATGGATTTGCATTGAAGTGCAGGAGAGCGCATAAAAAACAAATAAGAAGACAACAAAACAAAATTTTGAAAAAGTACTGTTATCTGAGAAAGTTTTTTTTGGTGGACTAGTTTCATTGTGAGATTAAATTTTGTCTCTTTTGGGTAATTTATTAATTATTGTAGTTGCTATATTGCTATTTAATTCACAAAAAATTGTTTTAAACAGAAATATGTAAAGCTTTTATACATAGTATACATTTTGTTTTGTGTATTGTTCGAATTTTTAGAAATTTTTCACCAAAATTTTTTTATATTAAGGGTGTACCATTTTCACTGTGACTCACTATACCTACATAAATTTTTTCTAATTTTGTTATAAAAAGTACGACTTTTCAAAACCGTATAGTAGCGAAACGGTATTAAGAGTGTTTTTTCCTTTATATCGATAATATCGTCACCGATGCCGATAAGTCGGTGCCGGTACTTCGACGATAACGATAATATAAGTAGTATAAGCTTTTATTTTCACTGGTATCGGTGACGATAAAAAATTACAAAACTGTCATCTGTCAGTCGCGATGGCTATATCTGTACTATCATGTCACGTATAAATAAATTATACTTTGTACTTATTTAACAATTTGGTGAAAATCAAATTATCGTGGTGAAATATTTTTAACAAAAAAAGTAGAAATTGCTGTGTGAATTAGTTAAAATTTTGACAGTTAAAATTCATTCAAAATGCATCGCACTTAATCATTAGCGTTTATGTACATGCATAATAAAATTATAGCTATGTATGTATATGCCTATATTTTTGTCCCATTCAGTTTTACAGTAAAATCCATCATACATAAAATTTTGGACTATTTTACACATCATATGCGGCATATTATTAAACTACCATCAAGTTCTCCAAATATATAAAACCTTCATCTGACCATATAGAGTTGCGGTGATACGACCAACCTGTAAACAAACATAATAATAAACAATGTATAAAAAGCAAGACTAGGTATTTTACTAACCATTCTATCACCGGTAGTATCCCCAAAGCTATAATCAAATCACTATCGCAGCGGTCACGGAATGTTATATGACACTTGAAACGAATGACAAGTAATTGTCAAGACCGAGCAAGATGTTCAGACATTCCGTACACTGGCACAAATAATAAAATTCACCGGAGTGACACCTAGTTTAGAGTAGAACAAATGTTTCCCAACACTCGTTCGCACGGGGTGGTGAATTAGACCAAAGACATTCGTGCAAACCGCATAGGCGCCGCTAAAACAAAGCGGCGCATATAAAAGAAAAGTTGGTAAATAAAAAAGGATAATAACTTCGCAACCATTACAAGCGGAGCACAACATTATAGCTCTCGCCATTAATAATAAAAATTGTAACGTTGGTAAATAATTAAATATGAAATCCAATTGATTCCAACAATTCCAACATAATATCAAACACGAGCATAGTTTCTCGTTTCATTAATTATATCGCAAAAAATTAAATTACAAATAAAACCTCAATAAATTCTATAGACATTAGTACGTTTTTATTTGTTGTAACGCGAAGTGAAGACAGTGAATACCTAGTGCCGCCGGCAAGTGCTTACTGCCTCGGCCGGCATTAGATTGATGGATGTGAGCGGAGTGTGTTAACCACCATACACACGCACCCACACACCCATAAAGTGGTGACCCCGACGTGATCGGCACCACGATAATATCGTGCCAGATCACGGAAGTATAAAGCGGTACATGCCGCGCAATACGCTACCAGCCGGAGCACTAACATCCCATAAACTCGGTCAAGGCTTACAGATAAACAAAGCCCCACATAAAATACTCAGTACAACACAGTTGCTCGCCGTGGATACGACCGCAACACAACGGTAGCAGTAAAAAAGTGCACACGAAAAGGCAGTTTAAGAAAATCAACGGAAAACAAAACAAAGAAGAAACATTAACGGAAAACAACCAAGGACGAAACCAGCCGATCCCCACTATGTAGTGTTGTTTGGAACCGACACCATCAGCAGCCATCCATAGGAAGCGTAATTCGAGCCAGAATAAAAAAATTTGTAAAACGGGTAGGCGAAGTTTGTTATTTTTTTACTCTAAAAACAAAATCAGTGAAAGTGAAGCTTGTTAAAGAAGTTTTTTTGTCAAACAATTGGGAAGTTTTTTCGCTCATATTATGTGTTAACGATAATTTAAATTGAGTCCGAATTTTTCCAAAGAATTTTAAAATTTTTACGACACAAATTTACATTATCAGTACAAATCATTCGCATTATTGAGTTTTAATTCTGGAGTTTTGTTGGTTATTATTATATTTGTTGCAACCACACCCATCGTCGGTTTACAAATAGTTAAGTTTCAGTGCAACAGCCACAAGGAAGAAATGCATCCCAACGATCCGTCGGCTGTGAGCGATGCTACGTCATCACATGAAGGCTGATCGCTCGACTCGCCGGAGGCACCAAACGCGATTACCACACAAAACATCGATTTGGAAAGAATGATACAAGCAGCGGCACAGAGGTTGATCGAAGGTTCAACGCGGGGAAACACGATGGACAATGGACATTCATTGTCGTAGACGTGACAATGCCGATAATCGGTGCGAATTTTTAAAGCATACGGGGCTCATCGTAGATATACGACGCCGAAGCAGTACCAACCATACGCTGGATAACCGAGACGGGAATCGACGAACGGATCAGCGAGTTACTCAAGAAATTTTGGCAAATGACCAGCAGCGAAATTAAGGCTAACATGCAGTCAGCACACCCAGTAACGCACCACATCGTGACCAGGGGTCCTCCAGTATTCGCCCGCCCACGACGTTTGAGCCCGGAAAAATTGGAGATCGCAAAATAGGAATTCCAGTACATGTTGGATCAAGGGATCTGCAGACGTTCCGATAGCCCCTGGCCAGCCCGCTCCACCTGGCACCGAAGAAGAACGGAGAATAGCGACCGTGCGGGGACTATCGGGCGTTAAACACCGTCATGGTACCAGATCGATACCCAATCCCGTTCATCACGGATTTCACGCAGCAATTGGCAGGCTCAAACATATTCACCACGCTGGATCTAGTGAGAGCGTATCACCAGATCCCAATCGAACCCGTAGACATCGCAAAACCGGCCATTTCCATGCCATTCGGGCTGTACGAATTCACAAGGATGACGTTCGGTCTACGAAACGCAGGTAACACGTTCCAACGATTTATGCACTCCATGTTACAAGTCCAAAAATACTGTTTCGTATATCTGGACGACGTGTTCGTAGCATCAGCATTAATGGAAGAGCATCTCCAACACTTAGACGAAATCTTCTCGAGGCTGAACGACGTCGGGTTGCTAGTGAATACACAAAAATGCCATAGTTCGCAAAGCGCAGAATAAATTTTCTCGGCCACGAAGTGTCCCCGGAAGGCATCAAACCGATCCCGGAAAAAGAGGCAGAAATAGAAAAAATCCCTCTCCCTCGTACAATAAACCATTTACGACGATTTTTAGGCATGATAAATTTTGATAGGATGTTCATTCCCAACTCAAGTAAAAACCAAGCGAAGTTAAACGATTATTTAAGAGGGAGCAAAAAGAACGATACGAGGGAGGTAGAGTAAACAGAGGAAACGGAAGAAGCCTTCCAGCTAACAAAAAAACAGCTGAGCGAGCCAACAATATTGGTACACCCATCGGCAGAGGCAAAGCTAGCGATAATGGTCGACGCGTCGGACAGCGCAATCGGCGCAGTAATCCAGCAATGGGACGAGCAACGACGGGTGGAAACATCTGCAATTTTATTCGTCGAAACTATCCCCAGCACAGCAGCAGTACAGCGCATACGACAGGCAATTGTTAGCGATGTACGCTGCTGTAAAAAAATTCAAACATGTAGTCGAAGGTCGGGCATTTACAATTTACACGGACCACAAACCGCTCACATTTGCATTCAAGCAAAACCCGGAAAAAGCGTCCCCACGTCAATTCCGATACCTGGATTTTGTAGGGCAATTTACCACGGACGTGAGACATATCGCAGGTTCGGAGAACGTGGTGGCCGACGCACTGTCCCGCCTAGAAAGTATAGAGTTACCAGAATCAATCAACTACGAAGAAATCGCAGAACGCAGAACCAAGACAATGAACTGAAAGAGCTATTGTCATTAGCCATAGCCACAGATCTGGTATTCGTCAAAGTCCCCATTGCATTCAACACGGGGAAGCAAATACACTGCGCCAATTAAAAAACGGAACAGAAATTTTCTTCGAAAAAATACCCAGATTTGAACGCTTGTATCTTGGTGAAATAACATATTTCAGAAAAAAAATGTTGTTTCTAGTTGAAGGAAATTTCACACGATCGGCTCTACAAGAACATTTTCGAAGGATCCACACTTGACCAATTTTGAAATAAACGAAACTCCAAAGTCGATCAGGAGCTATTTGTGAATTCGATTCGAAGGCATTCGAATCTTCGAAGTATAAGATTCGTATTTCATTTAAATAAGAAACGAAAAAATATTCAATTCAAATAAGAATCCAACACCTCGAAGACTAGAACACGTTTGAATCGAATTCACAAATAGCCCTCCTTGATTTAACTTGATGTTTGATTCGATATCTAGAATGTAAATATTGTACAGAAATCGGTTCAGAGCGTTATTTTTGCGATTTTGAGGTTAGATAATTGTTTATTATGCCACGGTTAGTTTTCAGTTCACGAAACGTTCTATTTAGGAACAAACTTCTCAATACCTAGGTTTTAATCATCCCTCTAACATTGAATCTAAATCATTGTTAGTACCACATGAATCCCAATCGTGACCAGCGAGAAATATATTCAAAGAATCATAATCACCTGAATACTCAGCTGAAGCCCCAGGATCATCAACATAAATATTAGTCGCCGTCAAATTTAACAAAATTATTAGAATTAATTTGGCAAAGATTTTAAAGTCACTTTTCAGAGTTTTGAGAGGTTGATTAATCTAATAAAATTTTGAGGATCTTGCCAATTTTTTTTAGTATTCTAGAAATTCAAAAAATATGAGAAACTTGAATGTAATTACAAACTTTGAGAAATCTCTCGGTTTGTTTAAATTAACGATTAATCAGTATTTGTAGATTTGAGTGTATTTAACTGAATTGGAAAACCAGTTTGGGCAAATAAAATAATAATTGGTAAAATTTTGAGAATTTCAGAAATTAGAGAGATTTCTAAAATTTGGTGAATTTCCAATGAGGATTGAAAATTTTAGAAAATTGCTAGAATTTTCCTCAATAAGTTAGCCCTATATGTATTTGAAAAAATTAGACAATTTTTAAATTTAACTATTTAGCATACTATGAAAAACTAGCACTTTAATTTGAAAATTTAAAATACATAATTTGATAAATTTTAAGATTTTGTATTAAATTGAAATTTAAGATTTTGTATTTGTAAATTTTGAGAATTTTAATGTTTTAAAGAATTTAAGCGGGACAAACTGTGGAACAATTAACGAATTTGCAAGATATGAAAGAATTTAGCAAATTTAAAGAACTTGCAGACTTTGAAGAACGAGTTTAGTAAATTGCGAAGGATTTTTCGAGGAGTTCTAGAGGATTTCAAATGTAAATAGAAATTTAAAAAATTAAGACCATTAAAAATTTTTAGAGATTGTAATTTGAGGATTTTCCAGCTTAGCATTTATTGGTTAAAGAATATTTTGCAAAACTTTTATAATGAACAGAATTGATAGAATTTTCGGGCTTGAGTAACTATTGAAAAATTTAAAGAATTTTGAATACTTGGAAAAAATTTAATTTATTAAAAGTTGACGAATTAAAAATTTCCTATTTTTGTATTTTTTAATATAATTTTAAGCATTATAAAAATTTCAAGAGTAAGAATGATTTTAAGTATTTGCTGATTTAAACAATCTGAAGATTCGGAAGAATTTAATAATAAAAAACAAAAATGTTGTATGACATTGTTGGATACATTCTGGATTTGATAAATTAGCTAGAAAATTTGATAAAATTTTGATAAATTAGCTAAAAGTTCAAAGAACTAATTTTAAAAAGTTAAGATTAAGGAGTTGTAATAATTTATATATTTGGATTACCTGAACTTACGTAATACGAAGAAGGAATAGTTTCAGAGTAATCTGAAGAAATTTTGAAATGAAAAATGATTGCGATTTAACCGCAAGTAATAATCTTTGAATTTATAGCTGTCATGAAATAACGTATAGCGAAATTATTATTCCGTGGTCTGTCAATTCAACCACGCATACTTCTATCACAAGCAAATGGGATTTAATAGGGAGTTGGAAAGAACGCGGAAGCAGAACACCGTTTGCCGATACAGAGCATTTGGGAATATCTGGAGATTTTTACTTAACATATGAATTCAAAACGACCCGAAAGAGTGCACACTCTTATCAATCAGAGTCAGCAGCATTTCGAATTGAAATCATCCAAAGGAACAACAAATATTTCAGGATGCGGAGGTCGACAACAAAAAATCCAAAATATCCAGCGATGTAGACTTAAACCTGGAGTTTGCTCCGCCTCGGCTTTTTCGCCAATTCAAAAATTTAGGATTTGAAGTTTCCGTCTTTCATTCAAAATTATGGAGTAACTTGGGACGGAAAAACGGAATGGAACGGAATGCATGTCATTGTGTTTGAGACTTAAACTTTGGCATTGCATGATGGATGACACAGTTAGTTGTCCACTTGAAAATTTGTCATCAGAGCTTAAACCTAAATTTGGGGTACCATGCACAAATTTGGAAAATCTAATGTGTCCTCTTCACAATTATATTGTGTATAGTGTCTACCAGAGTCAATCTCTGAAATTCGTGTTATTTAGCATAGGGGAGGATGTTGTTCCCATATATTAATTTTTTCTGAATTTCAATGTTAAACAAATGTACACACGTACAAGTTTTAAGTTTTAACCATGTTCCTTAACATCGTTTAACCTTTATATTCTCGAATTCCAGACTTCCATTACTCAGAAGCATTTTGATCGTGTTTTCTAGGCGATTTTTCCTTTGGAGTGAAAATCTGCCGAAAACGTGAGTACCTATTTACCTACTCATCGGTAAAATCATCGAAACATCTAAATCCGCCGCGATTAAGCCGATGCTGATTCGTAGCTCTCGGCGATTTAAACTCAATGTCCTTAACAAAAGCCCCTTGTTTACTAACAATACTTGCGTCGAAAATCAACAACTTACAATGTACATGTTGCATTGATCGAAAATGAATACATCCCTTACTACAAACACCTGCATCGTTGTGTTACCGATTTGAATTTCAATTGAACTTGGAAATTGCCCAAAGACACCGTTTCGGAATCGACTATCTTGGAATCATCGCGTAGTTCTGTAGTCCATAGCTCGCTAACAAAAGAATCCATTTTAGCAATTTTACATGACTACGCATGTGTCACAATCTTGACGGATATGATCGATATCCTAGTTTTTATCATCGATAAAACACAATCAAGCATAAAAATGATGAATAAAAAAGTATGTCTAATAATTACACGTAATTACACTGGTACACAAAAAAAAATGTGAAGACCCAGAGAGTAGATCCCTACCCCTCCGTTTTTGAGGTCGCTGAAACCGAATATGACCATAAAAAATAATTTAACTATGTAGCCATTTCCCCGTTATCACCCCCATACACCATCTTCTGGGAGTTGAAATGTCAATTCTCACACAAAGTCGAGTAGAGTGTGTATTCTTATGTTTTCTGGGCCACTATGAACGGAGAAGACTACCAAAAATGAATAAGACCCCCTAGCGTCACTTTACCACCCCATACACCCCCTTCTGGGAGCTGAAATGTTAATTCTCATACAAAGTCGAGTAGGGTGAGTATTCCTATGTTTTCTGGGCCACTAAGAACGAAGAGGACTACCAAAAATGAATAAGACCCCCCTCGTTACCCCCTAGCGTCACTTTACCACCCCCATATACCCTTTTATGGTGGTTGAATTGTTTATTTTCATACAAAGTCGAGTGGGTGTGTATGCCAACGTTGCCTAGGTTGCTGAAAACAGAGAAGACTATACCGAAAATGAATCCAACCCCCTCGTCAAACCTCAGCATCGTTTGCCACCCACATATCGTTCATTAAGGACCAATACCTCCAATCATCCAAACTATGAATTTTGCAGAAGCTGCTGAAATTTAATAACTATTGAAATATTGCATTAAATGAAAACATTTTTCCAAGTAATTTTGAAACATACTACTTTTAACTAAAGTTTCAAAAAAATATTTGATCAAAACATCGTTAAAATATTGTTAAAAAATACACGTAACAGCTATCTCAATTCAATTTCGAAAATGGATGATAGAAGGTATTGGTCCTTAATGAACGATATACGCCCTTATGAGGGTTGGAATGGCAATTTTCATCCAAAGTCAAGTGAGGTGTGATTCGGGGTTATTTTTGGTGTGGTAAATTGGTGGGGTAAATCCCCTCGCCTCTCACGAATCAGGGTGCTTTTTCAACCGTAAGTTCCCTCACCCCTCATGATTGTTCAACGGGTGAACCCTCTTATTTCTCACAAACTGATAGGTTTTGGCACGAACAACCCTTTGAAAGTTGAAAAAATATCTCACCGGCCCTGTTTCGCTAATTATTGCGCCCTATGGTATCGGACTCTCTTGCTCTTGAAGGACCTTCTGAGGAGCTTCCTCTTACTGGTTCTCTTCTCTTCTGGTGCATCTCTCTTCAGATTCAAACAATAATCCGCCAACATACTGACGTCACACTTACCTTGATAGCGGCATTTCAAACCTCTCACCTTGCTCCTCACTATAATCTCCCAGGTTCTCTGGAAAATATTCTACATGGGAATGGAGTCAGTTCATAAGACAGCCAGCAACCTTGTAGTTCTCAAGTAACCCCCCTATATCTTTTTTGTAATTAGGACTTTTCTTATTGCTTAATAAGTTTCCCACTATAGTTTTAAAGCTAAGCCAAGCTTTTACCTGCTGGGCGTTCATTTATTTAACAAATTCAGTGTCGCGAATGAGTTTCTGAATTTCCGGTCCGTCGAAAACTCTTTCCTTAAATTTGGCTTCGGATTTATTTGTAAACTTCTGTTGGAGGTTCCTAAAAGTATCCTGTTCTCCTTTAAATGATTTGACTAATTGTTTAATTAATCCGAGTTTTATATGTAATGAAGGAAGAAGAACTCTTTCAGGTGGTACCAATGGTTCAGCGAGACGAGAATATTAGCTAAACCAGGAACTAAAGTATTTCTCATAGGTCAATTTTTCAATTTATGAGCCGTTAATTATTAAAGTGGTGCAAGTCCATTTTTCAAAAAATTTAAGTTAATGATAACAATAGACAAATAAAAGTATAATCTTTCTAACGGTGAACAATTTATACTCAAAATAAAAATAAAACAATCCTTTATACTTGCGCAAAAAATAAGAAAATTCAAAATCCCATGTTTTTTCATTTATTGTTTCTCTATTCCTTCATTTTCTCGTTTCAACAAAATGTGGACTTGCCCCACTTTCAAAATAAACGGCTCATATAGTGATTCGTACGGGCACGAGTCAACACAAAAAGCAAACACAAACACAAAAAGCACGGATATTTCGTATGCCCCTTTTGTTGCCCCAAGAGAATGGTGAGTATTTTGAGGTCCCCGCAAATTTGCCAATTGTGATCACTATAATGAATTTTTTCAAGCACAAAGTGTAATGACTCGTACTCTTTTGGCATGTTCACGGAATGTGCTATGGGTATGGAGGCCAGTTTATTTGTGTTGTGCAACAGTACCGCTTTCAAGCTGCGTGTAAAAGAGTCAATAAATAGTCTCCATTCTTCACTTCTGTAGATGTTTGGTTCCAAACAATCAAAAAGTCCTCGAACATCTTTGCAATAAACAAGAGACTCCTCTTTCGTGAAAAAGGGAAGGAATTCTTTCTCCCGATCTCTGTAAAAGTAACAGAAGTGTTCTTAGCCAAATGACCATCTTTCTTAAGGTTTGACGCGAGAAGCTCTGCACCATATTTTGATAAACTCAAATCCCTTATCCTATCGTTTAATCTCTTTTGGTCCCATAGCTTCGTAGGGCGATTTCCCTTGTAAGGCTCAGCCTCTTCGCTAATGTCAGTGTTTGAACCACTCTCACTTTCTTCCTCACTTTCGTCCTCTACACTGCTTGAATCATCTGTTGACTCATTAAAATCCATTTGAATTTCTTCCGTAACCGGGTGATCCCAAGCACTGATCCCAAACACGGAGGAGTACGGGTTTACTCTGAGTCTTATTTGTTTTGTGTGCCAGTTATCAGAAGAAAAGTTAAAAAACGCTGACAAAAAATGATGTTAACACGGCCAACTCAAACTAGTGGAGACGCGCCCAATCGTTTACGTAATTTTTTATCGACACGTTTTGTACTTACCTAAATTCAAATCGAATTCAATTTCTTTCTAAATCCAACAAGAAATATTCAAAATAATAACAAATAATTTCTATTGTTTTTTTTTTGTAGATATTAATAAAAACAAAAAAATGTAATTTAAAACAATAAGATCCCCGTAGTCGTCGTCGTTTAATTGAAAATACAAAATAAACAATTTGATCAAAATCTAGATTAAACGAAAATTCAATTTCAATAAAATTTATTTAACCGAAACCATTTTATTTGTTCCGCTTGATCATCACAAAACAAGATTTATTGATTTAATTTTGTTGTTATTACAAATATTTCCATTTCTAGACGTTAAAACTTTAATTTTTTTCATTGTTGTTGGTTAAAATCAAATTACAAACAAGTAATTTATTTAAAAGTATGTTATCTTCTTAAAACAAATGGCACAAAATTATGGTTTAAGCGTTTTAAGTTAATTTCTCAATATTCTAAAAATTTTAAGTTTGAATGCAAAAAATTTAATTAATAAAAGGCACTCAGATCAAAAAGAATTAAAATTAGAATGGGGGGCACATTTTATTTAGGTTGGAATGCGATCACGTAAATATGACATGATCGCATCGGTTCCTTTTGCAATAATTTGGTGTCGCGGTTGACGTAATCGATTTCCTGTTAACTCAAGAGTACTGAAAAAATGTGTATTCAATTAAATGTAACAGATTGAATTTTTTACAATACTTACGTAATATTTTTTAAATTTCCCAAAATCGGTGGAATATATTCCAAATTATTATTGGCCAAATCGAGTGTTGTCAGTCGTGCAACCGCGCCCAAACCTTCTGGCGATGCATCCAATTTTTCAATTTGATTGTCACGGGCCAATAAAATTTCTAAATTTTTCATATCGTACACGCACAAAGGAATTTCTTTAAATCGATTATTCGCGATATTTAACTCACGTACTGTTACTAGTACGCCAAATTCATTTGGAAGCGTTGAAAATCCATTGCTTGAAATATTGATATATTGTATTTTAGTAAACTGGGTTAAAAACATCGGTAATGCTGATAACTGATTATGGCTCACTGATAATTCTGTTAGCATTTGTGATAAGTGTTCAAGACTGTGAAAAAAAAAAGTATTAAAATGTAATCGAGTTTTCGTTTATAACTACAAATTAAATTAAATACCCGTCTGGAACTGCAACCAATTTATTTTTAGTCAAATCTACATTCGTCACATTAGCATCTTGAGCATCCAGGAAAATATTTTCTGGTATATCAACCAACTCCTTCATGCCTAATGCTAGTGCTTTAGTTTTTTTCATTTGAAATTTGTCCGGAAAATTTTGTGTACTATCAAATAGATTAGCGGTCACCGGCTCTAATTTACCATCAGTTGAACGATCTTTTAATGTTCGTAATATTCGTTGCGTTCCTCCTTGTAAAACATCTCGTCGAATCGATCGAATTGGATTACCATCCAATTGTAAACTAACCAAATGGGCTAAAGTTGACAAACCATTTGGTAAACTATTTATTGAATTGTTTGATAAATCTAAACGCATTAAACTTTGAAGTAAAGCAATTTCGTCTGGTATTTTTACAATTTTATTATCGCGCAAATCTAGTGTCCGCAATTGTGGTAAAGATTCACAGAAATCGATTGGAATTTGTGTTATAAAATTATTAGATAAATGAATTTCTTTCAATGAATCACATCCAGCAAATTCGGGTAACTCATGAATATCGTTATGCTGTACGTAAATACATTCCAATTTTCTTAGTTCGCCCATATACTTTGGTAACGTTTTTATTTCATTATTCATAAGATCCATCTTTTGTAAAGCTAAATAGATTTTAATTTTTGTTTTTAATAATTACCAAATATTTAAAATAATTATAAAATAAAATTTAATTTCGGTTAATTTTTAAGCCACTACAATACTTACTTCTCAAATTTACAATATCGCTAGGCAATTCTTTTAGAGTATTATGAGAAAGTGTCAATTGATTAAGTCGCACTAAAAATCCAATACCTCCAGGTAAAGTTGTTAATTTATTATAGGATAAATCCTAAACATTATTTAATAATAATAATTTGTTAAAAATAAATTTTGTTATTAATTTAAACTAAAATAAATCTAAGCAATAATAAATTAGCTGAAAAATTAAAAAAAAATCTACAACCTATTCGACGCGGATAACAATTAAAAAGAAGCAAAGCAAATTAAATGTAGAATTAAGACGCGCGGAATTAAGCATAGGTATATTTACCAAAGTTTCCAACATGACCAAATCCGAGACATCAGGATCTATTTCTTTGAATTGATTGTGTGCTAAATTCAATTGTCGTAATTCACGTAATCTGAAAAATGATTTTGGTAATTCATGTATTTTGTTGTGGCTTATATTTAGCTTTGTTAATTTTTCCAAACTTCCAATCTCTTCGGGTACTGATATAAGCGCATTGTCGTGCAACTAAATTTGGAAAAAGTAAATTACGCGGTTAATTTATTATTAAATTTTTAATGGTAAGTGATTCTCAAACTATGATCAGTGCTTTGTTACATGTAAGTTACAGAAGTCTAAATATTTTTCCATATTTTATTAAATTATTTTTCGACTTTTCCGCTCTAATACCGAAATTTGTAAAATTCAGTAATTTATGTACAAACCTCCAAAAAAAAAAAATCTTTATGACATGAGTATTATTAAAAAAGGTATAGATACGTTATGTTAAAAATAACATTTACTTGTTATAAATAAAACTTACCTTTTCCTGTAAAATGGATATATGTATGAAGCCGTGTTTGGTCGATTTTTACGACACTTACTAAAGTAATTCAACTGTTTATTAGATGAAGCGCTGCAGTCACCATTTCACCTAATCGATAACCATTTGTTCTGTTTCAATTATATATCAACCGGGCCCGTATTCTAACAGAACAATATCGCAATACAAAAGCCATCATCGAATAAGTGATACAATCAATGTACACTAATTTACTCCTGATGAAAGAGATGAAAATACCTAAAGAAATAGTTCCGGCGAATTATTTGCAAGATTTTAACGTGTTTCAGGTCAAATTTCCACACATGTTTACCGAATGCGAGTCTTTAGTCCCAAAACTGAGTCTAACTTGTTTCTGTCCAAACAAACTTCTCTTGCAATTCACCACACGTCCTCAAGTAATTCAGGTCAGGACTGCATGTAGATCAATCCAAAATCTCGAAGGTCAACAAATGCATTATTTGGAGACCTTATTTCCGAGTTTGTTCTTCAGCAGATTAGGAAAGAGGTTACCGAAAAAAAAAATAGTGGCCAAAGTGATATTGCTTCTGAGGTGTCAGTACAACACATGCACCACATACAAATTTACACACACAATTAGATGACGGTGCTCCTATCAGAATTCGGAATACAATAACACAATCAAATACATTAACACAACAGCTTACACAAAATTTTCAAAACACACTCATTCAGTAGATACACTTTCACAAAAACTCTCAGCTTTGTCCAGTCGTATTGCACGATACAGGCAAAGTTGAGACAGAAAGATACAGAACAAATTGTTCTCACAAATTGAGGCAACGTTTTACAGAAATCTTGCAAAACGAAACACACAGAACACTGATGCACAGTCACCATCATCTGCAGATTTACACAGATTTAGGTCTGGAGCCTGAGAAACAGATGTCTCACATAATTGTGAGGTATCTTATATCGTAGTCGCAAATGAGGAGAACAGAACAGACAATATACTTCAGATTATTTGCCCGAGTATTACACAAAACAGACTTACAGACATCATAAATCGAACACATAATTGAAAAGCTTCTGGTACAGCCAAATTCAAAACTATTGGTACCTACAAGAAATTCGCAAGTGTACATCCGTATTTAACTCAACATATAAACAAACTTATAGCAAATCCGCAAGAGATGCCCGATTTTTTCACGCAAAAGGCATTACGTATATGTTACCGAAATAAAATAATGGCACGGATCCATCCAAGTACAGGCTGATCACATGTTTACAGACAATATACAAGATAATTACAACATGCATTTAGCATCGTATACAAACACACATAACTTGACTCGGTGCGGTACTTAAACAAGTACATACTAAGAAGCGTAATCTATTTACAACGATTATAGATTACCAAAAAGCCTTTGACTCTGTTCCTCACACATGGTTGGTGAAGGTTTTGCGCTTATACAAAAGTGATCCTGATATCATGTTTTATGAGCCATTGCGGAGAACGACCCTATACAACTGTTTTTCAATAATTACAAAATTACAACAAATCAAATACACATTAGAAGAGGTACATTTTAGGAAAACTCTTTGAGCCTCTCTTTAAATCCACTCTCATACCTTCTAAACAATAGCAATTATGGGTACAAAATTAAACATAACACACAAGTTTTACATACAATATCACAATTGATGTATATCACTGTCACTAACACAAACAGTACATACATTTTTCAATGACATCAAAATGCAGTTTGGTTTGGGCAAGTGCAAGATCCAGCTATTTCATGGAGGGTGACAAGAGTTTGGAAGTATCGAACTTGAGGATGGTGAGATAATTGGATCATTGCAAGAGGGGGATACTTACAAATAACTTGGGTTCCTTCAATCTCGCTATATAAATCATATACGCACCAAAACACAAAAACAAAAGCAGACTTCAATCATAGCATCTGCAATAGAAAGGCTGACTCTAGCTAGGAAAATAGGTGGAAGAGGCCTAATAGACATTTCCAATCTGCACCACAAAATCATACACAAGCTACGGGAATATTTTTACACTAAACAAGACGCATCATCATTACATAATGCAATAGTTAAAGCAGACATAAAACAGAACCCATTAAAATTATACCTTTCTGATAGTTCCAACGAAACCAGTTATATTACTGATCATGATAAAATGTTAGCGTGGTTTCAGAAGTCACTCTACGGAAGGCATTAACATGCCCTAAGCCAAATTCTAGTCGGAAACGAAGCGTCGAACAAATGGCTAAATATTGGAGTAGTCTTTCCGGAGACTGAAGGATTTATGCTGGCTATCCAGGAGCAGGTAAATAACACGCAAATATCAGAAATTCATTATACCCGAGTATTTACACCGACGTTCGACACAATCAGGTGCCAAACATAATATGTACACCAAAACTTAGACCTTAAATACACATCACAAACACAAACATACTACCGGTACCTTAATTCACATATATACCAGAAACAGTTTTGGATAATAATAATTATAAATTATATTACCTACATATGTATTTTTGCACTCCAAATTCAACCTTTTACAAAACATATTCATATTTTTCCAAAGCAAATTCACCTTTTTCCAAAAAATAGTCAACCTTTTCCAAATCAAATTCAAACTGCGAAATTAAAATTCATTATTTATGGAAATATCACATTGAAATTAAAAACATCGGATTGAACTCCTGTCACTCACTGATAATTTGTATTTAGAATTGTTGAGATGATTTGTTGCCAATATTTTTGAGATTCTTTCGAAATTATTGAAAATTTTTGAACTATTTCAAGTTTTTGATATTGGTCTGCGGCGTAAAAATTGTTTCTTTCGATTCAATGGTGATCCAGGGAAAACTTAATTGTTTGTACCGGTAGGCGGTGGATGAACTAACTTGCGTGGCACTCCGTTTTTTCTTAACCCGCGACTGAATGGGAGGGTCCATCGCAGTTTCACGTGAAATGAGAAGCTGTTGGTTTCTAAATTTTTCCTTTTATACCAAAGCACCATATATATGTACATACATAATATGTATACATGTTACTCTTTTACGCTCGGATAATTTTAAAATTGAATCTTTTTTCTCTGAAAAAAAGTTCAGATTGTTGTTTGACAGACATTTATTTTAAATAAAAAGAACACGATAATATTTATTTGGCAATCTTAAACTGACGTTTAATTTCTACGACGCTAACAAAACTATCATTTATTTTTCTCGGATACATCAGAGAAAATATTTATCGGATTTCTCCGATATATTATCTATCTGTTCTCTCTTATTTCTCCGACATTAAAAAAACACGCCCATGATTTTAAAGTTTCGCAAAGCTAACTAGACCAAAATCAAAAATTATTCACAAATGTCTATCTCTTTTAAGCACATTATAAATTGTAAAGATTTCTCTTTCGTTTTAAAATTGTACTGATTTTTATTTATCAATGGAAAGAGGTGGGTACAAACATTTTTGTAATTTTTTTTGTTTCATTGATTGCATATAAAATGATTTTTTTATCTTTTCTAAATCAAAATCAGTCGAAAAAAACAATAACGAAAATATTTGTTCACCAGCTTAGGACTAAAGCGCTATAGAAGATATTGTTCTGTTTATATATATTCTGTGATAATACTCTATATTTTTGTATTTTTAATTATATTTTAATTGTAACTTCGAAAATATTAAACTTAATGTGTAGTATTTAGTATTAAATGTCTAAATTAACTAATTCCTAATACAAATTCTAAATTTCAAAAATGTTGTAAAAACTCTCTAAATGTCAGGATACTTAAAACTTACGAATTTCTAAGTTTATACCTACTAACTTTAAAATTTAGATCTTTAAACTCCCATTTTTCTAAATTTCCTAATTTATTTTCTTTCCAAACTACGTTGCAAAATTCGTTAATTTCTAAAATCAATAATTCCAAATTTCAAATAAATGATGAATTTGAATTTGACGATTTTATAAAATTTATAAAATCCTAACTAAATTAATTTTTCCACTATTAAAATTTCCAAACTCCAAACTCCAGAATTCTTAAATTTGATAAAATTCCTATTTAAGCTTCTAAGGGTTTTCGCTTTCTAAATTTCTGACAATTAAGGTGAATTTTAGAGTGAAGTTCAGGGTGAATTTTAGAGACGAGTTTCCAGTGAATTTTAGGGTGATTTCTAGGGTAGGTTGTATTAAAGGGCATATTTTAGAAGGATTTTAAGTAGAATTTTAGGGTTAATTTTAGAGTGACTTGTAGGTTGAATTTAAGAGTGAATATAGCAATTATTTGCCGTAATTTTATGAAGAATTTTAAAGTTAATTTGGGGTAAATTTATTACCGCTCATTTGATGAATGGTATAAATATAGCACCTGCAGCTTATAGTGTAAATACTTGTGGAATATAATTCATACAAAATTAGTGTCGTGTGTCGCTGTAAATTAATAATTATTTTGCCTTTGCTTTACTTCTTGATAAAATTCAAACTTTTAAATTCCAAAGTAGGCATAATACGAAAAAAAAAATGAATTCTGCTTCTTGCTTTGTTTACACCGATTCAAATTTATCATATCATTTTATCCCTAAACCGGAATCGCACCCTGTAGTTTTCATTTATATTCGAAACTGCTTATTATAAACAAATTATAAAAATTTGTTAAATTTGCATAATAATTTATTAATTTAATTTTAGCACTCATGACTCATCTTATTCACACAGCATCGAATTCAATTATCTCGTATTTTATTGCGGAAAATCATAAAGACATTGAAAAATGTCCACCTGTTTCACCTAATATGTTCAAAGAAATCATCAAATTGAGTACACCATTTTTATTTGAAATTCTTCTCTACTCCTGTCAACAATTACTATAGTGAAAGACTGTAATATTTTGGATCAGCTCATTTTTCGCGTAAATGTCAAAAATAAAATAAGAACCTATAGTACAGGTTCGAATCAAATTAATTCAATTTTTAAAACACCTGATACCGGCGTAAATGCTCGATGGGCTAGCAAGTAAAATATTTGTTAGTGAAAAATAGAACTAGTCGATTTTATTTGTATTTCGAATTTACATAAAATATGATTTATTTATGATTGTTTAGTAACAATTATGAAAAGTGTCGTATGAAATTTTCAAACTTGCAAATGAAATATGGTACTTGCTAGGCTTGCGAGCATCTCCCAGCCACAATTTCCAGATAAAATTTAAAATTTCGCCTAATTTCTTAAAATGTGTATAATATTTCTAGAACTTGACTCCTTTGTTTTTGGGTTTTTGGAACTATAATTAAGTTAAAAACCCTAGATTTTTAGTGTATGTATTGAAGCATTTGTAAATTTGATTTTGCCAGGATTGTGTGTTCCATATTGTATACGATTTACAGATGTATCCGTGCTTATTTGAGTGATCATACTCTAGTAGTGAGAGTTGATTACCTCATCTAAGTGAAGAACCGTCTTTTAGGGCTATATAGGATTTTTAAGGGTTCGATTCTTGTTATTCCTGGTTTACGTCAATGACACTTTGGCAGCAGCGGACACTTTTCCAAAAAACTGTTCATTTGTGTATACTGACCTAAGCAAACGATTTAATATAATTTTGAACTAAGCCTGACTTAAATAAACCAGCGATATGGGTGAAAGCTCGTAATTTGCTTTTGAGATATAAGTAGGTCATTTCAGAGACTACCAAGTGTTTGGATGTAATCTAGAACTAATTTATTCTTATAAAGGGAATATAATTGGTATTGGTTTCCATAGAGAAATGTATGTATGTACAAATTTAGTTGTTTATTACATTTAGTCGATTCAATTCTAGTGGATGGTTTATCATGTTTAGTTGTAGTGTGAAACATCATTATTCTTCTATTCGTATGACAGAAATAAATCCCTTGCTTAAAGTCTTTTAAAGAAATGGAACCACCATCTTGGCCCATTTTCCGAGATCAAAATATATTAGATCTGAGATATTTTACATTTTTAGTGGAAATAATTTTATTAATTATCCTAAATATTTTCTTCGTTAAAATTCACAGTTTAAAAAAAGCTTTAAATTGTAAATAAAAATTTCGTAGAGGTTTTTTCAAAGTGTAGCCGCTTACCTGGTTCTTTCAACTAGGCTGAATCAACTAGGAATATTGAACCACAGTTCTCTCAGCAAACGTAACTCTTATTTCTTTGATTTTATTTGTTCCTTTATTTTTGGTATGATGTTGACCCGAATATCGAAGGGGGCCAGTGTGTGAAAGAGCCTAATGCCGTATTATTTTTAGTGTTTTTTTAATGTAATCTGTATAATTTATTTACAACTCATTTTGGAGCGTTTTTTGTTAAATTTTCCTTCACTTAATTTATTGAAATAAATTTTAAAAATCATTGAATTTATTTATTAATGCAAAATAGTTTACAGACATTGAAAATACGTGTTAATATTGCTGATATTTGAGCTCCTGGTTTTAAATCTTTTATGGCTCCTTAGAGGGATGCACGGGAAGGGGAGGAGGGCATAGCGACTTGTTTTAATTTAGCAGAGAAGAAAAAATATTCGGCCTTCGACATTTGGCTCTTCGACATTTCAACCCTTCCACACATTCGGCCTCGAACCCTATATTCCTGATTTCTCTATATTAATTCAAAGTTAAAATTTTATAAAGGTAGAACCAGCGCTGCCGCGAGGTTGTTTTTTTTTCGGCACCCATTTCATCCACAACACAACCATTCAAATTCATTTGGTATTGGACACTTTTCAAAGGCTTAACCACTAGTAGACATTTATATACTTTTTTAAATCTCCTTTCTCGAGAAATTTTATTTCATTAATTTCGGGAATCCTACTTCTCGAGAAATAATACATTTTAGACAAAAAAAAAATGGAATGTTAACTTTAGCGATACAGGGCGTCCGGCACTGACGATATTGTATTGAAGGGGTAAGGAAAAGATTCTGAATAGCAAATAATAAACCGGATTTTTTAAATTCGTTATCGTTACATATAATCCATTAAAGTAACAAAATCGCATTTTATTTTTTTACTAACATTTAAACAAATAAAAATTAGATCAAATCCTGATCTGACATCATTGGATTAAGAAATAATTTTTCTTTTAAATTGTTCACTAATACTACAGAGAATACAGCGCTGACTTTCTCCTTATTTGCGCAGTATTACAACGCGGTACGCTCAGTAAAAACCCAAATAAGAAATGGTCTTCTCACGTAACGAGAACCGTTTCTAAGTTTACATGTCAGTTTTCAGAAAACGGTGCTACCAATAATTTAGGGAGCGCTTCTCTCCCGTTATACCGAAGTGGAATCTTAAAGGTTTAACTGCTTTAAAGTGGGACGCCCTTAATGGGTGACAGACATTTATTGCAAAACAAACCAATTGTCATGAAATCTATTTTAGCTACTATGTAGACTAAGTAGCAAATGTGCAGAACACGGAAGAACAAAGCTAGGTTAACCCTCATTTGAAATAGACGTTCGCCTCTGATATTTTTAATGTCGATATTGATTGCATTTTACTTTACACCAATTATTTGGTCAGTCCTATCTCGATTTACTCACATTATTGAAACAAACAAAATGCTCTTCAATTAATAAAATCGGTCATTTAGCGCCCTTATTAGTAAAGGGCCGCATCGATCGCGGGGCACTTCCGCCAGCAATGATTGTACCTACCTATAAGTTCTAAGAAACTAAGGGTGATTTTTGGAATAGAATCGAACGGCCGATTTTCGGAGGACTGAATGTAAAGTGTTCCAAAATGTTTACAGTTCGCGGTTTCTATGACATTATTCTTACATTTTTTAGGCTTTTTTTGGAAGTTCAAATCTTTTGGCCAAAATTTTGACATGCAACTCTTTTTAAACAATATTAATAAAAAGATGCCCTGCTATGAGAGTAATACAGAACTGAGGAAGCAATCAATACGAATACTTATTTCGTTAGTTATTTGCCTTTTCTTGTTAATTATACTGTTTAGAGATTTTGAACCAATAACTCTTGGTATAAAGTAGCAAGTAACTTGATATAAATCTATATGGAGAAACTTAAGTTGCCATTAGTAAAATTGTTACCAAATTTAGCATACTAATTTTTTGGAACATAATCCACTAATCCCAATTTTAATTATTTTTACATGATTTAGTAATTCGAAAAGAATCACAAGTACATTGTCATTACACAAATATAGGAAGTTTTTTGTTTGAATGAAACACAAATTTGAAAGTGTTAAAACTTGTTGAAAGATGTTAAGTTAATCAAAAATAACAAAAATAAGATAACTTTATATAAAATATTATAAATTCTATTTACTTTCCGAAGACGTGTTATTTAATATAACGCAAGCGTAATTTTTTCTATGAATGCATCACATGATGGCACATCTATTGCAATTTAACAGATTTCGTTCTATGATTTTACGCGATATTTTCTTTTGTATTCAAATTTTAATTTTTTTGTTCTTGATGTACATACATATGGGCATGTCTTAATTTTCAAAAAAAAACTCAAATTTAAGCAAATTGTCAATATTAGAAGTAATTACTACAATTATTTCATTGTGTACTTATCCAATTCGTAATATTAGAAGCTTCCTTCAAATTATTTTGGTAAATATTTACTTTTGGCAGAATATTTTGTCTTCATCAAACTTATTTAAGTGTAGTGCAAAAGTCTTTAAGCATTTAAATGAAACGCCCCAGATAATAAATTTGTAAAGTGAAGCAGCTTAAAATCATTTAAGCGATTTGAAATCCGGGCCCTAGACAAGCTTTCGTTTCCCGAAGCAAAATTTTCTTTTGCAACAAAATTCGTGAAAAGTAGTCTTCTCTGTCTCCCATGCCCAACACGTCTGTTTTCTTCCATGCCCTAAGGAAGACCCTAGGTTGAAAAGTTTATTAAATAATTACCTGTAGGAAAAGTAACATGTGTAACATATGGAAAGTATTTTGTCGTGTTTGAGTGGATGCTGATGAAGCGCCACTTTGCGCTCTTGGTACACAAATAAGGAGTTGTTTACGCACAAAAACAAAATTTATTAAACAAAAATATCATTAAACATTACAAATTTTTGATTTTCTTGAACGTGGTTGCATCCAGCAAAGTGAGGCTTTACTAAAAAAAGAAGTAGGACCAGAGGCGGCTGGTTCCCCAATGCAACGTATGCATTAAAAAATACACAAAAATATGTTTGTTTAATTACCCATAATTCATTATTCTCGTTTCTTCCTATCCGTGTCACATTCTATAATAACCACTAACATTTTGGGCCACTTAAATTTTTCGTCTTTCAAACATCACACTGCCGAATGTAAAAACTTAAATTCGCTGTTTAAATAGAGGAAAAAATCAATTCCAATTAAGCAATGCAATTGAGAATAAAGCATTATGAGAAAATTAGGTTGTTTGTGCCTCTTTGATCAAAAACCTTGTTTTATCGGTATTTGCAGTAGACAACTCTCTTTTGTGAGACTAAGATTTCAAAAACCTTTTATTTTTTAATTGTGGTACAGTGAACCCCTTTGCTTTATTTTGAAATCGGTTCTCTTTTTAATTCTAGAATTTCCAACTTGATGCGCGATGAGCACAGTTTTAAAAGCCTGTCACATAATTTAAAGAAAGCTAAATAAATTCGAAATTAGCTAAATATTTTGAAGAATTTATAATCAATTAATTAAGACAATATTAGCCGGCGGAAAATAATGAGGAGATGTCGATCTAGCGAATTTGAATAAACCTGCATTTTCATGGTACTTTCAGGTTCTTGGCAAAAATATGTCAGGGCCTGGCTACAGACTTATTAGAAGATAAAACCATGTCGAGAACCGAGCTGTAGACCGCGACATGGGAAGAAACTTTTAACCACTGCTCAATAATAGCCATCATAATTTTTGGAATGAATAAATCTTTAATCTTTTTCACTGATCGCGTAGTCAGCCGTTAATAGCCCTTTTTGTTTTAACCCTATTCGATGAAAGTAAATAAGAAAAGCTGCACTTTATTTCGAATATTCCATAGAATTCGGAAAACCCTTCGTTAACTTACACACGATTTTTAACTATTCACTTACGGCGGGAGAATTTTGTAGAACATACGTTAATAATTTCAATTAAATGCCGATAAATATTTACACCTACTCACTGCTTTAACACAAATCAATTTTCTTTAGTCAGTTTGAGAATCACTTTTAGATTATTGTATAAATTATAATTTAAAATAACAACATAAAATAAATAATCAAATCATTATACTTACATTTAGCACCGTTAAATCAGCCAAATTTTTTAATCCTGCACTCAAACATTTTAGCGAATTCGAACTTAAATCCAAATTTGTTAACGTTTTTTGATTCCACCATGCCTCTTCCTCTGATTTTGTTTTATTTAAATCATAACTCAGTTCAATCTCATCTTTCTCCGGTTCATTTAAATTCCAAACCTTTTCTGGAACTGGAGGAGATATGATTTCAGTCCCATTAGTATTATCCGCCATTTTTTTTACTAACTATTTTTTTAACTAACTAATTATTATTTTTTATTTCGTTTATTAGTTACTTAAACAATTTAGAGGAACTTTAAATTTTGATAAAAATAAGAAAAAAATATGTAAGAATCACTTAAAAACTACAAATTTAAGATTGGAATGCCTATAAACCGTTCTCTCACCCTTGATTTTACGATAACGTCTACGAGGATAATTATATGTTGTAAAATATGTATAAGTATACATTAAACTTTTTTCACTATTCAACAACACAGCCTTTATTTTACTGGTTTTTTAGTTTCAAGTTACACTTTAGACCGATCCCGTTCAACTAAAATTTATAATATTTAAGGTTTGTTTTTTTATTAAAAAAAAATATAAAAATAAAAAATTTATCTACTTTTGATCATTGTTTATGCGATCAATATGATGTAATGATTTATAATTGAAATTAACCGCGTGTAACGAGCTAATTATCTTCAAACAAAATGCTAAACCCATTCATAAGAAAATTTTGTAGATGCGTATCCCTGGGTGTATGTGAAAAAACGTGATCTAAAGTGTTGAACCATTTCACCAGAAGTATAGAGGTGGGTGTGTTTTTCATTTACCGAATTAGGTAATTCATAATTTATTACCCTTGAAGAAGTTGAAGAAAAGACAATTTATGACAGCATCCAAACGTTTAACATCATGCATTGCGTGAAACTATCTTGAAATTATTGAAATCAATTCAGACTTTCGTTTTAACACAAAATGATAAAATAATCTGCGGTTTTAAACCTAAGTCATAAATATGTATCAGCTGCGGGGTCGACTCAAGGTGTGTACGAGCTGCGCGGTTGCGTAGGGCGCTAAATTTTGAGCGCAAAACCAGATTCGTTTTAGCCCTGGCTTCAAATTTATACATTTTTTATCATTTATATAATTTCAGTATTTGATTTTGGTTTTCCTTCACAGCCAACTCAAACAATTTTCTCCGCCTTCCCTTCAGTACCAAATGGAACACAAAGTTTGTCAATATATTTTGGTGACGTTTTATATCTGAGATGTTAAGCTAATTCTTTAAATAGTTCCTAATCTAAAATAGATTAAATCGTACCTTGAAGAATTTTTTGGGCCATATGTCATTTTGGCTGGAGTTCGATTTCTTAAATAAAATATGTACGAACATTTTTTGAAATTATGATTTTTCTAATCTGCATGAATATTACCTAAAAGACAGTACAAAGTAAGCGATTTTTCCAGACGCCCGCGGAAGTTTGAAAAACCAGGACATGTCCAGACAAACCAGGACGTCTGAGTCACCCTGTGAAAAAGGAAATATTATAGTTTACTGAAATTTGATAAAATAAATTTGTTTTATAATAAATATTGTGGCGATATGTCGATTTTTCACTAGAGGAAAGAAGGCTGACACAAAAATTGAGATATCAAGAAAAATCGTATCGCGAAATTGCCATAGTTTGTTTGCAAATACTATAAAGAGGGAAAAAGTGCAGAATAAGCGGAGTATTAAGCGTAAAACAGCGCCAGAGACTGATTGTCTGATATCAAAAATCGTCAATATGGGCTCTTTTAAACATCTATTGATATTAAAAAAGGGTTACGACTTACGACCTGAAATTAGTATCCGGATAATTCGTAGAATACTGGTAGGGAGCAATCTTCATGGTATAACAGCCTGAAGAGTACCACTGCTGAACAAAAAGTATGTTAAGGGAAGAATTTGCGAAAGATCATGCTGATTGAAAAGATGCTAGGGGACGTCCTTTAATGATGTCACGCAATTTTTAACAATTTTTAACCCCCCCTCCCCCTATGTCACAGTTCGTCATGAATCGAAAAAATACAAACATAAATATTTACTAAGGAGACACTGTGCAATTGCACAACAATTATTTTTAAACGCGTGACATCATTAAAGGACGTCCCACTAAAGGCTAAAAAATGGAGAAACTTAAAGAAGCAACAAAACAAAAATTAACATATTTGGTTCCGATGGTAAACAGTATGGCCCTAGGCCAACATCAAAACATTTTCTCAACAATATATAAAAGGGAATATTATGGTTTGGCTAAGCCTCTTATATAGTGGTTTAGGGCCTTTTTATTAGAAAAAGATTATGGACCAAAACGTCTACATGGGTGATACCCTCCCCAAAATGTGATGTAACCGACATTTGAAAGGACCTTAAGATAGCTGTGGTCTACACGGGAATTAAAAATAGGCAACAACATGGTTGGAATGAGGGGGGGGGGGGGACTTAATAAATTCTATGCTAATTAATTGCCTAAAAACCTGAATATAATTTATTTCATTCGTTTAAGATTCGTCTGTCCCTAATTTTGTGACCAGCTTTTATTCGATTTTTTTTAGATTTTTAAGTTTATTTCTTATTGTGTGTAACAGTCTCCAAAAGGAGTACTAAATATACTTTATGATCATGGAAGGTTAGTTGATCATGTCAAATAATTCAAAATAAACAGGATTAGTAACAAAATAAGCAAATAAAGACTATTGCCCTAAAAAAATCGGGAGTTGCATAGAAATATTGCCAACAAGAAACGATTTACTCGTACACAGTAACTCCAACAAATTAAAATTGTTGAATCCACTATTAACCTCAAATTAGGAATTTAAATTTCGATAATAATCGTATAATAGCTTGAACATAAAGTATAAGCAATAAAGTAAATGACTAAAATTATGAATTTAAGCTAAAATTGCAATCATTTCCTCAAATCTATTTTAATCTCTCTCTTTAACCAATTGAATACCTACTTCTTTGCATTAATCGCTGAGTTTAGGACACTATGGAAAGCGAGAAGAACCAGTATAAACTCGGTTATTGCAACTAATTTAAAGCCAAACAGAAGTCACAAATTACACAGAAATTCAAAATCTCCTGTCAAGATACAGAACACTACGGTTTGGCAAAACGAGTTTAGCTAAAAACGATCAGCTACATGTACTTTATATACAATTAAATACGTTACATGATTAACTATGGTAAAACTGAGATTAAACACGAACAATTCAGTAGACCTATTTTGCTAATCCGCAGCCAACTTCATTATTCCTTTCCTTGTTAAAAACTAAAAAAAAAATAGGAGCGGTTCAACAAATTTCGCGCATGGCGCTCTGATCAGCTGTTCAAACTGCAAGATAATTCAAAATTACTATCCCATCATATTGCGTCAGTTGAATGACACAAGACAGGTTAAGGTTAAACCTTACAGCTGGACCTAGAATGGTGTAACCCTCTAGCAGAAATATTATATCGACGCGAAATTTGTAGAATGTAAATTGTGGTACAATCAGTCCAGTCAAAGAAGGATTGATTTATTCATAATCATAAGCTCATCAGTTCGAAACTGGATTAAGTACGTTCGCTTACAATTTTTCGGAAATAGTAACTTCAAATAAATTAAAATTGACAGAATTGTAAAATTATTTGAATTTACAGCGGTATTACAAATATCTTAAAACGCATAAGAGAATCTAGAGCAGAAAATCCCAGCCATTTTGGTAATGATTTACTGTCAATTGACCGTAAACAATTGATCGTGAACAATTGATCGTACAACAATTGATCGTACAACAATTGGCCGTGGAAACAATTTATCGTGGATACAATTGAACGTATGAACAATTAATCGTGGATACAATTGATCGTATGGACAATTGATCGTGGATCAGTTGATCGTATGGACAATTGATCGTGGTTCAGTTGATCGTTGGAACTTCGCTGTTTCTTGACCGATTATGATGAAATTTGGCATGGGCGATGGTAATGGGATTCTAAAATGATTTTGGATAAAGTTCTGGAATATGGCCAATTAAGGAGGAACTCCGCTCTTTCTTGACCGATTATGATGAAATTTGACATGGGCGGTAGAAATTTGATTCTAAAATGATTTTTGGATAAAGTTTAGGACTGTGGCCAATTAAGGTGGAACTTCGCTGTTTCTTGACTGATTACTATGAAATTTGACATGGGCGATGGAAATGGGATTCTAAAATGATTTTTGGATACATATCAGGAATATGGCCAATTAAGGTAGAACTTCGCTGTCTTGCAATACAAAATCTTGGAAGTACAAAATTGCATTTTTTAAAAATCATGCAAATCAAAATCTAGCCAACCCAAAATATTGCAGTTACAAAATCTTGCAAGTATACAAAATCTTGCATTCGAAAATTAAATTTTGCAGTTTTAGTATCTGTACCTGTCTTTAGTATCTAATATAATATTGCTTATTCATAAAATTTCATTTCTCAATTGAAAATTCAAATAAGTCAGTTTGAGATTAAATTAAACTCTCGCAATTTTATTCACAAAAAAAACATAAGCAAAGTTTTTGGTTAATGGAGATTAATTATTAAAATTAGAATGGAAATTTCCATTTTCCAGAATATTTCAACAAAATATTCTGGATAAGGGAGATTTCATCTTCATTATCCAGAAACTAAATTTTCGTTTCTGGCTAATGTAGATTTAATATTAAAATTCGAATGAAAATCTCCATTTTCCAGAATATTTTGTTGAAATATTCTGGAATAAGGCGATTTCCATTCTAACATTAATTAAGAGTCATACAAAGTGTATCTTCTTCTTCTTCTTCCGCTGGCGCTACATCCCATGAAGGGATTTGGCCGCCTCAACGATGCTCCTCCAAATAATCCGATCCGCCACAAGAGAACGCCAGACACGGTGACCGAGTGTGTACAGGTCCCTCTCAACGTCGTCCATCCATCGGGTAGGTGGTCTCCCACGAGGTCCTACTTTCGTTAGTGCCGACTCCAAGGCCTGTTTAGTGGTCCGATTTTGTGAACGTAGTACGTGCCCAAGCCATCTCAGCCTTGATGATTTTATGAATCCTATGATGTCGACTTTATCGAGATCATTTCTGATCTCGTGATTCATTCGCATTCTGTACGTGGCTCCCTCTTTAATGGGACCGAGAATTCTTCTTATCATCTTGATGGTCAGGCTGCTGTGTATGCAGGGGGATAAACACAAGACTCGCTTCATGTGCCGTAACTGCATGCAACTTCAGCAAGTGCTCACACTGCCTCTTCGTGGCGGCCACTAGAAACTACTCTGTTAAAGGAGTAGGCTAAAGTGTGAGGGCTGTGGTCCTTCTACAGAAGGTTGGCGTTGGGTTAACAGCCCAACCTGTAAAAATTTTTTGTTACGAAACCTCAACATGAGCCTCGGATATTTTTGGATTCACAACAACGACCTCGGACACGATATAAGGACAACAAAGTGTATCGACTCCAAAAAATTAAAACCTTCCTTGAGTTTCTTATGTGGTAGTTAGATGAAAAGAAGAGATGAAAAATGTTGTGATTATTTTGTTTATAAAAAGCCGAAAAAATCTTATTGATTTTAATACAGACAAACTTCTCTTTCTATTATTTGTGTGAGCATAAACCACACAGAAATGAGGGTTTTCCCTGTGTTTTTGATTTAGTGAATATAATTCGCTAAGTCAGTACGTTCTTGCCTTATGCTAAATGTATAAAGTTAGAATTGTATTTTGTAGTTTGGTCGTAGATCCCTGAAGAATAGACCGAACCTATTGTTCTTTTCTGTACGAAACCAAACTACCACATAGAAAACTCAAGGGAGATGATTAGCCTCTTCATTTTTTCTGATTAACAAGTCGAAAAATGTTGTGAATGCCATTATTGTTAATATATTTTGTCTATAAAAAGCCGAAACAATCTTATTGAAAAAATATCCTGCAAGCCCAGAAGCAATTTTTAAAAACAAACCAGTTTTCGTATACTAACCACTAGGCCTCTAATGTGCAAAATTGATTAATTATGCCATGTACCCAAAGGGGTTTAAGAACAAACAAAAATACGAGATGTTTACCATAAATTTATATAACTTTATAACTTTTTTTTTGAATTAATGAAATAAAATATTAGGTTCTGTTAAATTTTAGAATCTGCTGGATAAAATCAATTGAATACTAACAACAATATTGCATTACATTCTGTATAATCTATAAAACAGTAAATAATGCAGTTTATTATTTATTTATTAGTTCATTTATTACACCAACGTGTATGTCTGCACATGCGAATACATTCTAATACATTATACGACTAAATGAAAACCCAAATACATAAATATAATAAAAATTTACCATTCAAATTAATAATTTAATAAACAAACAAAACAAAAAATTAGCTAGTTATCTCGATTTTTTATCAAGATAATTAAACTCATTACTGTAATAACTTTTTTGTTTATATAGATGACGATAACGATCTATTGTATATTCTTTGTGCACGGTTGAATTATTTTTCGAAATGGATTTTCTCACACCCAGGAGTCAAATAAAAAAGTCATAAAATAAAATAAAAAACTAAACCAAAATTGCATAAATAACGTTTCGTCTAAGCTTAATTTGAATAAATAAAATGCATGCCTAAATAATCTGTGCTTTCACGAGAAAATATCTGTTGAAAAAAAAGAAATCATTACGAAGTTAGCTGCGGGAGTTGAGATTTACTCAACTCTCAACGATTCATGAAGTCAAACGTCTTAATAGTTAAAAATGCAAAAACCTAATTTTCACATAAGATTTCATAAATAAAAATTTTAGAAAATTCTATAACTTGTTTATATTCGCCTTTAAGCGCCGCAAGAGGCGCTACGATTTTTACGAGCCGATGGTGGTAACCAGTTACTTATGTATCGCATTTATATTTAAATTCAAATATTATTGATAAATTAATTCCCTTTCTAAATGAATTTAATTTTTTAATTGCAAAAAAACGATTATTTTGAAATAAATTCACTAAGAAACATGTCTTATTAATAATTATGCATTTATTTACCGGTTGCCCACCATTGGCTAAGTTGTAAAACCGTTCACCAGATGTCAGCCACTTCGCGTTACAAGGCGAATATCGGGTGATTTTTTTTAACCTGAAACTTTCAAATATCTCGAAAAATAAGCACTCTACGGTAAAAAAGCCATAATCAATGGGGCGGGGAAAATATATTAGTGCTAAAATAAGTCCTCCTGCTCCCTCCTTGTACGTGAGGCGCGTAGGAACCTCTATTTTTTATTGCAGATTCGGATTCTGCGGCTAAAAATACGTAATTATGATTTGTCTGAAACATTTTTTTGGTTCATGATTGAGATACTGTAATCGGTAAAATTCATTTTTTTTAACTGAGAACCTGTGCATGCGATTCTGCAATACGTTTGAAATAAAAAATACCACGTTTTCATTGTAAATACTCGAAATAAGTATTAAAATAAATTGTATTTCTCAAATTTTCAATTACTTGTCAAGAAACAACTTCATTTACTTAGAGACAATAGCTATCTTCCATTCACGTCACAACTACTCATTCTCATACGATGGTGTAGAAAACAGAAGTAGTTACGCATAAAATTTGCGCTAGGTAGGTGGATTTTAGTTGCGAAAATTCCAATAAATGGCTTTTAGAATTTTTTTCGATATTTTTCGCGAGTTTTTTATTATGTTCGCGTTTTTTATTTTTTGGTAATATTAAATGTCAAATTTAATCAAAATTATTTTGATGTTGATGTTACATTTTTAAGAGAAATGGATTTGAATATCAATGCGGTAAATACCAATGCTTTCCCTTCTCTACATTATGTCTAATTTTTTGTTATATTGCACAAGATATAGAAAAGTGACACAACCCAAAAAATTGAGTTTTTGGCTGATGACTTTGAATTGATGGCTGGTGGTGATCTGTACTAACCGGGCCACTGTACAATGGCTCAGGGATGCCGTAGGTACCGTTAAGCCATGGGAAGGTGCTCATCAGAAGGCGGCTGAGGCTGGTAACCTATCTCGAGCCCCGATTGTATTTGGCAGCTTCCTATTCCCTAATAATGCTGAATTGCGTACGGATTGGCTTCTTGGTTTAATCAAAAGCCAAAACGAGGGCATGCAAGCGATAGAGTGGTCAGGAGAGAGGTGAAAGACTCTTCAGCCTTCTGGACCTTCTCTATGGGCCACAATTCAGTCGACAAGCTCAAGCGAGTTGGCTATAGGGTCGACTACAAGTGTGGGATTGTTCAGTTTCAACCCAACAGCGGCCAGGGTGGTGCCAAACCGGCTGCTGTGGGTGGGACCCAAGTGGTCTAGCCTGTGGGGTTAAGGTTGCAGCACCCATAGACAAGATCTATGGGGTGGTGACTCCCTCTAAGAGGCAGTTGAGAAGAAGGCCAAAGAGGAAGAAAAAAGCGTCAGGAAGTACACGGGTGGTGACCTCGCAAGGGGTCTTCCCGCATAAGCCTCTGGTGAGGCCTGAACGGGGTCAGGCATCGGGGCAGTGGAAAGGAGGTGAGACGGTGGAGCGATGAAGAAGGCTAATCTAGGCTTTCTCAAGAAGTCCTCTAAATAGATGGACACACATCACATACTTACAGATAAACCTTGAGCAACAGGTAACCAAATTAGAGGTAAACCAAATCAAGTGGGTACTTATTTCCAGGGAATTGGTGGCAGTGATGGTGGAGGTTCTAAGAGAAAGAGCAAACAGAAGGCTATAATGGCTTCCGCCTACTGTCCTGGAAACTTAGAGATGACGCCTCCTCTTGAAATTAGGTGTCTCATAGCTAATGAGCTATGAGGAATTACAAGCGCAATGGAGTGGTCTACCTGATAGGATGCGATGCGAACCCGCACCTCACGGTCTAAACCTACTTTTAAAAATGCAATTAGGCAAGGAGTCCTAGATTTGACACTTATTAGTCCTCATTTGAGGAATTTAGTTAAAAACTGGCATGTGTCTGAAGAGGCCTCTTAATCGGATCACATGCACATCAGATTCGATTTGGCGACCGAGACAATGCAGCGGCAGGAATCTAGAATTACAAAACTGACCGACTGGGACTCTTATAGAGCTTTACTCGGATCAGAAATGCCCTCGGTTATGGAGAACATAAAGTCTCCAGAGGGATTGGAGTTCTGTTCAAATCAGCAAGGTTATTCAAAGGCATATCTGCCAATTAGTTTTACATCGTTTATATTGGAAACGATGAAAAACATCTTGGATTATCAAATAAGAAATGAGAGCCACGTCAAAAATCCGCTGAATCGGAACCAGTTTGCTTATCAAACTGGCAAATCTACTGTGATGGCTCTTAGTAGTCTAGTCACAAGGATCGAAAGAGCGGTGGCTTATAAATAAATTGCTCTGTGCGCCTTTGTGGAGATTGAGAAGACGTTTGATAAAACCTCCTATGAATCGATAGAGAGACCAGCAATGGAAAAGAGGGTTCCTCCTTCTATAATTAGGTGGATCCGCTCCATGCTGAAATATCGCAAGACTACAGCCATATTAAGTGGCGAGTCAGTAACCATCAGGGTCGTAAAGGGTTCTCACCAAGGAGATGTACTGTGTATTGTCTCCTCTATTAAGGTCATTGGTTATTGACAGACTATTGGTCCTTCTGGATAGCCATGGGTGTGATGTCAAGGGCTATGCGGATGATGTGGCTATCATAATCAGTGTGGCAGTGGTGTGTCAATCCAAAAAAAATTATAATTATTTCTTTTACGAGGAGGAAAAGACTTGCGCTTATAGCTCCCTCGTTAAACGATACTACTGTACCTTTTCCAAAGAGGTTAAATATCTAGGGGTTATCCTAGATTAAAAAGTGCTCTTCTGCACCTCTAGGACTGACTCCGTTGCTACCTGTATGTTAAAAAGGATGCTGCAGTTATGGCGCTGAAGATGCAGCAGAAGTAAATATCAAACCAGGCAATACGCTGGGCCATCTAAAAATCCTTAAGGAATTTCAGACAGACCCTACCATAGGAATGCCTTCCAACTGTATGCCAACTAAATTGGATTTCCACAAACCATCTGTGTTAGGTTCAGAGACTGGAACCGAAACTGAACCGAAAACCGAAAATCGTAATTAACCGCTATTTTCAATGAACCGAAAACCGGAACCGAACCGAAATAAAATAAAAAATTGAACCTGAACCGAAACTGGAATTGAAATTACTTTTCGCTCCGGTTCAAGTTTCTGCTATCCGAAAAAAATTATACATATATTTTCAGTTTTCAAAATTGTGCAAATTAAACTGATCGGACTAACCAAGACGGTAATTTTTTCGTTCTAGACGGTTCCGCTTCTGACTTATGCAGATTTTTGTATCTATAATAAAAACTATTTTCGTTTTTCGTTATTATTATTTTAATTAAACTTTGAATAAAAAAGTTGGAATCATAATTAGAAATCTTTTATTAACAAAAAATTCTTGAACCGGTTTTGGAGCCGAACCGGAACCGAACCGATAGTTAATGGCCGAACCGGAACTGAACCGAGCCGAAATTTAAAAATTAGGAACGTAACCGAAAACCGGAACGAAAAACATTTCGGTTCCAGTCTCTGGTTAGGTTACCTGGCCGAGATATATGGAGTACAAGGAGACCGTCCTTTGAGCATAGGTCAATGGTTATGGTATGGTTTACAGATGAATCAAAAAAGAAAGACGGGGCAGAGGTAGGAATATATCGGTGTGGGGTTGCCCTCTCAAAGTCCTTGGGTACCAATATGCTATCGTCTTTCGAGCAGAACTACATACTATAGAATTTTGCGCTAGGATAGGCATAGCAAAAGGCCTATATGATGCAAATATATACAAATTGTATCAGAGAGTCAATCGGCCTTAAATGCTCTTAGAAGTTGTACCATTGAGTCAAGGCTGGTATGGGACTGTCTGAAGGTTATTGAACATCTGGCAAGCTCAAATAAGGTAACACTTATGTGGGTGCCAGGTCATACTGGAACGAGGGAAATGAGGCTGCTGATGGCCTTGCCCGTGAGGGTACTGCCTTTCAGTTCATTGGACCAGCGCCCTTCTGCGGCGTCATTAAGGGGTACCTCCGGGCAGCGGTAAAACCCGGTGTTTGCAAAAGTGCTCCTACTGGCGCTGAATTCCAGGTCTACAACAGGCGAATAGACTTATGTCACCTTCATCAGTCAGGGTAAAGAAGTGTCTTGAACTTAGGAAACCTGAGTAGAGGCTACTAACCGGCTTCCTCACAGGACACGTTCCCTTAAGGTATCACCTTAAGAAAATAGGCCTAAGTACGACAGACGGGTGCCGCTTCTGCGACATGGAAGTGGAATCAGCGGAAATGTTCTGTGCCAATGCCCAGCCATTTTCCGTCAAAGACTACATTTACGAGGGAGAACAATGAGCCCAGATAGAATGTATCACGTACTGGCTTGTTATATTATCAGGTTCATTAAGAGCCTGAATATCGACTTCACGGTTAATTAACGCCCACATGGCCCTACATTAATAATAATAATAAAAATACTGAATAAGGGCTTTTAGAGTTCCATTCATACAATTTCCGAATTGAAGAAAGAATTTTGAAATGAATCAAGCTAGGGTTTTTATTTATTCAAAATATGCACATATGAGTTTGTTTGGAAAAGAAAGCAACCCAACACTGAAAGACCCATCGAATATTTTTATTGATCCGGAGGCCTCTTCTGAGAAAACACATTGAACTGTTGTATTTTCCCAATGAAATTTCTCCCAAAAGTTTAACGTTATCGATTTATTGTCACTTATGTTTACAAGATTAGATTAGATTCTTCTGCAATTAGTATTGTAGAAACGCGTGAATTCAGCAGGAAATAACCCAATTTATAATTGGGCCTCTTATTTCTATTATTCGAACTCTACCTTTGCTCCGTTCACTTTGATATGAACCTTGGAGATTATCAATATAGAATAATTCAGTTAATTAACTATTCCGATCGCCTACATTAATTTATGGACAGATCGACAAGAACAACTTATTTCCATTTCACACTAAAATGAATCAAACACATGGAGCATAACAAAAAATTTATTTTAGATGTACATACAATTTAGGTATGTGTTTTTTGTGCAATTAAATTTTTTCATGGAATTGGTTGCAACAACAACACAGACGATTTAAAAAATGAATCATTATGCAATTTTGGCCAAATTTTTTTTATTAGTATGTAACATTAAACAAATCAAATTAATATCTTACCCGAACTAAGTCCACGGCCCGATAAATTTAAAACTCCACTTTGTCGGGCCTGTTTAACAAGAATCCGGGATAATTGCGAAGAGTCGTCTTGTTTAGTTTGCAAATGAAATAGAGGTTTGTATTGTTTACGTACTTCACTCACGGTTATTGCACGCTTCGACATATTTGTGAACTCTATAATTGTATATATTATGGGCACAATTTTATAAATTTGATATTATTGATGAAATTAATAATTTTTTTAAGCGTTTTAATTTAAGACAAACAATAATCTAACAACACTAAAAAATTCTTTGTTTCTTCTGTTTTTTTTAACCGTGTTTACTATCAATTTGTGTATGACAGAAGAAACGACATACGCTTTTGTATTTATTTTTAGACAGCTGATTTTACTGGAATGTGCAGTGTATTTAAAAGGCGTGATTGAATAGAAGTTGATTGAAAATTTGAAAGTAATGGGGATTGATTGATTGTTGAAATTGAATGTGCGTGAAACGAGAGGTTTGCAAGAATCTTGGGGATGAAACAATTCGAATGCTTAGAATCGATATTGCACGTTTGGAACATAAGTTCATTGAATAGCAAAAAAGCGAATTTCCTAAGTTCGAATAAACAGAATCATTGGATTAAAATGCAGTTCAAATAAGATTTTAAAAATTTATTATTTATTTAATTCGTAAGAGCTTCTAAGGCGGCCGCAACATCCCCGCTGTATTCCCTTAGTGCATTTTCAGCTTGTGTTCGTGATATCAACATTTCATTAATCTGAAATTGAACAAACATTTTTAATCATCTTACGCCACCAGCCTTTTTCCCAACCCAACTTACAATCAATTCTATATCCTCTTTTTTAACTTGAACCTTCTGTAATTCTCGTTCTTTGGCTAATTTTTCTGCGGTCTCTTTATTCCTTTTGTCCCCAAACATATTTACTGCCTAAAAAATAAATACATAACGCAAAATTTAATAAAATTCCAACATTGTTTTGGTCATTTATATGTGAGGTTATGTTACATTTGAGATATCGGCCGACGAAATTTCCTTTTCTTCTGCATAGTCTGTAACGCGCTCCAAATCTGCTGCCCCACCATCATGTTTTGCAACCTTTTTCTGTTTTTTATCTTGAACTTCATCGGTTCCATCTATTTCCTCGGCGTTCGACATTTTAGTAAAATAAATTTTTGTAAAATAAAATTTTTTTTGTGAAACGATTCGAGCAATAAAAGCTAATAAATTGACATATGAATGTGTAGTAAAAAGTATGAAGTTAGCAATATTTCGAAACAAGTGTGTTTATACATACATACTTCGTTTATTTCTGGGTTGAGTTATCTTAGAGTTAGAGAAATATTTTTATTCAACTGAACATAGAGGGAAAATAAATTTGTATTTCACGATAAGGTGCCATATTCAGAAATTTATTTTTATAGAAAACATTTGTAAATTAATTCTTTTAATCATTTAATTTTTCATATGTGTAATTCGTATTCATTTACTTTCAGTTTTTTTATTTTGTTGTTGTTGTTTCAACTCAACTCTGTTTATAATGTATTTTTTAGTGGGACTGGTAATGCGAGAACTTCAGCAAAGTCTTTTGGCTGTCGGTAATATCGGTAGCGCAAAGTAGCTTAAACAAATCGATTTTTTGCAACCACCACTAATTAGACTTTGAGGTTTTGACAACAAAATATTTTATGAAGTTAAAATTTAAGTTCAAATTTAGATTTGTTTTACAATTAGCTTATTTTGATGTGAATTTCAGCTAAAATTACAAGTTTCTAACATATTTATGACACAGTTTTCGACACTTTTTGACACAAGTTCTTGACAGTCTTTTAAAATCTGTGATTTGGACACTTTTGACAGCGAAAAAAAATTGAAAAATGTAAGAGTATAGCTTTATTTACGAAAATGTTTCGGCTTTTTTATAGACAATATATTACTTGTAAATGACATTCACTGTATTTTCGATTTGGCAAATCAGATACACTTTGTATTGACTCTGCTGGAAAGAAAAGGGGGAGGGGATAATATTTCTACTTTGATTGGTAGATATATTATAAGTGATTGGCCTCTGTTATTTTTTGATTTGCCAAATAGAAAATACAGTAAATGTCATTTACAAGTAATATATTGTCTATAAAAAAGCCGAAACATTTTCATAATATTCAGACAATTGGTTAAATTTCGTACCTTTGTTTACGGGCAGAATTATTTCAACAGTTTGAACATTTTCGAAATTTACCAGCATATTTCAAAAACTTGCTCACAAAACAATAAGAATATTTTGTTTACTATTTTTCCCGATATCACAAGCACAGCTTTTAACGCTTTCCGAGAGTTTTTGACCCTTTTCGACCGTTTTTGACCATAATTTAAGATTTCTGATCTATTTTTGACAAAATTGTCAAAAAGTCAGATATTGTAGCGTTTTACCCATCTCTGGTTAAAGCAAAAATTATGGATTTTATTAAATTAAGTTATTAAATAATTCGCAGTATTTGAATCAAAATTGCCAACAAGAATTTTGACGTGATAACGTTTTACACCGCATGTTCAGAAAACTTACCCGAAATTTAGCCCTTGGTCGGGGGCAATTACTCATCAACTATAAGCATTACCTTTAATTTAAAGATATGGTTGCTTAGATTGGTCCTTCGGGTTTATGTGTCATGCATAATATTATCGCAATTACGTCATCGCGCGGCACAGGAACCCGCGCCGCGAACCTCTGATTTCGACCGATTTAAATGCTTCAACCATTGTAGCGAGAGAACGGCTCATCCGATCGGAGATCCGATGGTGCCAGTTTTTTGCGTAAAAACCCAGTGGTAGCTAATTAATTTTAAATTAAATTAATTAATCTCCACATAAATTTTAATTAAAAATTCTAACTACAAAATAGGGATTTATAGAGATTGAGGGCACTATAGCAAGAGAATGCCTCATCAGATCGGAGCAATTCGGTTATTAATTTGTGCTTAATAATACTGTGGCAGATAATTTATTTTAAATTAAAATAATTAATCTTCACATTAATTTTAATTAAAATTACAAAGTACAAAACAGCGATTTACAACCAACCATGAAAATCACTTATCTGACCGGAGTAATTCTGATGTCAATTTGTGCGTAAAGAAACTGTGGCAGATAACTTATTGTTAATTAAAATAATTAATTTCCACATAAATTTTAATTAAAATTTAGATTTACAAAGTGGCGATTTACAATGCTAGAGAGCACTATAAAGGGAGAATGCCTGATCTGATAGGTCAAATGTCAGTGTGGACTCTGATATAAAATATATTTGACCTAGACTGCGTATTCATCACACTAGCCTCGGCGACTTTGGGAGACACGGAATTCACATTCACCAGGCACATCTCCGCTGAGACCATGCGCTTCATATCGTACTTCTCATACCATCGCCCAGTACTTAATCGTTTGCAAACAATCACTGTACTCTCATTTCATGATGCTAATAATAAAGAAATTTATTTTAACAAACCCATACATCGTGCCATTTCTCGCACCTCTTATAAACGTTATCACGGAAAACACCTACGGCCGTGTAGAAGACACAGCCTACCCCGATTTTTTTTTTTTTTATCCTCTGATTTATACAACAAAAACAAAAGATAAAACAGAGGATAAAAAAAATCTGCTGATTAATTTTCTTGCTTATTGTCGTTCATAATATACAAACGACGATAAATCCGAGGATTAATTTTCTATCGGCGTTCATAAAATCGGATCTGAATGTCTTGTGTCAATATTCTGTTTCCTTTATTTCCCAATAAACATTAAATCCATACGCCCAATTTTTGATATTTTCCGAAAGTTTTTGACCTTAATTTAAGTTTTTTGATACAATTTTGCCCAAAATTGTCAAAAAGTAAGATGTTTTGACGTTTTGAGATTATAAGTTAACTCCAAGTTGACTCAGCCCTATTTCGATCACTAACCTAAACGCTGCTCTATACATAGCACAAAAGGTTTCCCTAAGCTGTACACTGACACAAGAATGATTTATGATAATGCAGTTTGCAAAATGGCGACACCATGGGATGTTCATGATGATATGAATTTGTGAGTTTTTATTAATTTTCGAAGTAAATCTAGCTTAAATTTTATTTATAACTATTAAATTTGTTTATTCAATATAAAATGTTGTAATAATTTTAGAAATTAACCATGTAAAATTGCGGAAACATAATAAATTGCTGTAAAATATTTTGTGAATGACGTGTTTACGCAAACGTCATTTTGACATTTAGAAAAAGCTTAACAGATTTATTTTTTTATTTTTCATTTCGTTCCAGTTATATCACCCCAGAAAAATTTTATATCGAGCCAAATGGAAAAAAAGAAGTCTTTATCATTGATAGAATATCGCAAGAAACTAGAGTTGAAGGTAAATATTGTGTAAAAGTGAAGTTTCATAAATGTATTGTCTTGTGTATCACATTCCAGCCAAAGCAAATCAAATTCCAAACGTGAAGCTTCGTCGAATATGCGGCATCCTGGGCTCTATAAAATTGATCAGTGGTCATTATCTCGTGGTTGCAACGCATCGAGTATTTGTCGGTGTTATAAATAATCAATGGATATGGCGGTTGGCTGGTTTCGACATAATACCATATGTTCCAACTATGGCCCATTTGCGGAATCACCAGAACCAACAGAATGATTATTATCTAACAATGTTACGCCATGTACTTGACACACCATATTTTTACTTTTCTTACACCTACGATTTATCACATTCGCTACAACGATTGCATTCCATGTCACCTGATTTTTTGAAAATGGGACTCTACGAACGAAGTGATCCACGTTTTGTGTGGAATTCATTTCTATTGCGGGATTTTAGGAAACCCGATTTACAAAAATATTGTCTTCCGTTAATATTAGGATTTGTTTCTGCGAACGTGGTCAATGTGAATGGAAATACATTTTCATGGATTTTAATTTCTAGGCGATCAAATCAAAGAGCTGGTACACGATTTTTTTCGCGTGGCATTGATGCCAATGGAAACGTATCGAATTATGTTGAAACTGAACAAATTATCGAATACAATGGTGAAAAAGTATCATTTGTGCAAACCCGTGGTAGTATTCCACTGTTCTGGAAACAAGTTCCAAATTTAAAATATAAACCAACTCCGGAAATAGATCCGGCTAAAGATCATCAATCAGCGATAGCGAAGCATTTTGATTCGCAGGTATATCAATATGGGCGCCAAGTTGCAGTGAATTTGATTGATCATCGAGGAGCGGAAGAAATGCTGGAAAAGACATTTTCAAACGCTGTACAAATGATGAATAACCAAAATGTTCGGTATGAAGCTTTTGATTTTCACGCTGAATGTCGAAAAATGCGGTGGGATCGTTTGCAAATTTTGATTGATCGACTTGCACACGAACAGGACGAATTTGGATATTTCCACTTAAGGCGTGACGGCTCTCTAGCAACCTCACAAGATGGTGTATTCCGTACCAACTGCATTGATTGTCTTGATCGGACGAACGTTGTCCAAAGTTTGCTGGCCAAACGGTCATTACAGTCGATACTACAAAAACTAGGCATTCTCATGTCAGGACAAAAAGTAGAATCATCGCTAGGATTCGAGTGGCTATTCAAAAATGTCTGGGCGGATAATGCTGATATGATATCGGTTCAGTATTCTGGTACAGGTGCTTTAAAAACAGATTTTACACGTACTGGAAAGCGTACTAAAGCTGGTCTGATGAAGGACGGTATCAATTCTCTAACACGTTACTACAAAAATAATTTCAGTGATGGTTTCCGACAGGATTCGTTTGATCTATTCCTGGGCAATTATATAATTAAGGATGGGGAAGGTGTTGTGATTCCATGTCCATTAGTCATTAATAAAGGGTGGAAATATGGAACATTCCCTTCGGTTCTTATGTTCGCCGTGGCGATGTTTTTCGCCTCGGCGATATTCCCGCGTGAATATAACACAGAAAGTTTGCTGTTCCTACTGTTTTGGGGTGCTATGGTTGGTGTGACTACCACAGGCATAATAAAATACGGCGGCGAATTCGTTGATTGGCCAAAATTACTGTCACCAATCAAACTCGAAGCCTAGCCTCTATATTTAATCGAAAACGCCATTAAACATTAATATTTTAATCTATTATAGCATTTAGAGAATTTTTACTATTACCTAATTGTACACAGTATACACAACACGGTATTTTCTAGTTCGCGTTATTAAATCTTATTTAAATTACAGTAAATATATTACATAAAGAAATTATTGCATATAAGCGTAACGGTTTTAGAAAAATTTAAATAAAATATTTAAAAATTATCCAAATGTTTTTCCCTCCTGGATGGCACGTATGGTTAGGTTTTCTAATTTTCCTTTACACACCTATCTAACGTTTTTATTTTTAAAACTTTATTTTAGAATGAACAATGTTTTTAAAATAAGGATTCTTGCAAAATAAAAAGAAATTTTTTTTGTTAACTTGTTTATTAATTTATTTAAGAATTGTTTTTCTTTGGACTATCACTTTTTTTGATTGCGAAATTCTTACATCACAAAGCAAAATTAAAAATCTTAACTTTGAAGGTGAAATCATACTGGACTGTCCAGTTCCAATATTTTGGGTAGGATGATTCATTGTGTTTGCCTCTATAAATATTAACGCCCAAGTAGACAATTTCTGTTAATCGCCGACATCATCTGTCGATGTTACATAGTTGCAGATCATATTTCGTGGTCAAGTTCACTTTGCCTTGTCTTGAAGAAAAATGGAGGCCTTGCGACGGCCATCGGACCCTTAATAATCTAGCGCAGCCTGATCAGTAGTCCATTCCTCATTTGCTGGCTTTTCCTTCAAGTTTGACAGGGATATTTACAACGATTGACGTGGTCTGAGCGCACTAATAAATCCTATCCTCAATAGGTTCAATTTTTTTAAATTTGTGTACATTTGGTTGGTTGCATCACGTAGGTACACTTGAAGATTATTTTCCAACGATAGAAGGATGCGGAACATGTTACGGGAAGTACCAATGCAGCCATAGTTAAATAAACCTACCTGAGGCAGCTTAGGCTTCGGGCATGTTTACAGAGATTCAGAAAGACAAATTTATTTCGACTCTCAAACTTTATCGGGCAGTTATTTACCACCGACATTTCACTGCGTCTGGCATGGTTAGTTTAGTGGCCGACACCTTACCACGCATCGATGAAATCATAACAATGACAGCAATTAATTACGACAGATTGCGGAGTATCAACGGATGACAGCGATTTAATGAATCTTTTGAAAAAGAGTTTCGATAAAAGTTTGTTCTGCAAAAGGATGGATAATCGCATTTTCTGGAGTATGTATTAAGTTGTTTTTGCCTCGACATAATTACAATTGGAATTAAAGCTTTTATTAGAAACTTCATGGAACAACTAAACTTTTATCAGGAAAACGCAACCAACATTCGACAGCTACTAGATTCATCGGATGAGGTAATCAGAGGATTGAAGGCTATAGGAAAAGATGTTGAATCGCGAGATGTGTGGTTAGTTACCATTTTAAAAAATAAATTAGACACCGAAACTCGATCGTTATGAGCACAAACCTCTTGTGAAGATGACCTACCAAGCTTAGAAACCTTTTCCAAATTTTTGTTAAATCGTTCGGATGCGCTTGAGTCACTAAAGCCCTAGACAGACTATGGTTTAATAAATCCGATTTAATGAATTTTCGAGATTAGCCGTAGTTAGATTTACGGTATATATGCTTTATTTTGAGTTTAGTGACTAAAACGATGTAATGGGACTGTATAAGTTTGGCAAATATTATGAAAACAATAACAGTTTAAGTGTATTTACCGTAATTTAAAAGGAGTTTAACTAAATCGGATTTGGTAAATCGCAGTCTGTCGAGGGTATAAGACCGGTATCATCCAAACGTCCATAAAATCCACGTACGTCCAACGGTATATGTAACAACCTGAAGCAACCAGGTGTCCTATGTGTAACATCGAGCATACCTTTCAAAAGTGGGAGAAATTCAACCAGGTTATGAAATGACGCCAATGTGTTAAAGCTGATAATCGATATTTCAACTGTTTACGAGTGAATCAACCAGTGTTTAGAATTTAGATGTTCATCAAGTTCGAGATGTCAGAATTGTAATAGAAAACATCACACGATGCTACATTTAGATGACACCAAGTGTAACGAGAACTATCGCTTGTCGTTCCATTATAGGGATCGGTTGGCAGCCCTGACGCTAAACGTTTTGACGGATGTTATGTTGTACAGATAAATTTAAAATGCGGTAACAACTTGTAGAGTGGTAGAGGGGAAATAATACTAGATTGTTCCATATCCATTTTGCTAATGGTTGGGTGGGAACGGGAAGCCTATTTAAGATTGTATTTAAGAAAAACTAAAAAAAAATATTAAAACCCGATTTTTTGGATGCTCGGTGATTAATTAGGAAAGCGAACTCATTTTGTGTTGGAACCGAAGAAAAAATTTGACTTTTTTTTAGTTGATCTCCTGCAAGGCATCGTGAGTGATGAGATTAGTAATATTAATAATAAAAAAAGTTTTAAATTTAATTTCTTGTGTTGGAAATAATAAGTTAAAAATGAAGTTAATAATAAAGACTATGTCAAGTGTTTTAGAAATGGCATAAAAGTTTCGGGCTCGCGGTATGAATATGTATATTGTGCACGTGATTTACAAATTGAAAGAAGGAAAAAATGTGAAAATTCAACCCGCCATTACATAATAAGTTACATATTTTTAATATTAATGTACCGAATGGTACAAATTCATTACTATAAGTTAAGATATTTAAAGACTATACAATTATAATAAGTGATTAATTTTTTTTGTGGATAATAATATTACTTTATAATAATAATTTACATACAATAAGATATTTATAATAATAAATAATAATGATAATAGTGGTAACATTATAAATTAATAATAATATAAAGTTAATTATATCAAGTGTTCTGATTGGCACCTACTAAATTTATGCTTGCCTGCATCATAGTGCATAAGTTTAATACGTAATGTTAGTTATATAAGTTAAGTGCCACAATAATGATTAAAGTGATAGTGTGGTCACAGAAACAACCGCTTCTGGATATTCTGTGGTAAGATTTTCGGTGTTAAATTATCGTTCAGTGGCTGAAAATTCAAATTTACATGTAAAATATTAAGGTAAGAGCAAAAATTTCTTGGTCCACGTAATGTCGGTTCTGGTTGTTTACTATTCTGTGGTGTGGTGATCACTAAGATAAAACCAAAACAAACTATATTTTAACGTAAAAGAGGAAAAAGAATTATAAAGCTTTGGTGAAAAGGTGACCACATTCAGTGAATGCATAGCGCACAACGAAATAAAAAAGTAAAATAAAACCATCTAAGTAGCTATAGTGAAAATAATATCTCAGCGAAATTCTGACAGCTCTCGCGCATCAAAACAAATGGCGTAAACACAGCGATGTATTTAGGCTAATTTGTTTACATTTTGAGTTAGAATTTGTCTATTTTGAATTATGTTTTTCCTCAAATTAATTCATAATAATTAATGTAATTTTAATTTAGATAACACACTAGAACTAGAACTTTTGATAAACATTTAAGATAATTTTAATGTCATTAGCTTGCCTCGAACAAATTGAAATTTAAAATCGAGTTTTTTTGTTGTTTTGCTTTAACACGAAAATGACATTTCTTTTTAAATATGCCTAGTTCGTACCTTGAATGGGTATAACGTTACATATCCAGTGGTGTTGTTAATATTTTTTATATTTTTTTAATTTCGCATGTTATTTTAGAATTTACCTATAAAATAATGAGAATTTTAAATATTTTTCAATATAAATTACATTATTTAATGGAATCAAATTTCACATATCTTTATTTATAATTTTTTTTGGTTTTTAAAACTATTACTCAGCCGACCCTTCTTTGAATTTTTAATTTATTTTAACTACTTCACTGTTGGCTGCGCACAACGATGTAAAAATGAGTTTCGCTGAGATATTATTTTCACTATACCTAGCTATGAACAAAAATATGCATAGCTACTAACACTGTGAAAATATAAACTATAAAATATTTTACAGTATAGCCCCAGCCACAATGCATCCGTTCCGTTCCGTTCCGTTTTTCCGTCCAATTTAAATTTTGACATTTTCTATGTAATTTAAATAAAAAGACGGAAAGGTTAGTCACAATGAGCGGAATTAGACGGACGGAGACGGAAAGATTTTTTTAAAAAATTAAAACTTTACGGTAAGAACGGAAAACATAACCTATTCTTTGACAGTAGGTAATCAAAAGCGCGCAATACAGTAACTATACATTTTATATTTTACTGATACATTACCAAAATGGATCACTACGAAATGTTTGAAATTTTGGTAGATTTATATACGCTCTTTAAAATTTGCTGCAAATTCAAAACAAAAAGAAGGTGGTGGGTACGCCCATTAAACAATGTAATATCAAATAACGGAGCGGATGCATTGTGACTAGCGAACGGTAAAGGCGGAATGCGCGCCATTTAACGAAAACGGGACGGAACGGAACGGATGCATTGTGGCTGGGGCTTATAGTGGATACATAAATGGTGGAATCGAGAAGCTTCGGAATCAGCTGTGGCCAGTTAATTTAAGACAAGAATTTTCTTTTATTTACATTTTATATTTTTTAATTTTATATTTTCTTTATTGTTTCTTTGCTTAATTATTAGTTTTAAGTACTTTCTTTTATTTCTCTTTTGGTTGGGGTATTAATTGACGTCATATAGATCTTAAGATAATTTTGTATTTGATTATTCATTATTTTTTCTTTTCTTTCGGTATTACAAACATAGTTGTAAATAAATTCTTATTATTAACGAAATTTTTTTGAAGTATTTTCAACATTTAAAGAAAAACCGGTTACATTTGTTTCGCTTGTTCGCCTACTTAGTTTGTCGCTTTTCAGGATGAGAAACTAAAAGCGTTACGTAAGGATGAACTGGTAAGTGTCGTGCAGTCTGTTCGGGTAGGTAGATCTATGCCTTGATTCCATTCCTAGTTGTGTCCGTCCTTGTATTTCCATCTCAACCCCATCCTCGTAGTCCACTAGCATCTAGTCACCTTTGACAAACCCCACCTCACTCCCTAAGCCTTAGCCGGCATAATTTGACCACGTCAAAGCTCTGAATAGGTGATGAAAATAAATTCAGTAACGAACGGCACTAATTCGGGACTAACTGCGTGTTGGTGACCGCTGATGCCGCCTAATTAGTTACAGATGGCGCCCAAAGTATTGGCTATTCCTATCCCTTTTCCTATTCCGTTATAAAGAATTCAATTAAAAACTTGCTGTTACCAGTTTATTTTTGAAGTAGCAGTGAAGTACCGCAATAATTCTGTAGTTGTTACATTTGATTTTATTGGTGTGTCATTGACATACTGTTTCTCCACATTGGATTTTGATTACCGTATGATTCGGTGTGGAAAGTGGTATTTCTGGAAATATGTAATAATTTAGTATCAATCATTTGTTGTCCAGCTTTGCTGTTTTGAACTTTTTGTTTGAGTTTATTGTTATATTATGCACTAGCTGAATAATTCAATTTGTTTTTTTGCACATTCATCTAACCTTGAGTTCGGCTAATTATATTTTTTGAATCAAGGACTGAATGTATTAATTTTTCATTTCTTTTTTCCACCCTTTTTCCTTAAATGCCGCAACGAACTGCAAACGAGCTTACCATGTTAATCATTTTATTCTTAATTATATAATTTATTCATACATTTTTTTTATCGTTATTTGAATTACAAAAAAGCATTCACATTTATTTAGGTTTTTTATTTTCTTTATTTAAGTATTTCATTTATCTTCGCTGCAATATTTAATTGCATAATAATTAATTTTTTTATTTACTTAAAAGTCAATATTTATTAATAATGATGAACCCAGAACATTTGGCTCATGACGAGTTCACTTTAGAATGTGAGGTTCGCGACATTAACAGTGATAATCCCCTTAACAATTTAAATGAGCTACTAAAGCACTTAGAGGATGAAAAGGAGCATCCTGTGCTAGCTCCAAATAGACCATTAACCGCTGCTCGGACAAACCCAAAACGCGAAGTTTTTAAAAATTTCTTTGAAGTTTAGAGAACTTTATTCAGAAATAGAAAATACGCTAAAAGTTAAAAAAGTTAACGTAAAAGAAAGTTTAGTTATTTATCTTTCAAGACTGCTTCATATCCGTAGTCGCTTGTATCGACTCGAATATTCCACAGTAGTAACACTTGAAGTCAAGGGGCTCCAAGAAAAATGCACTCAATTGATTGAGTTTATTTATAAGTTCAACGAAGGAAACGATGAAAACAAGTTAGATGAGTCAATTACACAATTAGCAAGTCTGAATTTACAAAATAACGAAGATACCACTACTAGTAATACTAGCTCTCAGTCCGGGAGTGAATCAAGCACAGAATCCGAAACATCACAAACTACGTTGCAACCTCAACAGAACAAACCACCTGATACTCACAGTACGGCAAACGAACCAGTTCCCTCTCACTCACAGTAGAACAGACGAACGTCGGCATATTGTGAACCATAAATCATCATCTAAGCGGTCATCAAAATTAGTAAAGGAAACTAACGATAGACCAGATCCAAACGTCTCTTCCAGAAAGTTGCCCTCAAGGGACCAACCAAAACCTAAACCACCTGTAAATTCTTTAAATTATTTTGTGCCTAATCAAAGTGTATATAACCCACAAGCATTTCACCCTTTATTTATTTATTTATTTATTTATTTATTTACACGTTCATTTACATATCTGTTGGTACTCTACTTTGAGCAAGAGCTCATTATTAATAGAAGTAACCAAGAGAGGTGAATTCGACATCATAATAATAATACAATAATTTATAAAACCAGCATACATATTTATACAGCCTAAAATACAGCACAACCATCCGGTAAAGTAATCTCTTCATTTAGGTTATTTTATTCTGCCAAATGGATCAAGAATAGTTCGATGGTTGGAAATTAGTTTACCAATTTATTCCTTTTGCCACATGGTGTTTAGGTACTTTACTCGTACAAATGTTTGAATATCTTTTTTTTCATTTTGAGAATTATTATTTAAAATTTTTACCGAAAATAAAACGAAATGCGTACTATTGACCAGAAAGTCAGGGCCAACTCTGACACATCCTCGAGATCCTACAAAGTGGCCCATTTCATTCGATGGCACATCAACCGGAACCCCAGTAAAGAAATTCATACGCATGGTTGAGCATCAAGCGATGACAAATTGCATTCATTTGCAACAGCTTGCCAATGATATGAGCTATTTCCTTAAAGGGCCCGCTGCTGGTTGGTATTGGGATTTTATCCAAAGGTATGGGAATGCTGATTGGCCATTGCTTAAAATGGAACTCATAAAAAGATTTGCTGATAGGCGGACAGATCTCGAGATAAGACGAAGTATAGAAACAAAAAAACCACGACCAAACGAAAAATTTATCGATTTCTATCACGCAATTCTATCCTTGTCTCTACAAATGGAAAATCGTATTCCAGATTCGGAACTAATTTTTATTCTTACACAAAACATGCGACCCGGATTGCAAGACCGACTGGCAGTTACAAGATTCACTTCACCGGATGAACTGGTACAACAATGCATTGCGTATGAAGATGCTTGGACCCGAGATCGTATAATTCCAGAAGCTTTATGTGAAACACGCAAATATGTGCATGAAGTTCAAGTCACACAAAATCCGAATGTAAATTTGACACGATTCGTTACGCAAGATCCACGATATTATCATACCAAACCCAAGAATCGAATCTGGGTTCACCCGCATTACCGTACCCAGGGAACATTATTGCGAATTATCAAGAACCCATGTACTATCGGGATAATCATAATAATATGGCTGTTAATCATATGTCTGCGTAACCGGCTGTTAACGCTTTATCCTCAAATTACAATGTATTGCCTAACCCCTCTACAACTAGAACTAATTTACATATGATTAAGCATTGTTCGAACTGTGGCCTAACCGGGCATTACTTTAAATCCTGCAATAAGCGAATATTGCACACTTTTTGTTTTGGCTGTGGTACACCAGAGGTTTTGAAAACATATTGTTCTAATTGTTGTACCATCTGGGGAAACGGGCAAGAGGGGGTGAACGTTCCGAAGATGGTTACCCCCAATACTCCAGCAACATATCCGACGCAAAACAGAAACGGAGCGTCTCATTCGATCCGCAAATAGCCATAAATGATAATTTTAGTTTATCAAAATATTCCGAAACCAAAACTAAATTTCCAAAAGTAAGACCTAGACGCATAGCCAGATCCATTCGGTATTTCCAAACGAGGAAATCGATTCAGTCTCAAATTGTTGAATCACTTATAGCTGATACCATAGATGGACGACCTTACGCTGAAGTAGAGTTGAACGGTAAAAAAATTCAAGGCTTATTGGATAGGGGTGCCAATGTGACCCTACTTGGCAAGAATTGCAAAGAAATTCTCAAGGATCCAACAATCAATTTTCGGCACTTTCCATCATCTATTAGGGCCGCCAATGGATTCACCGAACAAATATTAGGCCATGTGAAAATTCCAGTTACATTTGCTGGTCAAACCAAATTAATTGTTTTACATCTAGCTCCTAATCTCAAACAGGAATTATATCTTGGCATTGATTTTTGGCGACTATTTAATTTAAGAATTGGCTATAACAATGCTACTTTTGATTTTCAATCACCTACTTCGTACTTGGTTTCTTCAGGAACGGTCTCAGAGACAACTATTTGTGATACTAATCCTCCTTTTCACGAACTAACTGCCATTCAGCAGCAACAGTTAGAGACAGTTAAGCAACAATTTCTTTCCTCCGCTTTGCTTGGACTGGGTCGAACGCATTTATTAAAACATGACATTGACGTTAGCGATGCTAAGCTGTGTCTCCGGCTGTTGAAGCTGAAGTGTGCAAGGAGATAGATCGTATGCTTTCTTTAGGCGTTATAGAGGAGAGTTCCAGTTCGTGGAGTTCCCCGATGGCCATAGTCCGTATTCTGCGATGCAAGTTAGTATGCTGCTGTAGTTTATGTGCGGCAGTTGATTGGCCCAGATGAGTATACATGTTGTCTGTTAGTCGCGAGGTCTAAAGTGGCTCCAATCAAAAAACTTTCAGTCGCTAGGCTGGAACTTTGTGCAGCACACTTATTAGCAAAACTGATAAAATCTATAAACCAAATATTACAAGTGACTCAACGATTGTTTTAGATTGGCTGTCTGATGTTTCGGTACGATGGGAGACATTTGTTAGAAACAGAACGTCACAAATCTTGGAAGTTGTTGCAAGAGACAAATGGCATCATGACCCTATCAAGGACAATCCGGCTGATTGTGCGTCACGGGGAATGCTTCCATCGGAACTATTAATCCATGAATTGTGGTGGACGTCTCACAGTTGGTTACGAGATAATGTTGATAGCTCGCCACGATTCAGCACAGTATTGATAGCAGGCTGTCAAAATGTCTCGTTGCCTGTAGACTTGGCCGAGAAACTTTTCTCATATACAAAACTTATTAAAACTGTCGCCATCGCTCAACGTGTTATAAACAACGCACGGAGAGAAGCAGTAAAATACAAAGGGCCGATAACAGTTACAGAGTTAGAAGAAGAAGCGTTCATATGGAATATTGTGAGTAGGAGGAAGGATCCCAAATTCCAATGTGGCATATGGAGTAAAACACCCAATCATTTTACCACCGTCCAAACTAACAACCTTGATTATATAATACTATCATACCCGTTACTACCATGCTGGTCCCCAGTTGATGATAAGTATGCTGAGCCAAAAATTTTGCATATTAAAAGCAAAACAAGAGATACGGAAGGTGATCAGGAGGTGCTTGCAGTGTTTTAGAATAAAGCCCATTCCATTATCACAGGAAATAGGGAATCTACCAGCTTGCAGAGTACAACATATTCGAGCATTATTGCAAGTGGGTATAGAATTCGCTGGATCAATACTCGCTTTCCACAAAAGAGGTAGAGGGCAGAAACCGTTTAAATCTTACGTTTGGCCTCTGTACGGATATATACAGCGATTGCGGATCGAACTTCACAGGTGCCGAGAAACAATTACGGGAAGCATTTACGTTTCTTAAAGCAAACTCTAACGAAATCTACAATTGTCTGTTAAGAGAACCGATTACGTGGCACTTTAATCCGCCGAATGCTCCTCATTTCGGAGGGTTATGGGAAGCAGCCGTTAAATCAATGAAATACCATCTAAAAAGAGAGCTATTGGAGAGACGATTCTAACCGTCGAAGAATTACAGACGTTGCTTGCAGAGATAGAAGCCATACTAAATTCACGACCTCTTTCTGCGGTTCCAGCTGATAGAGAAATCGACATATTGACACAAGGTCATTTCATCGTAGGCCATCCATTGGTCCTAGTTCCCGATGTAAAGCGATTAAATTTGTGGCGAAATACTTGCTTGCAATATTTCTTGCAATGAGAATTTTTGTTTGCGATAATAGTTGCATACGAGAAACATGTGACTTTATATTTCATCGTAAATTTTTTTGTTTGCGAAATACTTTTGCTGCGATGATATATTATTAGATTGCGACAAAAGTACTTCCACATTTTTATTGCGATATTTTATTTTCGATAACGAGGTGGGTTTCCCATTGGCAGCATTAAAAAAAAAAAAAAATATTGATGGCGACTCACTGGCGCAGTTAGGGAAGGGTTATTGGTCACTGGGAATTACTATTATTATTGTTGCTCGATGTTGAATTTGGAATCAAATGGAAAATGTACCTAGTTGAATTGCTTAACGGTTTGAATTGGTTCCTTGTTGTCTTTCATGCCATTTTCTAACTTCTGACTTAAGAACTTGTCCAGGCCGTTTTACTTTAGTTTCTTACCCAAAAAAAAAAAAATTAAAACAATACACCTTCAGTTTTTTTTCTTCTGATTTTTCAATATTTTTCGTTTTATTTCAAATTAAACAAATAAAAAAAAAAAGGGTGTTGGCAAATTACATATACGAACTGTACAAATACATACATCACAAAATTAATAAAAAATAAAATTTAATTTTCATACAATAAAAAAAAATTTTGTTTTTGATTATTTTTTTAAAAAATAAAAAAGGCCTAATAATTTAGTGTTTTATGATTTTATCTTGAACATAATATAACATAATGCTATTCAATATAATATACCTAAATGTATAATTAAAATATTTTTTAATAATTAATTTTATTTCATGATAAAATAAAATTTACGAAACAAATTAATTAGGTAATAAAAAAAAAATGGTATCTTCATAAAAAAATGCGACTTTTCTTTCTTGCTCGGTTTCCAATAATAAATTATTTGTTTTTATTTATTATAAAAAATTACTATTTTATTTATATATATTAATATTAATTATAATTAAATAATATATATATAAATTGTTCTTATTTAATTTTTTTTTTACTTTCTTTCTATAATAATTATTATTTATAATTTATTAAATGGTTGCTGTTGTAGGTTTTTTTTAAAATTATTTAATAATAAATAATAATTATTATATTGTATATACTTTTTATTTTAAATTTAATATATAATTTTTTTGTTGTTTCTGTTTTTATAAATCACGTACACCTGTTCCATAATTAGCACCGCCCGCTTTATTTAGTGCCTCCTTAAATAACTCTATATCCAAATCACCCTCATTCTCTGCTTGTATTTCAACCGCAAAATTATTTATTACATCTTTGATTATGGATTTGTCTGTTGACATTTTTGCTCGTTGCATAACACCTACTTCGGGTCCAATCCAGGTGAGGAATAAAAATTTTCGCCTTTTTGACATTTCATCGCCCATTTGCATTCTAATATAGCCGAAGGCTCGTTCATTGTTACTGAAGTGAACTTTGAAATCATCAAAACCTTGTCCCTTGCCCGCACAGAAAATGTTTACACCATCGAATTTGAAAACGGCCCTGTAACGAAAGTAAATTTAAAGTGTTTAATTTTATGTATATATAAAATTTATGACTGGAAAAAGTATAAAACAACAAAAATCAATATTGATTTGATCAAATTGTAAGCAATGTAACTCTCCTTTATTTACATACAGTCATGCATACACATTGCATAATGTCAATTTATCTTATCGGTTGCGCGAGTCTAATTAAACATGTTTCAGTTACATAATACATTCTCAATACACTATCTTGATTGATATTAATTGGGCTAAATTATAAATAACTCAAGTGTGTTGCATGATTATTTCATTAAATTTTTTTATTCTTCAAGCTTAAAGCGTCAAACCCAGGAGAGGTTGTCCTCATATTTCTTCAAAATTTATATTCCCAAGTTTGACATTTTATTTATTTTAAGCTTGTAAAGAATTTGAAGATTGAGCAGCGCTAGAAATTTGATAATTTATGGAAATTAACCGTTTGAAGCGTGTTTTATGTTTTATCAGGACGAAAAAAATAAATAACGAATCTGACAAAAAATTTTGCGTCTTTGAAGTGTTTCAAAATGTATACCATAATTTTATATCGTTGATATCCTAGAGGCCTCAAATATCAAATACTTTACCAATGTGCATTGTACTTAAATTCTAAAAAAGAGAACCCCCAAAGCCACTTAGCATTGGATATTTTTACACAATCGCATAAAACAAAAATGAAAAAGAATCTTCATATTTCGTTCAGGGTGTTGGATGCGTCTCAATACGGTAGGAGTTGACCATCTATAGCCATGACTTGTGTAGGCTATATTCCACCTTGCAACTATGTAGAGACCACCAAATGTGTCTAGTATACCTCCACGTGGTAACACCCGGGCAACGCTTTTTAAAAATCGGCTAAATACTACAGGCGAATGGATTACACTATAAATATTCAATATGCAATGAACAAAACAGACGGAAGAAATACCCCAGGTTGTACACCAATGGAAACATTGGGCAATCCACTCTCTGATGAGACTATATATAGCTCTCGGGATTCTGCGGAGGGCCGATCATTGCATACACAAAATAACAAGAATATAAAAATAATAATCAGCCAGTTCCAAAGGCCAGAAAAGGTTGCTAGATTTCCTGAGAAAACTTTTAATTTCCCATCTGAAAATCTTAACATGGAGCAATTCCAAAATAATATGGGCGCAACAGCGGCACTCCAACAAGCAGGAATAACAGCCTCATATAATTATAGTGAAACATTTGTTCTTGAAAGTTGTGCTTCAGAAAAAGAGTGAATTTGAATGAAACCCAAGCTAAACCATCAATGAAGCAGAACCAGAATACCAAATTTAATTTAAACAATATGGTACATGTCAAACCGAATCACCAATGATAGAACCAAAACACCAATTCTAATTAATAAAGCTAGTTAATAAAGAAGTTGATTATTAAACCGATGAGGAAGGCTTAGCTAAAGAAACAGAATGGATTCGTGCTAAGTCTAGGAAAAATAAAAGGAGAAGATTAAATAATACACCGTCATCACCATAAAAACCACAAATATTGGATCAAAATACTCAGACTCAAAAGGTTGAGACAAACGTCAAAAAAGATAAAAAAAATACCTCTCCCACTACCTATATCATAGTAGATGATGTTAAAAATGATCACGAGTTCCATGATATAATTAAGGCGAGTGTTTTAGAAGAATCATTTATCACTAAATTGATGAATCAAAATAAAATAAGCATCAACGTAAATAGCGGAGATGCATTTAGAAAAGTAGTGAAAACTTTAAGCGAAGGCTATCATTTATCTTCCACACGTATGAAAATAAATAAGAAAGGCCAATCAGAGTCATGGCAAGGAACTTACATCATACATGTAGCCCAGAAAGAATCAAAGATGAATATCATCAAAACAATTTAAAATAATCAGCGTAATGAACAAAATTAGTTGGAGAAATAAAAAGAAGCTAGACATGTTTGTACTAACATTCAGCTGTGACGAAAATATAACTAAAATTTATAAGATTACTAGTTTATTGGGTTTCAAAGTGGAGATTCAACCACTTAGAAAGTCTAAACTAATTCCGCAATGCAAAAGATGTCAAGCATATGGACACACGCAAAAATATTGTGGCAAACTTCCAAGGTGTGTTAAATGTGCCGGACACCACCTATAACTGGAGAATGCGACAATCCGCAAGTTCATCTAAAGTGTGTATACTATGGACAAGGTGATCCTACTAATTATTGAGGATGTATTGTTGCAAAGGAAATTCAGAAAATTTAAATCCAAAGGATGAATAAAACTCAAATGTATGGTCAGGCAAATCAATACGAGAGGCAGGCAAAACTAGACAATTGGCAACCATTTGACCGCTAACTAAATGCTGAAGATGTTACGTATGCCGAAGCAACGAGAGGCGTAGTCAATAAACCCCAGCAAATATCGATAGATGTAGACACCAGTCAAACATTACAAGTTATTCTCATGAAACTAACAAAATTTGATGAGAGGCTGCAAAAATTGGGGGCTAAACTCAAATCGACACAGCAATGAACAGCACAATAAAAATCATGCTATATGGAATGCTAATGGCTTGCTTCGGCATCAGCAAGAACTACAAGCAGCTCTCGACATGGAGAATATAGATGTGTGTCTTATTTTTGAAACACATTTTACTAAGCAATCCTATATAACATTTAAAGGTAATTGCTTATATCACACTATTCATCCAGATAATTCAGCCAGAGGAGGAAGTGCAGTCAGCATAAAAAAAATATCCAACATTTTGAAGAAGCATAGTATGAAAAAGAAGGAATTCAGGCCACAGTGGTTTATATAAAAACCAACAACTTTCCTATTGTTGTGGCAGGATTGTACTGTCCACCAAGACATTCTATTAAAAACAAACAATACTCGGAGTTCTTCAAGCGTCTGATGTGAATCCATTTCAACAGGAAAATCAACATGGGCCAACTGACCCAGGAAAAATACCTGGCCTGATCAATTTTTTTATAACCAAAAATATTTCTAATAATTTTATGAAAGTTACGAGATTTCATCTCAAATTGTATTTTGTTGATTTTTAATAAATAAATAATAAAGTTGAGGAAAGCCAAGTTATGAGCTCAGATCATTCTCCAATAGTCCTAATTCTAAGTGAGTATATCATCCAAAAAGGGAATAATCCAGTATTAACCAACAAATGTACGAACTGGAATAGTTTCAAACCTACACCTTGAACAAGAATACTTTTGAAAGTTACTTTAAAAACTATGGATCAACTGGACATCGAATTAGAAAAGTTTATTACGGATATTCAATAATCAGCATGGGAAAGTACTCCAGAAATCAAATCAAGGCTAAAAGCAAATTACTGTCCAATAGAAATTAGAAATATTGTTAGGCATAAACGCAAATCCAGAAAAAAATGGCACCCAACTAGAGCTCCACAAGACAAAAAAAGACTAAACAATCTTACTCAACAATTAACAAGAGAAATTCAGAAATTAAAAAATGAGTCAGTTTATTTCTACTTAAGTAATTTTATGAATGACAGTAGTACGGATTATTCGCTCTGGGACATTGGCAAGGAAAAACAAAGAAAAAGCTGAAGGATTTGCTAATCATCTTTAAAATATATTTCAACCTCATGAATGTCAATTACGAGAAACATTGGATGAAAACATAATACAAGTTCTTGAAGATGTCACACCTACATCGCCTACTGAAGTAGCAAACGAAATTAAAAACAATTTAAACTTAAAGAAAGCACCAGGGTTTGACGTGATTACCGGAGAAATAATAAAGCAGCTATCGAGAAAAGCTACGGTGAGGTTAATATTATAAATGCAGCATTCAGGTTAAAATATGTGCCAAAACTTTGAAAAGTGGCTGAGGTTATCATGATTCCAAAACCAGGAAAACCACCACTAAGACAATGGAAGAGAAAAAAGTTTGTTCCGCAGTATTTCTTGATGTAGCGCAGGCCTTTGACAAGGCAATTTTCATGTTAGCATTTTTCGGTGTGGGCATTTTTCTGTGTGAGCAATTTTCGATGAGGTTTTTTTTGTACGCAAATTTGTGCGAGTTTTTCTTGTATGTGTTTTTCTGGTTACCGTTTTCGATGTTGTTAATGTGGTCGTAGTTAAGGATAACAAAACCATTTTGAAACATATAGACACTAGCCATATTACTTAAACATTATCAGGACCGTACCTCCCTCCAACCTCGTTTAATGAATTTTTGTAACATAACTATGACACAGATGTAATACTTAACCATTACTGATGTGTGTGAATAGACATACATAAGGCACTTACAAGTAAACTGCATCTCGACATAAAGTTTTTGGTTATTTTTCAACAGAAGACTTAACTTTTCCTACAGACAGTAAATATTAAGGAAGTATTCACCTAAGACAAACAGTAGTCTACACTTTTGGCTCAATAATAAGTTTATATTTGTTTATAAAATTAAGTCAAATTCCAAGGGTGGGGCCTACACAAAAAAATTTAAATATGTAATTACTCAACAAAAGCTCTAAAATTGATATACATAATTTAGTTCTAACGCTAACTAAAAAAGTTAAACAGTTTTGGGGACGTTCCTTAATAAGTAACTTTAATTTTCCTCATTTTAGAGACCCAACATTTTGTAGGCCCTAGCACATAATGTGCCTTAGGGTAAAAACAGCACTGCGGTTGAGGAAATGGTGTGGTTCAGTTATGGTTAAACTCAATTTAAAAATTTAACGTTTAAACTTGAGGAGGTTTGAATTAAATTCGAAATTTTGATAACAAATTGAATCAAAAGTTGGCACACTTATTAATAAGCAGAGTTCAATTCTAAAATTTGATGTTTGCTGGGAAGTAATGGTGGGAATGGTGGCAAGATAAAAGTAACTTATAGGTTCATAATTTAAAATGCTTTGCAGAAGATGTAAATGCAGCCCATTTTAAAACAAAAATAATTTTTCTTTGAGTTCATCCATTTTCTGATTTTTAAACGACGATTCAAAATGTGATTTCAATATCGGACAAATAGGGGCTCTCCATAAGGTTACTTACTATTATTATGAATTGTTCGATTTTGCCTTCACATTTTAAATAAGTACGGTCGCTATTTTCATACAGCTCTACCTTGTTTTGCAAAACAATTTGGAAGATTAGATTAGTAGAGCCACAATAGATATTTACTTGAAGATCAAATTTGACCCAGACTGATCCATTTAAATTGCGCGCATAAACCGAATCGGTATTTTTTTTTCTAGGTTGGTACAATCTTCTTTCACATTCGTGTGACGTTTGAGCAGAATACGTCCATTAGTGTGAGTTTGGCAGCCATTTGTTTACGACGCGACAAGTTTGTCTGGCGATTTTTACTATGCAAAACAAACTTGAACAACGAGTTTGCTTGAAATTTTGTGTTTCCAATGGAACTACGGCTACGATGAGGCTACGGCCAGATTGAAAATGTTGCCGAAGTGTTTTTGGGAGTCTACTCTATCGAGAAAACAAGTATTTGAGTGGCATGAAGCATTCAGTGAAGGTCGTGAGGTCGTAGAAAACTTGCCTCATGCGAGTCGTCCATCCACCTCTGTTAACGACGATAACATCGAAAAAGTGAAGAAAATTGTGTTAAAAAATCATAGCATTGGCATTAGAGAGATATCAGCGGTTTTCAACATCTCTTATGGATCAACTCAACACATTTTGGTTGATGTTTTAGGTATGTAGTAACGCGTTGCCGCTCGACTAGTGCCGAAAGACCTGAATTTGTTGAAAAAAGAACATCGAGTAGAGGTCGCAAAAGAGATGCTTGTCAACGTAGCTGATGACCCTACATTTATCAAACGAATTGTTACTGGTGACGACTGACGAGACGTGGGTTTATGAATATGACGTCGAAATTGCCAAACAATCTAGCAAATGGCGCATCAAAAATGAGCCAAAACCGAAAAAACCACGTCAAAGTTGGTCGAAAATCAAGATAATGCTCATCGTTTTCTTCGATTACTGCGTGCTGTGGTTCACCATGAATTCGTTCCAGAGGATCAAACGGTCAATAAATCATACTATTTGGCCGTTTTGAGGCGTCTACATAAAGCAATTCGTCGTAAACGGCCGGAATTGTGGGCAAACACTTCATGGATTTTCCACCACGATAATGCGCCGTCAAATTCCAACCTGATTGTGACTGAATTTTTGGCCAAACACGAACCAAAAGTCATCGCTCAGCCACCGTACTCGCCAGATTTGGCTCCCTGTGACATTTTCCTGTTTCCGAAACTCACATATCTGTTCCGGGAAACGCGCCATGAGTCGATTGAAGCCATAAAAAGAAATTCGCTGGTGGAACTAAAGGCCATCCCGGCACCTATAGATGTGTATGGAAAAATGGATTAACCATTGGCATGCTTGGATTGGCTCAAAAGGAGCCTATTTTGAAGGCGACTTCAATTATTTGGAGACAATTATTGCCTATATCACAAAAAATCGCCGTTTTTGTGTTATGTAACTAAACCAATTATATAAAAACAATCTTAAATAGATTGCCTCTTACATACCAGTTTATAAACGTGTAAATCTTGAAACAGTATCACCTTTCGCCCAAACTATTTATATTTAATCTTAACAAATGTTTGCTAATTCAATATTTACAATACAGAAATGGTAAGTGTTAAATATTATGTTAAGCATTTTCCACTTGGAAGCATTTAAATTACATTGTACCACCATTCATTGTTTTATTATGTAAATAAATTATAGGAGCGCAGATAAACAAAATTCGTCCACAATTTTATAAGCCAATTGTTGTGTTAAAGCTACTTTAGTAGCTAAAATTGCTTATTTAATTTAATATTGTGTATTTACATTGTTGACAATGTTCTAGTGTGCCACCCGCACAATAAATGATTAATTAATCAATTTCATTTTTTTTGTGTGTATATAATGCTGAGCATGTTAGATTGCCAGATTATTATCTATTTATAGCAAATATGTTAAAAAGGGCGTTTTATGTAAATATGTTAAATTATCGCGTTAAAACTGTACTTAAACTGTATTTTATATGCTTTATTTCAATTTTTTGCAATTAACTATTAGTGTAGCGCTGCTTAAATTGCTAAACAATTTTATGTAAATTCTAAATATACATAAAAGAGATTAAATGTTACAAAACGAGAACATAAATAAATTGCAACACGCATTCAACACAATTCAAGTGAAAATATTATGATGTAACGCATTTTTTTTTGGCAAGTGACGCATAATTTGGACTATAAATAGGGGATCATAGTAAAGTTTTATTTACGTAATGCTCGTAGGTAATAATATTTCCACTCTCTTTCCGCCTCCATATATACATATACACACAAACACATAAAAATCAAGTATAATTTGTATCTGGTTTGTTCTAAATAAATATTTTATTTATGCAAATTGCATAAATAATTGTGTACGTTATATAAATTTGACACGATTCGTTTATGTAATAAAAATAAAAATTTGACATAATTAAAAATTTATGCAATTAAGCAAAATATCCATCACAATATTCATAATATAGTATTTTGGTTTCAGGTTTTAACTATAAATAAATAAAAACTATTATTTTTAATGTGCATTGGCAAAGATTTTAATGTGTTCACATTTAAAAACTGAAATGTTTTGTGTGGTAAGTGGTGCTTCTTACATATTTAATACTTAATTATATAATTGGAACCGAAGGATAGTACTAAAATGGCATAAAATTTTAATTTTCAGAACATGTATATGTCTTAAGGTCGATTGAGACACCTTTCTAATAGATGAAAATAATTATATTTACGAATGTATGTATATTGATAAAACCACTGTGAGTAAGCAATTACTACTTCCAGAGCCTTTTGTCGGAGTTAAATTAGAATTGAAATAATCGCCCATCTGCATTAAACTTTTAAGGTCTAGCATTTCAATTGAGCTGTCTCAATTACGTTTAATTAACCCGAGATAAATTTTAACTTAAATTTAACCCTGCTTTAAACTAATATGAGTTTTCCAATATTTTGTCTTCGTTCAGTTAACAATTTCAATATCCACTCTATACTCTATTCTATGAATTGAAAAATTTTTACCAATCGAAAATTTTCATTATAGGGTAAATTTATGCGTAATATAAAATGAGAAAATAAAAAAAAAAATCATCAGCTTTTTCGTGTAATGGAACACGCGGGTAAACAACAAGCGGTATCTAATGCTGAATACGTTTTTAATTATTTTTAACAGTGGTTTTCCAAATATTTTGGGAGTACTAGTTACTTCTGATTAAATTGGGAGGCTACAATTGACTTCAAACAAAATTTAGAACATTGATTACTTCCTTTACAGCGCACGTAGATAATTAATTTTGAAGAACATTATCTGTTTTGCAGGGCACTTACACTTAAATTAAATAACTCAAGAAGAAAATTCCCCCATTCTTTAAATGAGACAAGATAAGAAGAGGATTCGTTTATAATACAGGGAAAAGTGCAGACAGTTATGCACAACGGATAAAGACATTCCGCATCCAAAATATTCCTTCAGCTTTGACCGACTTATGGGATTAAAAAATTGTCATACAAAATATTTCTTGTTATGGATAATTTAAGGCCTTTTGAAGTTAGAATCAGAATATTTGTTCTATCCGATAATGAAAACTTAAAAGTATTTTTTATGTATTTCGGTGCACTTGTCAAATGCAATGATTTAAAAATAAATCATGAAACTCGATAATCAAGAAAATTTTTGATTGACATTCCTAAAATGTTATTTTTGAATTGTGAAATATGGTCAAAACGTCGTAGCTCGTGGGTTATAAATATATCTGAGGCAGCCATCAAAAACTCTGGTCACCTTGGTTATTAAAGAAGAGTTTAGCTTAGTAAATATAATATCACAGTATAACAAAATGGCTTAGACCCATGCAGCGAACCAACTCAAGTCATTTGACATGATAAAACCTAGATTCCTGACTGAAGAGACATAGGGTACTTCATTTGATACAACACTAATTGAAGGAAATCTTTCATAATCAATACTCTTTCCAAAGATAATGGCTTGAGATTTAGCAAAGTTGAGTTATAAGCCATTTGCAATGGCCCATTTGTTTATCGTGTTTAAATCTTCGTTTATAAATTTCAAACCATAATCAATACTTTTCTGATCAGAATTTATTTAGGCAATTTAGGTTCTTTACATTTAGGAACGGCAATGACTTTACTAAATTTCCAGAGGTCTGGAAACCTACACTTAAGTATTGAACAAGTGAATAAGTATCGAAAAAATCGCTGGAACACAACATTTTAGAAATTTCCATTGATCCTGATGTCAATGACATCAACGCTATTTGATCTAGAGTTCAATAAAAGAACACTGTTCTGAACAATATTCTGGTTAGGAACGATATTAACAAATAATGAGTTAAGTTGGTTAGGATCCAAATCATTAATGAAGGCTTCATCATTTCTACTTCCAATATCTTCATCCTTGAGATTTCCCTACAATTCCTTCGAGCTAAGACCAGTATCTAGTTTAGTTTTAACATAGCTTTTCCTAGCACCTTTAATCACACCTTTAACTTTTTTGCTTTAGTATTTTAATACTGTTTTGGTATCCAATGAGGGTAACATGATACAATTATGATATCTAGTTGGGTCTTTTTGTGGGGTAAAAAGATTAAAATGAGCAGTAAGGGCTTTTAGCTTTTACAATCAGACTCTTTAAGCAGATCAACATTAAAATCACCCATTAAAATAATATTTTCATACTCCTCACTTAGGAATGATAATACTGACCTCTAAATCATCAAGTGGAAGACCTTTATGGTGGATATAACCTACTCCAATCGCCAATCTAACCGTCCCAATGTTACATTCTAAAACAAGATGATCTAAAGTTAAAACAAGAACCCTTATTGTCAATTTTAAGATTAGCTGTTTTCGTTATTTCTTTTCTGATATAGAATGGAACTCCACCTCCCCTCTACCAGAGTAACAGACATATCATGTCTAACAATTTTGTATCCCTCAATCATAACCAATTTGTTGTATGGTGAGATTTGAGCCAAGGCTCAGTTACCCCAATTATATGGTATCGTAAAATTGTGGTCATGAATCTTTATGTCGTCAGGGATATCTTGAATAGTCAGGTTTCTTTTCCTCCAATCACGTTTCAATTTATTTTGATGTTTTTCGAGTAGGGATATTCTGTGTGACAACTTATTTGTAGACTAAGTTTTTTCATCCATCACGTTTTTGATTTTAAGTTCAATTACGGAATCGATACTAGGTCACATTTTATCTATATGGCATTGGCCAAAATGCATTTTTCTATTTTAAATTTTTTTTTTCAAATTCTAGAATCGCCAGTTTGATCGTAATTTTTGTATCATCTTTAATGTTACTACATGTTATACAGTTTTTACAAAACCAAAATTTGTTAGCTGCCATTTTGCTTTACAATTTATCCATCCAAAAGTAGTATCATCTGTACCACTGCATTTAGCACATTTATCACGTGGCATTTTTTTAAATGTGAGGTTAAAACAGACCTACGTTATCTTGTATTTTTCAAAATGTTTACAAACACTTAATTTTATTTTTTTATTATTTACAGATTGAATTTTGAATAACCAGAGTACTTAACAGTCTTATATTACAAATTTTCACGTTTAATTAATTATAAATACCATTTAAAATAATTAAAGTTTCAAGAGAAGAAATATTTTCCTTCTCATACGTTAGGAATGGACTATGGACATACAGACAAACAATTCGCTGCTAGTTCCGGAATGCATAAAACATCATTGACATCTATCTAACTCGGTCCACCCTTTACATCAGCTAACAATTTCACATTTCCGTTTGTTTCAACTTTCATCTATATTTTATTCGCCGCAGTGATAACAAAAATAAATGGTTTCTTTTCATTGAAAATCCAATTTCGGTTTATGGTAAGGTACCAATCAATCTGAATGATTGCACTTTTTCGGATTTTTATCATCTTTTTGCTTTTTTAGTACATTCGGGGATTTGTGGCCTTACTTATTGTAAGTACAGCAACGAATGCTTGCACCATTTGTTTTGAGCTGACTCTTTTTGTTGCTGTTGAAAAACGCATTTCCATTATCTGTCATAAAGGAATTTCTTAAACCAATTTAGTTTTGATTACATCACTGCTTAATTTTGTACTGTTTCGTTAACTCGCACATCAAAACTATCGCCAACCATTCGTCAATCGATGAGCCGCCGTAATAATAATAGAAATGTAGGCATCCATTGAATCACAATCTTCAAGTTTGGTTCCCGTTAATTGTTTAGCTAATGTGATACGTCGCGCACGGCCTTTATCTTCGAACGTCGTTTGCAATTTTTCTCATACTTATACTTGAGTCTAGTTGGATATTTGGTCAAAATAATAGCCGTTCGAGCCTTTGTTATTTTATTATGCTCCGTTTCAGTTCCAGTACCAGCTTTTTAATGGTCAATATACTCTAAGTATGTTTACGTGGTGAATTTCCATGTCGCATAAATTTCCCGACCCTTTAGCCGCTCGACCGACGACAGAAAATTCGAACTTTTATTAGCCATTGTTTTTAGTTCACACAGAACTTTCTAACACAAATAACAGTTAGTTTTCGTTAACAAATAACTTTTCAAGAATTTCAAACTAATTAAAATTCTTAATTTTACTGCTAATAAACACTGGGTTATTATCTTTGCCAATAATCTGTAGTATTATAGCAAATAGTCAGGTTTTTATTGCAATGAATTTAATGGAATGACAAAAATAAAAAAGTATTCAAACTGTCTTATATGTATGATGAGTGCTGCCATCTGGATATCTATGAAAGAACTCAAAGCAGTTTATGAAAAGGAACGCGGTTAAAACATTAGATAGAACAGAACATCAGAACGTCTAGTTTATTATCAAAATTGATGTGTAATGTGTATAAGGTTTACTTAATTAACAGAATAATTCAGAGATACATAACATGGTGTTAGTTTAGAGGTTCTGAAACTTTAATAAATAATAAATAAATAAGTCAGAAGAACCGCGTGCTAAAAACAAAATCTTCGAAAAAAAAAATCGGTTATTTACCTACATAAAATTAGTAAAAGTGTAGTAAAGAAATGGAATTTGAACCACCAAAAAATATTGATTTCTCAGAAAATCCGGCCGAGAACTGGAAAAGTTTTAAACAAAAATTTTCAATTTATCTACAAGCAGCGGAGAAGGAGTCTAAAAATGGCGTAATAAAAATTGCGATGTTGTTGAATTGCATAGGTGAGGAAGGGTTGCGGTTACATAATACATTTAAGCTGAATGAGGATGAAAACAAAAAATTCGACGAGCACTTCAGCCCAAGGAAAAATACAGTGTTTAATCGGTCTAAGTTTTTTAAGCGGCGCGGCGTCAAGAAGATGGCGAGTCGTTTGATAATTTCTTAACTAAATTAAAAATATTAGCAACAGAGTGTGAATTTGAGCTTCAAGAGTCATCATTAATAAAAGATCTAGTCATTATTGGTGTAAAGGATAGCGCAGTTCAATAACATTTGTTAAGAGATACGGAATTGAATTTATAAAAAAATATTAAAGTATGTAGAGCACACGAGGCTAGCGAAAATCAAGCTCGAGAACTATAAGAATCCGTGGTTAAGATAGTTAATGTAATCAATATATCAAATAATAAGAACGTGTATCAATATAAAAAATGTGGAACCGATCACAGGCTGAGGAATTGTCCAGCTGATGGAAAAAAGTATTCAATTTGTTCGCGAGTGGGGCATTTTGCTGCGGCATTTTTCTTTGAGTGTTACCAAAAGAACAAATATTACGACAATAAAAATCAGAAACACATAAAGAAAAACAAACGTAGGACAGTCATGGAGAAAAATAAAGAGTTTACTATCAAAATTGATGTGTATAAGATTTACTTAATTAACAGAATAATTCAGAGATACAAAACACAAGTAATTAATATGTGTAACTGTAGAAAATGCACAGACGTATTGATTATGGCAAATTCATATAAATTAGTCCAAAAAATTCTATCAGGGGTACAAATTGAAAATGCGGGATTGATAACAGATGGCGTTACTAACGCTATACGCATCAGGCAGTACTGTGACTATGTTCATGTCAAAGTTACGTCTTATAGCTTTAATTTTCAGTATGTGTCAATTTGTCGCAGTGTCAAATTCATAGTTTTTTTGAGCTCTCAATATGTCGAGTTTCGTGCCAACAAAACAGCATTTGCGGGAAGTTTTAATTTACTTCTTTAATTTGAAGAAAAGTGCTGCTGAAGCACATCGATTGGTCTCCGAGACTTATCCGAGTCATGTTCCATCGGTTTCAACGTGCGAGAGATGGTTTGTGCGGTTTAGAAGTGGTGATTTTGACGTTGAGGACAAAGAGCGGCCGGGCCAAGTGAAAAAGTTTGAGAATGCTGAATTGGAGGCAATACTCAATGAAGACTCGTGTCAAACTCAACAAGAGCTCGCAGATTCATTGGGAGTAACACAACAAGCCATTTCCCATCGTATAAAAGCCCTCGGAATGATCCAAAAGCAAGGACATTGGGTGCCGTATGAGCTGAAGCCGAGAGACGTCGAGCGCCGTTTTTTTGCATGCGAACTGCTGCTCGAACGGCAAAAACGGAAGGGTTTTTTGCATCGCATTGTCACTGGTGATGAAAAGTGGATCCGTTACGATAACCCGAAGCGCAAAAAATCATATGGTTACCCCGGCCATGCATCATCATCGACGGCCAAACCAAATATTCACGGCGCCAAGCTCATGCTCTGTATTTGGTGGGACCAGCTGGGTGTGGTGTATTATGAGCTATTGAAATCGAACGAAACCATCACAGGAGCACTATACCGAACTCAATTGATGCGTTTGAGCCGCGCACTCAAAGAAAAACGGCCACAATACGAGCAAAGACACGACAAAGTAATTTTGCAACATGACAACGCTCGGCCACATGTTGCAGCGCTGGTCAAAACATACCTACAAACGCTGAAATGGGAAGTCTTACCCCACCCGCCGTATAGCCCAGACATTGCTCCTTCCGATTACCACCTTTTCCGATCGATGACACATGGCCTAGCTGACCAGCGCTTCCATTCTTACGAAGAAGCCCAAAAATGGGTCGATGACTGGATAGCAGCCAAGCCGGCCGAATTTTTTCGCGACGGTATCCGTAAATTGCCAGAAAGATGGGAAAAAGTTGTGGCTAGCGATGGACAATACTTTGAATAATTCATTTGTTACCATTTTTTCAGAATAAACGTTCAAAAATAGAAAAAAATCCCACATTTTCAATTTGTACTCCATATATTAACTATATTCACACTAATATTGAAGCAAGTAGGGCCCACCTTCAAGGGGCTTTTAAGTATTCTAGGTAAATCTTTCACATTTTCACAAATCTTCGAGTCAAAAGGTTAATGATTTCTCAATACATACTTCGGTTTTCTCCCCATTAAAAAATGTTACAAACAATGCTCATCGCCTCTGGTTTAATTATGTCGAAATATCTAGATATAAGATAAATGTGGGCATGGCTGTTTGCAATCGCAAAATGTAGTACTCCCTAATTTGGGCAGTATTTCAAAATTAAATTAAAAAAAAAAATTATTGATTGACATCTTAATCTTCTTATGCAAAATTTCATCTTACATCAACATTTCTTTAAAAAAAACTCTGCTTAAAGGTTTTCCCGCTTCGCTAATCACAGACTATTTTACCAAAATTCAGAAATGTTTAAACTTACCAACAATTCATAATAAATTCTCAAAAATTTAAAGCAAAATGCAAATGACACGAGACTTGATCCGACATGTTTGCTTTTAAATAAATGAATGAACGCACAACAAAAGTTAATTCATGCGTTCATAAATAAATACATGAAAAAAATTGTAATAGATTTCACATTTTTGTGGTACGATTTTTTTTTTTTTTGTTGGTGTTCGAATTTGAATTTTGCGTCTTGTACGGTGCACATTTCCATAAAGTATGTACATATATTGTTCGAAAATTACCAACATAATAAAATTATTTTTAGTGCAATGTACAATTAATATAAACGCCTATTATTAATATTAATAAATTTTGATTTATCTTGACATTTCCCTCAGTTTGCGCGACAATTTTCAATCCGTTAAGCGACACCTGAATTAGGCGAAATTAAACGAAAAGTTCTTAAAGATATGCTGGTATGTGTTGCGTTGTATGCCGCAAGCCATCAAATTTAGAAATTTTAAAACTTTAGACGGTTTTAGCCGCAACCTCTCGTTTCATATTTAAGGGTAGACAACTGAATTTAACCACCGAAAAAAATGATAACATCTGGCAAATTTAAAAAATACAAAATTTACATTTGCACATTCATAATGTTGAAAAATCACCGCTTAACAAGCGCACCTGGCTAAAATATTAGTCTCGCCTAATAAATACATCTTGTGCTTATTCAATTATTTTATATGTGTACTTGTAAACAAGTTCATGTATCATGTATATTTGTATTTACAAAGTTCATCGACTTCTAATCGTTAAAATAAATCAGCCACAGACTTGAATATAAAAATAAAAATTAAATATTTTATTTTCAAGGTCGTGAATATCGCGTATCGCGTTTTTTTTTTTAATACAACACACAAAATAATCAGGTTTGTGAATCACACAAATTAATCCTCTCTCTCGGTATAAAAATTATAATAGATATGATTTGAGTATATACGTAATATCACCGCAAGATCATTAACCTGGATTTCTTAAAACCGCATACAAGTTAACATTAATAAAATAATTTTAGTCTTTGTATTAATATTTCTGCAGCCACCGTAAATTTTAATAACTCGCTTGTGTAACGAACGAACCATATTTTTAACGGTTTAAATTTTTTTTTCTTTAAAGATCACCGGGAGTCGTGCGCCGGCAGACGATATCATTGTGCTACATATTTTAGAAATTAAGTAAAAAAAAGACGATCATGGTAGATCATGATCATAACTTTCTTTTTACAATTTTATATGTAACATTGTATCGTTAATGTTTTAACCTATTTAATATTTAATTTAAACTTACCATTCTGTATCGGTTAAATCTGATCTAACATCTTCATATGCTTCACGTATTATGTCTTTGTCCATTGATGTTCCCATTGCCATCTAATATGAAAAATTAGAACAGAGAAAAAAAAACAAATCTTTAATTAGCTGATCATTAATTAAATTGATTGTTTTATGGTAATATAATATGTAGTAATTAACGTTGTCTTGTTTTAAACGGAATGCGTTTAATAGATGGTATAAATTTACAGAAGATTTAACGGGCGATTTTAATAGTTTGATTATTTTAGTATAGATCTTGATTAATAAGACGCAGTTTTATGATCAAGTTCAGTGTACTCTCAAATTTTAAGATTAATTAAATTAGCGAAATCTTGAAATAAAGAAACCAACTTTGAAAGCAAGTGTATTCATATTAATTCCAGACAGTTCCGCGTTGTCTCTCAGCCTGATCGGATTGACATAAAGTAAAGGGGCTAAAATTCACGTTACTGTTTTAAATTCTCTCCCTTTCATATTTTTTGCGAAATTTAGATTTAGTGGGGGTTAGTTAATGAAAAAATGCTGCGCTATCTCGCAGCCAGTTTAAACTAACTAACTGAGTGGATTCTGAGAGGTTATTTTAAGCAAGATAAATAAAATCCGATGTAATGATGTAGGTGGAGAAGCTAAAAGGTTATTATAAAACCCGATTTAGACCATTTGAAAGAGAAATTTTAAATTTTAATTGCAGTCAAATTTATTACTCGAGATACCTCAGTTTATCTCAGTATAATTTTCGATCAAGATGACAGAGAGCTGATTAGGATCGTCATCGTCTGAAGAACTAGACAAATCATAAATTTGTCAAAACGTAGATTTCATTCGAACAGACCTCCTAGTGACAGCTATCTTAACTAAAATATTTTTCGATTTAGATAAATGGAATGATCCAAATACATCGGATAAACATCGATTTCTAGGTGTGAGGAGAAAGCGAAAATGTGGAACGAAGTATAAGCTCAATGTGGTAACGTAAAATGGAATATGTTAGGTTTAAGCAAGTCGAATGACACCATGTGGAGTGAATTAACGCTCACAGCCCTTATTTATATTTTTTTTATAAATAGAAGGGTCCGCGGGCGTTATCCGTTATATCTGTTCTGAAATAGTATTAAGGCCCACCTTAGAAAGGAAATAAGACCGCAACAGCCGTTATTATCTTTTCGGATTGGCATTAAGGTCCACATATGGTAATTCTGGGAAAGCAAACATTTTGAAAATATTCTGGAAAATCCGTTCCAGTAATGAAGTTCCAGCAAAACGGGAACATTCGTCGATTCTTTTCTACCACAACGGATTACGTCAACCAAAAAACAACTTGAAACGCCTGGCGGTACCGCAATCAGCAGAACCGACAAGAGCAATACAATTACTTTGATCTTTGTCTGCAAGATTGACGAGACATTTATCAATTAAACTCAAATTCGCAATCCGCTGCCATACATTCGTTGATTCTACTCTACCACGACGAATTAAACCAACAAAAAAAAAAAAAAACGAATTCCACATGCAATGCTAAGCAGCTTTGGGGAGTTCTTTAATTATTTAATGTGCAATCAATGATGGAATTTTTAGGTCAAAGTGAGGGTTTTAGGTGGCACCCTAATCCTCTAAGATATAAAACGAATTAAAATACCATTTTAAAAACTTGCTTTTCAGGGTCTTTTCGGATTATTTTACCTGTATTTTTCTAAAGGAAATGGTCAGAAAAAAATTAGAATAATGTCCATAGGGCGAATACCGCCCTCAGACCTTAATTCCTGCAAAAAAGGAAATAAGGCCCGCGGTTGTGGTAAAATTAGTCCATATACAATCTGATGGGCCACCGAAGAAAAAATCCGAATAATGTTAGAATTCTAGAGATCGTGGTAATTAGTATGTCCGGCTATTAACAATACCGGGAACTACTTTGGACTAACCACATTTTGCCTGGTTATAGAGATGCAGAAATACCCATTCGAAGGGTACTTGGAGATAAAATAATCCTCAGAAACAGGTTGAAAAATACGTTGTATATACGTTGTATAATTGCCGATGGGAGTTTCTCGTTCATCGGCCATATTTCAAAAGTTTCTAGAGCAGGTGTTGGCTGGTTTGTCGGAATGTGCAAACTACCAAGATGCAAACTTAAGTTGTGTAAATGAAAACCGAAGTCGGCTACTTAAGCGAAATTATTGATAAAATGATATCAGACCATCCGTGACCGAGGAATATCGGAGTTCTTCATTAAATCATTTTTAAAAGTTTTTGCGAACCTAAATAAGTCCAGGAAGAAAGATCATGAATATATGTGAAGTTAAACGAAATTAAATTATTACTGTGATGACTATCCAGTGGTGCTAGGAACATATTATGCATATGACATCAAACCGATTAGCAAGATGAGGTATAATGATGAGATTATTCTACACAATCGGATTATATTCGTGCAGTCATTACATCCGGAATTCAGATGCTATTGTTGTTTTCCCCGGGTATAGACAAACCTATCTGCAATTGATACCTGCAACAAATAAATCGTTGATGCTAACAGGGAGTCGAAACAACGACGCGTCTTAAGAATATTGGATACGCCAACCAATCGATAAGATACATGATTGCGATTCAATCTCCTGATCTATTAGAGGAGTCTGAAAAGGCGGTACTCGTCAAAATTTTGAGTAGTACAATCGTTTTATACTTTGAAAAATACCTCTCAAAATTTCAGTCATTTTGGACACTCAGTTTTTGTTTGACAGTCGTTTTTGTGAGTCGATTTCAGTAATATATCGTGAATTCTTGCATTCTTGAAAGGCAGTACTAAACGTTTGCACAAATTAAAACGAGTTAGATGCTGTTTACAGGAACGGAACGGTATGCCCAAGGCTCCATTTTGTTTTGTTGTCGTTATTATGTCTTCAGGGCTAATTTAAAAATTAGAGCCTACACTAGTGATTTAATCGAGAAACGTGTTATTCGATCAGATCTCCTGCAATTCTGGGCTAGATAAGAACGGTTTTGTCAAAGGAAATGTTTAGAAATAAAAAAAAGTGGGATGATGGTGATTCGGCTTCAAAACATTTCAAGTATCCCAAATTTTATTAAAACGATGTCAAGTACGAAACAACATCTAGAAAACAGTTAATAATTCTTCTCTCTCCTCTTTAAAATACTAATAACGATAAACACCAACTCTAACACAATGTATATTATATTATTATGGCTTCATTGACCTATCAATTCGATTACTTGACTTCTATTCACGTTGTCAATAACATTTCTATTGTTTTTCTATATAATATCCATGGAGACTTTCACTTCCATCATCATCACTGACGATAAACATCTTATCTATATATCAATCAAAAAACGAAAATTTATTCATCAAAACTAGAAATCTAAAATTCTAAATTCACAACAATATACGAGTATAATAAACATCTTTCATCCATGCAGTGTGTGCGCGACATTTACAAGTCAATCAACTTTGCCATTTTTTGTTTCTATTATTATAATGGAACTGAAGTCAATTTGTTGTTGTTAATTTTCTTAATTCACTAATAGAAGAATATGAACAGTGGTTTGCCTGTACACAATAATAATTCACTACTGTATAGAAATAAAACTGAAAACAAAAAAAAAAATCGTTTTAATCCATGCAAAACAAATGCATATAGGTAAAATTTTCTTTTTAACGGTTTCTAATTTTTCATGTATGTGCAGTTTTCATTTTTCAAACATTGCATGTGTGTAACTGATATTGTGTTTCAATTTGGTTGTTGCTTTTAACCATAAAAATATTTTTCTGCTTTTAGTTTCGTTATAAAGATACCTATAGTAAAACAATAAAATTAAAGGTTTACATGGATATCATAATGTAAAATTCTTAATAATTAATTATTTGTTTTGTTTAATTAAGACGCGAAGAAGATAACACATGATTAACGGAAATATGAATATAAATTCTGAATAATTACCTATTATGCGAGTGTAAAAATTTATTGACCAAATCACTTTGGCGTATATACATAGATGAGATCATTGAGTTAAGTAATTAAAAACGTGCTAGCACTATAAATTACGACAAGACTTTCAAATTGCTAAAATTTTATAAAAAAAAAGGAAAACATATTGTACGTATAACCGCACAATCATAACTTCCTTATCTTATCACCGGTAATTATCACATGTTTTACAATTTCTTGTACACAATTTATTTTCTTATCTTGTATATAAGCGCGAATATACATAAACATGCACACACACACACTTTAAAATTTAAAGTCAATTAATTTTGTATTAAATTAATTTAAACAAGCAAAAATTGATTAATCTATTTATTATCTAATGTTCTAACGTTTTTTTTTTTAATATTTTTATTATGCTAAGAAATTTTTCGGTTTAAGTTTATCATAGCTGTATGTATAATGGGTGTTAATTACATAATATTAATTAGATAAAAACAGCATTCATTACAGTTTTTCCTCTTAGATCTGTAAAGACTTAAACGGGATTTTGATAATTAATTCAATTTCAAATTAGTTAGAGTCAGGGTCGAACTGGCCTATGTATTTGTACCGTTTATTTCAAAATCGAAAAAATTACATCTTAGGGTATTTTAAATATAAAGATCCAGATTTATCCCATCTCTCGAGAAGTCATTTACGGCACTCAATCACATTATAAAGGCAGGAACTTGTTTCAATTTCATAATACTAAATATAATTTAATTTCTACTGCGCATGTCGGATTTCATCTAAATCAGTTAAGGGATAATCAAGTTCTATTCTAATTGGCTTTACTCTAAGAGTTCCGTCGCAGAAAAGGAGATAAGATAGCTCCGAGCAAAAAGGATGAGAATTCAAATACTAAAACAGCCTCCAGTTTATTAGAATGTTCAAGGATGGCCAGAGAGACCTTCGGCGTATTATTTGTTGAAATAAATATTAAAAACGATGTAATGCTTTAGAAAGAGGTAGATGCCTGAAAACATAGCAAGTAACCAATTTTTATATAACAAAATAATTTGCGATCGAATTTTTATTTTTAGTTTTCATTGTCTTGATTTACCATGTTTTATTTGCGGGCCCAAAAGATTTCTTAGCACACTTTTCCTACTTTTTACTAAGGATTGAATGTTTAAATTCTGAATCATGATCAAACTTTCTAAGGTCATGAACATATCTCACACAATTATTAAACGTATCCTCAAGTAGCCGCGCTTTGAGGAACTATCATAATAAGAAAATATCACATCACAATAGATGAAAATAGGTATAATTAAACTTTTAACAAGATATAAGTCTGAGTGAATATGAAATATAATTATATAGGCACATAGAACTTACATGATCATTCCAAGTAAGTTTTGAATTCAATAGTGATCCTAGGTTATTAACCGTTGGAATAAATGAGATTATATCATTGTTCAAAAATAGCACAGGTGCAATATTAAGCGAATTATTTCTAGTGAGCAATGAAGCTTTACCTTTAGTTAGATTAATGGAAAGTGAATTATTTTTGGCCCATGACGATATATTCCTAAGATCTGCATCAAGTTGCGTTACAATTTCCTCAACTTTTAACAAGTCACCAGCACCACCAATATATAGTTGCATACCATCAGCATAGAGATGAAAACGATAAATTAATCCTTGAGGCACCCCAACGATTACATAGCTTATGCCAGAAAGATCAGCACTAAGCTTTACGAATTGTTTACGATCACTCAAATAAGAATGAAGCAACGAAATAGCAGAATTGGAAAACTTGTAATATAACTTTAACTTTTGAAGCAAAAGGATATGATTAACACAATTAAATGCTTTAGAAAAGTCTAATAGGACTAAAATTGCAAATGACTAACCTTTGTCTCAAATAGCAGATAGATCAACAACAATATTCACAAGTGCAGTAGTAATACTATGGCCAGATTTTTTATCCAGATTGGAATTTGCATAGATAATCAAAGCTATTGAGGTGCTAAAGAATTTGAAGTTGTATAATTTTTTCTAGGACCTTGGATAGGGCGCAGGCAAAATACTAATCGGGCTAATAACACCAATATTAGAAATCAAATCCACTATAGGTAGGGGAATAATCGACGCCACTTTCCACAAATTAGGAAATACTGATTTTGTCAAACACTGATTAATGATAAATGTGATTTGGGACAGAAACAAATCAATAAATAATTTTACTACTTTGAAGTTTACCATGTCAAATGCCATCGAATTCGACTTAATGTACGAATTGTGTTCAATATCATAAGTTCATCGACACAATCAAAAATAAAAGCATAACTGTCAGAACTAATAAAATCAAAATCGGATAAAGGCAAAACACCTAACGATTCGTTAAGTTTACTGATCCCTGCCAAAATTTCATCAGCAGAAAAGTCAATGATTGCTTCAGTCGACTTACACGAAATACCAAGTTTTTTTAAATTGCTCCACGTTGTTTTAGGGTTGTGAAAATTCCCAAAATAAAATATAATTTTAGCTTGATTGATGCATTTGTTGGTTTTATTTCTAAAATAATTAAATGATTTTAAATCTTTTATATTTTTTGTAAGCCAAATCTCTACGTTGCATTAAACTCAAAATATGTGCTTTTAACCACGGAGCTCTGGGATATTTATTTATACTTGTTTTACGAGGCACACAAATAGTATCTAATTTTAAGAAATTTGAGTTGAATTCTTCAAGTATATCATTCACATCAGGATAAAAATAAATATTTAACCAGTCTAACGAAAAGAAACAACTTATAAAATACTCATCTCATGATTGATTGCTTTATAATCGGGAACAACAGTATAACAAATTGTATCTCTGGTACGACTGAACATATAGCAGCCAAAAATCAAGTCATGATCAGAAATAGCAGAAATAGCAAGGTGTCCAAACGAAATAATATTAGCTTATCAGCCTCAATAGGCTGCTGTCCAATCTAGTCGGTCGATAAGGCAAATAAAATAAATTACGTAAACTCTAGCAAGCACTTAGTTTATTGCTAATCCACATATTAAAGTTAAAATCACCATAACAAATAATTTTTTCATACTGTGACAAGTATTCTGAAAAAATTGTTTGTAAATAAATATCATCAGTACAAGGTAGGTTATAAATAACTAAAATAAGAATTTTACTAAATCGCCCGACAAGTTCAGATGCCAAAATTTCAACCTTACCAAAGATATTCGAGAACAATTTCCTGATCCCCAAAGTAGACCGACATCAAATACCACTCCATCGCGTATTATTAATGATCAAAATGTATTAGTTTATAATTATTGATAAGGAGCGACCTGATTGTAATTTTACTGTTAAGAAGAGTTTCAGTTAAAGCAATAAAATCAAATTTGTATAACTCCAACATAGTAGTAATTTCATTAAAATGTTTAACGAAACTGCGGACATTTAAATGGCCAAATTTTATAGAACAATTTACATTTACCCGCAGATTATCCATCCGGAACAAATTTACTATACAATATAAGTTATAATTTAACATGTTGTATTGTTGGAGGCAATGTTGTCCAAAAATGTTTATCCCTAAATTCCCGAATGTGTACCTCAGTCGGCCAAGTATTTGGATTAAGCGCCTTTACCCATAAATCAGCTTTTATGCCAAATTTGTAGCAAACAAACTTCAACGATTAAATATTGCATTGTTTGGGAATAAGTTTAAATGTTTTGCAGTCCTCAATCTCCAAGCAAGTTTTAGCCATAATTGATATATCATTTTCATTAGTATGAGGATCAAATTTGAAAGTATTTCTTCTTGATGGCCCAATAATAAGCACTCGCAAATATTTTTGGCAAGATTCGGATGTATAGGTCTAACAGTTCAATGTATGGGGCACATTATCCAGAAAAAGTGTTTCCAAAGTGAGATATTGTAGATGAATGGGTGTTAGTATTAGGCCCTTGTGGATGACATTCGAGAGAAGAGCCACGCGTATGGTATTTAAATCTAAACACGACGATAGTTACACGCAGAATATTTTATAATCGTTAGATCATATATTTAATGGGAATTCCTGGCCTTGTGCAATAATCTAAATAGATATTAAATTAATTGTTTTGTTAGAAACTTCACAGGAAGAAATCACTAAGTTTATTCCAATAAGAATTTTGTTTTGAGTGTTTCTAATATGTACACAATTTTTTGTTATTTGTTATTATTTGTCAGAAATCGATAATTTACAAAGATCGTCGGTTCCACACCAGGAAGTGGTATTTTTTATTGAAAAACATTTATTGATAATTTTCTCATACCTCCTACATCTTCTACAATTTAAATAACCAATTGGTTCATATTTGTAATACTTCTTCGGCGAAGGTGCATGGACAGCATTGCAAGAATACAAAAAGAAGAGCACAGTAAATAGTAAAGTACGATTGAATTGAAATTACTTTACGTAGAAAGCCTACCTGAGAGTTACGATATGTTGGTCCATTGCTTTGGAATCGCGTAATCGATTTAACAAAAGCAGTGGTCCAACAAAAACTTATTGACGAATATAAACATAGAAAGGACAAAAATGAAAGCTTATGGTCGATGGTGGCCATGGTTACGTATTAAAGGTGATACAGAAGAATTAACAATAGGCAACGAACGCAAAAGATGAAATTTCAGAAATTGTATTATCGGTGTAATGGTAAAGTGAAGCTGTTGGAGTTAGAGGAAAATGCTCCATTTGACTAACCGTCATGAACAAATTTGATTAATAAATTTCCATTGCATTAAATAAAGTAGCCGAAACGACCGACATGCAGCAGTAGTGAAAAAGCATGGAAACTTGTACATTTTATAGGAACCAAACAAGGCTTTGATTTCTGAGAAGAATAACAGTATTGAATTTTGTCATACTGGTTGTTTAAATGATACTTAGATTTGGTACATCGTGATATGATGGTTATTACAACGTTAGCAATTGTTTGATATGTAGAAGGTGTGAAAGTTACTCAATCCACTGTTGAATACACCAATGAGAACGCTGTTTATGGACCAATAAGGACAGTGTCAGCTTAGAGGTTATTGACAAATTTAAAGAATACGCCAAAATGTTTAAAGAGAAGCCCCAAAAAATATAAATGGGCACGAGGTGGCGATTACGAAAATAAATAGTTTGACTTGAGTGAAGGGATTCAACAGTAGCTAACGGTCCTTTACACTCGTTAACGAAATGATGTTGCTGAGCGCAAAAACCGGAGATCGTTGGGCATTGCGGCCATACATATTTTGGGCTGAAGCAGTTATTTCTGAGAATTATGTGCAGAAGAACCGTGTACCTGGACGATTGATTTTAATCACAAAATTTGTACCTTAAATATTTAAGAATTTTTGATTTCGAATGTTGTGTTTGAGTGCCGCCACAGAAGAGCTAGAAAAATGAAGCATAACGTTAAGGTTCTGGCCAAAATTGGAATTCGATATTCCTACACACGAATTGAATCAATGCAGTTACTCAATTTGCAGAAATAAGGAAATACTTGTACGTGTTGTAAATGAGTAAGTAAAGCTGATTAAGGGACGAATGGGTAAATAGGAGGACCACAAGGGTAAATGAACTCGAATAATGCCATCGAATGATCCCCATAAGATACAATGAATATAATATAGAAGATCAAAGCCAAAAGGAAGGATTTAAAAGCAATGGACGAAAAAATTAATTCTCTAAATTAAAAAAAGATGTAAGCACTAGTTAACTTACCGCTTATACATAGAAAACCTATCGCTTATAAGTGGGTTTATAAAATTAGGTATAAGATTTGTCGCACAAGATTTTGCCCAATAATATGGTTTTGACTATGATGAAGTGTTTGCTGCAGATGTATGGCAAACAACATTTATAATTTTATTAATAGTTGCCACGAAATGAGGTATGCTACTTTATCACTGTGATGCAAAAATTACAATTCTGCATACTGACTTAAGGAATGAAATATAAATGAAGTAACCCTCTGGTTTCATTATCGTCTGTATGGTCTAAAATAAGCGCGAATTTGGAACCAGACAGTGTACAAATTGTTATTAGATTCTGGTTTTACACCAAGAAATAATTGTCAATGCTTATTTATGCCAATATTTAAGTTGATAACAAATCAACAAAAAGAAGTCGGTATTAAATATATTCATTACCCTACTGATGAAATGTTTGCAGACATGATGACCAAACAGTTAGCAAAATTCAAAATACATAAATTCAGAGAAAGAGCTGGTGTAGATTAAGATTTAAAAGGGGAGAAATATTGAAAAACGAATATTAACAACGAAGTAATGCTTTGATAGCTATTTAAGATACAAGTATTTAAAGGTGAACTTTTATTTTGTAAGAAACGACGTTTGGGGCACGACGGGAAACAAGTATGTATTACAAAATAAAATCACTTTTAATACTTTTATTTAACATGCATTGCTTTTAGATATTATACGTATGTGTATTTGCATTTTGTAAAATTTTAATTTGCACAAGTGTTTTGTAGTATACTAACGACAATGAGTATTGAATTCAGTTTGTCCACCATTTTCATTTATAATTATATTTAGCGCAATTGAATCACAAATAAATATTTTGTGAAAATATTGTGCAAATTGCAGAACCAGTCTCCTGCTTCAAAACGTTTTTAAAATATTTATCTCCACTCTGTCTTCATTTAGCCAATTATTTTGCTAGTCAGTAAAATAAAGAGAACATTTACTCACAATACATCTACCACAAAAAGGAGAAATTCACTACCCCCCCCCCCCCCCCTTCCCCGTAATTTGCCTTACGGTTAAACTTGTAAATTATATTAGTGTGACCTTAATGCATACACAATGAGAGTTTTCCTTGAGTATTTAGATTTGGTGAATAGAATTCGCTAAATCATTACGTTCTTACTTTCTACTATCCGTACAATAATAGTACAAAATCAGACTACCAGTAGGCAGGAGTTTAAGGAAATTTCTCGGTTTTTGAAAGTGTTATATACATCGTACAACCCTTAGGAAAATTACGGCAGGGGGATTAAATTTCTACTTTTTGTTGTAGATGTATCGTCAGTAGATGGCCTCTTTATTTTACTAAAAAATTCAAGATAAATCATTTCTTTTTTATTCATTCCACTGCGTATTGTGTTTTCCAACATCACAGTATTGGTATCTATCGATGTTCTAAATTAAATCGACGGATATATTGATACATTTAAAATAACGTCAGTGCACATTTGTACTACTTGGTCAAGTGAATTTGCAATTCTTTCAACAATCTAAAAAGGTTTTGCCAAATGGCCGATTGGCTGCGAAAACTTCTTTTCATACCTTATTTAATTTCGACAGGAAGAAATTTCGTCTGCAGGCTGCAGTCCCAAATAACGCAGAAAGTTTCGGATTGCGATAAAAATTGACTTTACATGTTCTTTTGGGTTTCTTTTTGATCGGCATTTAGTGATTGCGGCACCCATCATTAGGGCAGTTTGATATAAGAATCTCAGCAGTTTTTTAAATTTAATGAAAATTTGAAGCTTACATTTATTTTGGGCTATTATCAATCCCATAGACATTTCTCAGATTCGCCCCTGAGCCCTACAATAAAAATAATAATACGAATATGGATTCTCAAAGAAGATGAGCCACCACCATAGGGCCTCGAGGGGCCATTCATTTCATGTGTTACATTCTACATCATTCGGGTCAAATTTTTGATTTTGCGATTTTTTAAAAATCGAATATCCTATCATCGTCTTATTTACGGAAAACTTCAAATGCATGACTGGCCTCTCAAATATCGTAAATTCAGCTATCTTTCGTAATCATCAATCACATTCGAACTATCAAACCCAAATATGGCACAGTTCTGATCAACACTTTCTACAACTTTACCTTGATAGTGCTTGCATTGCAAGGAACTCCAACACTCCTTCCCAAGTTTAGTTACGACCGCTAATCTCCATCACATCATACCCTTTAAAAATATTTATCAGAGATTATCCATCCCGCATCCTGGTCGATAGCAACAGTTAGGTTTATACAAATTACCGACATTTTATGTGCAAGAATAATTATTGGCCCTGACATCAAAATGCCACCAAATCCACTAATACTATACATGATTGCTTCTTTGTGGATGCAGGTGTTACTTTGCTCGAAGTGGTGTTTAAATAAAATTCACTGGAATATCCAAAATAGAATAAGTATAGCTACAGAACGCGAGGGCTTAATAGTGCAAGGGATACTGAATAATTGGGAAATATTTAGGAATTGCTTTCAATATGTTCCTCCAATTTAGTTCCTTTAATCTTCTGGCAGTAGTTCTGGTAGATCCTTTAATCTTCTCTTTATACAGTTCTGGCTTTTATAAAGGTTCAAATATTGTTTGCGTATACCCGAAGCTTTATGCATGTAATTCCCATATAACTAAACCCAACTCACTCTACTCCTTCCCCCCCCCCCCTTAAAACCCAGTTCGAAAAATTTATGAGAGAGTTAAAGAACCATGATTCTGGAATTTGATTGAAAATGGAGAATATAATCCTTCGGGTTTTCAAATTCTGGAAAAATCTATTTTGTCTAAAATCTAAAAGTTTTGAGTGTTTTTCTCTAATCTGAACAAAATCCCCCTACAATTTTAAAATCAACAATACAATACTGATAAGACTTAACCAAGCAAAGTATAATACTGATAAAATTAAGCCCCAGCCTTTATTTAAAATTAATCGGTAATAAAAAAAAAAACAATTAAGTTTGTCACTTTTGAATCTTTTAAGCTTGATTACAAGCTTACATAATTTTGGCCAGAATTTTGTTTTGAATGACGAAAAATCGATCGCTTTTTTTTTTTTTTTTTGAGAAATTTGTGTTTGGTAGTCTAAACAACCCTAGAAAAACAACACTCATTGATAACACGCTACTTATGTACATACATATGTTAAATGTAAATATAATGAATGCACAACATAAAATTATTTTTATAAACTGATAAAGAATAAAATGAATCATTTTCCATATTAAATTCACAAAAATTATGATTCACAATTTTTTTTTTTTTTTTTTGTAAACTAAACAGATCAGATTTTCTGCTCGTTAAGCGTGCAGCACAAAGGAAAATTAATTCTAAATTTGGAATGAAAAATTCATCCTTATGTGTTTTTATTATGTGATATGTATAGCCGGATTGTAAAACAATTTGTTACACAAAATAAAAATACACACGCACAAATTAATTTCACTCTATGAATAGATTAAAGTTCAATAACCATGACGCTAACAGCTGCTAATTATGTGTCTATACATTTCAAAAATAAAAATCATGTCTTAAATCAAATCTGAATCATAGTCCAATATGAAGATCATCCGCCTCACAAATCACTTATTTACATAAATTTACACTTTAAAACTATTTAGACGACGTGGGCGCGCGTATTATATATAAAATGGGCGCACGTAAGGAAGTAGCCGGATATACTATATAAAACAATCTTTAATTACTTACTTTGGATAAAATTTATTTTATTAACTATTGTCGGAACGAAAAACAAAAAAAAAACTAAACAGTTTAACTGAACTAATCGATGGTTACACCCGTAATGAAATCAATGACTAAATTATTTTTTGTCGTTTTATCGTAAAAGTTAATAAAAATAAAAATTCTATACGTTCAACAACTACAATACAATGCTGGTGTGAGTGTGTAATCATTGAATTAATGATTAGTGATAAGCGACTGCTTGCGTTCTTGGTATTTTGGTTTCTATGTTTATGTAAATACATAAATGGAAATTTAGTTGGTGACGTGATGCCACTTTGGTAACAGTTTTTGCTGTGGTTATTGGAAATTTGGTAATTATTTATATCAAGATTCATATAAGTGGATAGGTTTCGCCGAATAATCGGTTGTCAACACTCCGTACGATAACACTCAGTACATTATTTGGAATACAGTAAAGATATTGTTTTTTCTCATAGAGAGATTTGGCCACTTCATGATAAAGTTTCATAATCGTTTTTTTAAACAGATAATGAGTGATCAATTCATTGATCCTATATTAACCAGCCTTGATAAAGCAGCCAGGGCTTAAAGCAAGCATGTATGCTACCACTGTACCATCGGGACGGCAGTAAAAATTTCAAATTTTGAATTTCACATTTAACAAATTTTATAACGTAGAGTTCCTTGAAGTACATCTATTTCAAAATTCTTTTTGGAATAATCGATATTTCAATAGGTAAAGTACACTCATAGAAAATAAAGGTCAGATGTTGGCCATGAAACAAAATTATGATATGTCGATTTTCTTAGACCTGGATAAGATTACATTTTTAAATTGTCAAACAGTGTCGCTAAATAGGTTAACGCTTTGTGCCGTTATTATTCATCGATGAATCCGGTTTTAATCGGGTCATATTATTCTCCCTTCAGTAACAGCTAGAAATGTCTCGCATATAGCGGGTTTAACTGTTCAGAGCATTTGCCTAAGTTTTGCGGTTTCTTGTCAAAATAAATTTAAAATTTGAATGATAGATTCATAAAACAAGAAATAAAGGAGCAAACCCACATCTAGTTTCTTCCGCCTTACTCCCCGATGTTAAATCCAATAGAAAAAACGTTCTCAAACATTAAATCAAAAGCTCGAGATTTATTAATTTTTACAATAGACTAAAATCTTGTCGATGTGATTACACAGAGCGTAAATTCTGTTACAACTTTATTTTGGATTTTGGAGAAAAACATTTCACTTAATTTGCAAGTAGTTTGGTTTAATTTAGAAAAAATTGCGCTTAATTTGCAAAAGGTTTCATTTAATCTGAAAAATCTACATTTTTCTACGTTTTTATTAACTTGCCTCTTGTCTGTCTGTTTATCTGTTCGGTACAAATTTTGCAATCGATTTTAAACTAACTTCCCGATGAGCTAGAGACTAGAAACGTATATAATAGTTGACTATGTTTATGTCCAAAGATAGGTCGGAAGTTTTGCTTTTAAAATTTCGAGTGAAACAGTCTTAGTGCGTTGTTGCATTAAAAATCTGTAAGACTTTAATTATTATCGAACTGTATAGCTTCAACTAGGGGTTCAAGCTGCTCTTCCCTTATGACAAATAATGTTGGTTTGTTACGGGAGATGAAAGTAAAGGAGCAGAATATTGCAGTTGTTAAGAGAGGTGAATCATTGGAGTTATTATAGGAATGGAGACCGTTGAAAATGGAAATTTATTGTTAAACGATGTTTTGTATGATCCTATTTTAACCAAAAATATACTTTCTGTCAACGCTATATCGGAGAACGGAGGAGAAGAGCGATTGTGGAAAAATGTTGTTCTAATTACGAAAGCCATCCTTACGGCCTTTATGGTCCCTTTATGGTTGATTTCCCTTCGGGACCGGTATAAGTAAGTCGTTTATTTTAATAAAAATTCGGCATTATTAAAACTTCACAGATACCTTTCAAGGTCGTCAAGGCCAAATAATTTTGCTTTGGAACGTTTTGGCTATAGTTAGTATTTAAATGGGCCAATTTAAGTGGTTCACCCTGTAAATATTTAAAAAATATTGTATATGGGACATGACCGTAACTTTTTACGTAGAATACATTTAGGCCTACAGTATAGCCTTTTAGCACAGAAAAGAATGAACAGATATGGAAGTTCCATGTCAAGTATTTACATAGAAATATTCAATCTAAAAAATGTATTCCTGCTCTAATCTAACCAGTTAAGACAGGGAAAATATAATACAATAATATGTTTCGCTTCTTTTCTTTTTTGTTTTTTATACAAAGAAGAGAAGCGAAATATGTAATATTGAATTATATTGTCTCTGTCTTAACTGGTTAGATTAGAGCAGGAATACATTTTTTGATTGAATATTCCATATCTGTTCATTCTTTTCTGTGCTTTTAGTTCGAAACGACATTGATTCTTAAATGGGTTGAAAATAATTCAAGGTCATTCATTGATTATTCATTCATTAATCACTCGTAATTCACTCACTAATCACAAATTATTTACTCGTTATTCACTAATGACTCTGATGATTCTACTCTTTGCTCTGCCCATTGCTCAAACATTATTCACTCAAAATCCTCTTATTATTCACACATTATTCACTCTTATTCATTGATTATTCACTCATTATTCACCCATTATTCAAACATTATTCACTCAGTGTTCTCTAATTGTTCACTCATTTTTCACTAATTATTTACTCGTTATTCTCTCACTAATGAATGATGACTTCACTCATTATATTCTCATTATTACTTGTGGTTATTGCCCAGTGGAACGCAAATATAAATAACACTTGTAACCATTAGTTTAGTTCATATGGTTGTGAGTAGATTAAGTACTTAGGAGTTATTCAATATTCACTCTTTACCCACTGAAAGATGAATAACGAGGGAACAATCTCTGACAATAATGAGAGAATAATGAGTGAATAATGAATGAATTCATCATTCATCAGTGAATAAAATATACCGAGTGAATAATTGCTCAGTTTTCACTCAGGGAACTGGTTATGGAACTAACGGGAAAATTCAATGCAGAATTGGGTTAAATTGGTACAGTCTTACTTGATAACAACTGTGACTGGTACTATGAATTTGATTTTGGACTTAATGATTGATTGAAATTATTGCACCCAATATTACGTTTGCATACATATTTGAATTTTGTAGAAATTTAATTATTGAAATTAGCTAGTATTAATAACTTAATTTCAAATTTCTTTGACTCTTATCACAATTAAAAATTTAGATAAGCGATTGGAATTTTGTATTCCAATCATTTAGATTACAAATTCACTTTATGATTTTTTACTCTAATTACATTACGTTGTTTTTCGATTGTATTTTCATTTACTATTTATTACGTTTACGCATTATCTTAATAGAATAAGGCTGGTCAAATGTCAAGTATGTATTGGTATATCAAATTTGTTAAATTTATTTTAAATTGAAGTTTTGAAGAGAGTAACAAAGAGGTAAAAATCGATCGATAGCTATGTACTACATATTCCAAATATAACAATTACCAATTTTTTTACTTTAATTTGAACTAACATAAACTACGTTTAGCACGCTTTGGTTGAGTATTAAAAATTCCAAGAATTAATTAATTAATTAATTTAAATTAGAGGGGGCTATTATTTGATTTAATGAATCTAAAGTCCGAGAATGAAATTAATAAAATGTTAAACTAAATTCCCGCGAAAAATTACAAATTTAATGAAATTATAAAAAATTTTAGTTTATTCTACTGTAGTAAACTGCTTCAAATGATTTTAACAGAATTGTTTAAATCAGTTCTTTCTGAAATTTACTATTTAGCAATTTAAATGGTGGACTAAAAGATCGAATTGTAGAGCCAAAATAAACACGGAATCATTTGACAAACTCAAACTAATGCTGCAAAGTGAGTCGCAAATCTACAGCATTATAGGAAAAAGAGTTTAAGAGGACATTAAGTTAACGACCAAGCACCAAGAGGAGCAAAATTATCGGACAATACACAGTCATTAAATTTTCTAAATTCTATTAATTGTATTCATAATATTCATTTTTACTTTTCGTAATAAGTGTTGACATTTCAAATTTACTAAATCAATATCTATCGAATTAAATGCTAATCATTTTTGACTTTCTGTAAAATTCTGCGCAAACATTTCAGAATTGTGATTTTCAGCAAACATTTGTTTTTAGTGAAAAATAAACTAAAAGTGTAAAATTCTAAAATAAAAAAACCATCATCCCAGAGGAATAACAAAAAAACCGCAACAACAAAAAACGAATTCTACCAAAACCCACAATTCAGACAAACAAACCACAATCAAACGATACGATACCAAACAAACAACCAATATTCACAAAACAGTATTGTTACAACAATATTCATACGACGTGCTTGTTGAGCACAACGCCAACCACAATACCAAGTAATTATAACTTTCACAGAATTAGCCAAAAGCAATAACACTCTTACTGGCAGGCACAAGGACAAGGAACTCAGAAATTCTTCCCGGCACATACATACAAAGACTAGATTAACAAAACTTTCCATTTACCAACAACAAGTGAAGATAAATAATTCTAACTCGTACAATGACACTACGGATTATGAAAAATAAAAGCCCGCACCAACAAATAAAAAAATCTACAAACTCAGGCAAAGGTAGCAGCAACAAAATTGTCTCACTCACCAACAAAAAAGCCGAAACAAACATTAATATTGATTACAGATAACAAGAAACAAGCATATCCACAATTATACCAGCTCAACAAACAAATTTCAATACATATACAGACAATAACTAATCCCAAACGAGCCCCAGCATTCGGAAAACTCCAATGAATTCGACCAGCCGTAGGAGAGTCGCCGTAGTTGGATCCCGACAATTACCATGAAGCACAAACGTAAAACGAATACAGACACGATTATTTTCTCCCAATGGGTACCATTCCCGAAATGTACTTCAAAGCAATAAACACAAACATTTCAGACCAGCAAGATTTCCGGAAATAAGAAGTTTTCAAGCTAAATGGGAAAATCATCAGAATCAGAAATTAGGAAGTAGGAATACACAAACAACCGCTACAATTCCAGCTAACACATACAATTACGAGAAAATAGAGACCATCGAACCGATACATGACATACCTGTTTTAGTGCAATTAATAACCATCTACTTCAAAATCCTCTCACAAAATGCAATCTAAAATTGCAAAATAAAATTTTCAAAAGTTGCAAGATAACTGCGCAAGCTCAACGACTAGAAAATAACTAAAGCAAAAACCACTAATAACCAAATTCAACCAATCACTAGACAAATAGTCGTAAGCCCAACACATAATCCAACTCAAGCCGTTGCCAGACCTAGGCAAATCCAAAATTTTGATAACTCAATACAAGCCGTTACCCGTCCGATGCTGCGCCTCACTTTTTATTTTTCTAAATTTCATTATTTCGAACGACAACCAAAAATGTCATCGAACATTATAACTTTCTGAATAAAATAGCCAAGAGTATTGGATTAAGTCAGCTGGATGGAAAATATATGATCTATGGTTTTAAAGACCATGATGCAATATGGACTTTAGTTGTAGTAAATATACATTGGAGAAAGTGATGGGTTTCCTTGCAACAATCAAGCGAAAATAGTACCTATTGTTGAAAAGGCGCATTATCATATTAGGATGTGATAGTTGATTGATGATTACGAAAGTTATAGCTGTAAAGAGGCCAGCAATGAGTGTCAGGAAAATCGGGAATATGCTTCGAACGATGCATATAAAATTAAAATACATCGAATATATTGGGTTGATCACTCGATTCCCTATCGACGATGAAGGCGCCTCATCTTAAAGAACGCCCTCACATATTCTAATTGTTTAGAATAATAAGAAGAGAAATCGATGGAGCCAGATTGTTGACAAAGTTCGTGTCACCAATGTCTAAATCCTTTTTAAGTGTTATGTTATTACTACGAAGTACGAATGATGGGAGACCATTTATCTCAATGCCTAATACATAGAGCAAAAAATTAAAAATAAAGTTGGAAAATTTAATTGTTTCTACTTTCTATAGTGCCTGTGTAAATCATCTGCATGTATCTCAGATTAGAAAATCTGATCTTCGGGACAAAACAAATTATGGTGAAAATTGTGGCTTTTGAGAGGTAATGAGTTGGAATCAACAAAGTCAAAATGTAAAAGTGGATTATCGTCACTGGATTTATGCAATATACGGATGGTTAGTCTTTTGTGGACTAATAAAATTCAGTTTTTTATGTGCCTAACACAAAAATTTAAAATCTAAAATTTGGTTTCCAAGAATTCATTCTAAATTGAAGTCGATATCTGACATAAATTCGCGAAAATTGAAAAGCTAAATTTAAAGTAAAAGTTAGGAATTTAGAAATATAAAAATTTATAAAAGTGGCTTTTTAAAATTTAGAAATTTTGTAATTTCATGAAATTTGGCTTCAAAATTTTCAATTCCCTTAAAATGTTTCCTTAGTGTCGGATATTCAAACCGATTCAAATTTCTAAACATAAAACAATTTAAAATTTTGAATATGTTTTAAAATGGGTAAGTGAGATAACTTTCAAATTAGTTGATTACAATTACATAGTTGTTTTGTTCTGATTTATACCAACTTAACAATATTCTATTTCGAATGTTTCTAAACAACTGGTGTTCGACTAAATTTGAGTGGCCTTAACAGGTATGTGAAGTTATCGCATAGGATTTTATCCTAGGAAATAAAAAAAATTAATTCAGGCTGTATACCTATTTCAAAGGAATAGGGCCGAAAGGCTGAATGTCGAAAGGCCGAATGTATCGAAATGCTGAATGGTCGAATATTGAAAAGCCGAATGTCGAAAGGCCGAATGTCTAAAGTCCGTTTATGTCGAAATTGATTTTAATTTTTCATCTTTTCGTGAATGAAAATTTTCAAAATTTTTATTTTTATGAAAACCAAAATTTATATTTTCGGTTGGCTACCTTATCTAGAAAAAAATAATACAGAAACTGAAAATCCCGAAAAAATCCAGAAAAAAAATTCAGAAAAACAAAAATCCAGAAAACCAAAATTCAGAAACACAATTATCAAAATGCGGACTAAATTAAAATTAAAGCTTATAAAATGTCTATCGAATTTGACTTTTTTTTTATGAAAATTTCTTCGTTAACCTTGCAGACACAGATCAAAGGAATCGTATCGCTCATTTCGCTTCCACTGATAGTTCTACCTCAAATGTTTCAAGTTATTTTGTGGTTAGCTTAATTCGTTGGGTTAGTGTGGCATCGACGAATGTATTGGAACGAATTGCGGATTTAATGCTTCGTAAATGCTTCGTCAACATTGCAGACACAGATCAAAGGAATCGTATCGCTCATAACGCTTCTACTGATAGATGTACTATATAAATGTATGTCGGCCTTTTGACCCATTCAGATTTTCGACATTCGGTCTTTCGACACATTCCGCCTTTCGACCAATTCGGCTTTTCAACATTCGACCTTTCGACACATTCGGCCATTCGACATTCGGCCTTTCGACATTCGGTCTTCCGGCCCAATCGACCTTTCGGCGATCGGCCTTTCGACATTCGTATTGTTAGAACAAATGGGTTATATACGGGAGTAGCATTTGATAACTTTGATCGATTTGTTGACGCATCATCAGGTAAAACCACACACTGTTGGTATAATTTACCAAAATGTGCCAATTTGGGTAATATAGAAAACGATATCTTAGATGAAATCCAAAAAGATATATCGGATAATGACGAAGAAGAAAATGAAACTGCAGAGGAAAAGACGACGATAGTCTGATGCAATTACTCCCGAGTTGGATTCATATTTAAAAAAAAAACGAATGGCAGAAAGGTTATTACCACCTACAGATGAGCGACATTACATAAATAATTCCAGAATCCTTACAATTAATAAAAAACTTTGATATACTTTCGATGCTGTCACATGCATTAAAAACTCCGAATACTCTGTTGTGGGTTGGCTTTAACAGCAAGGTTATACAAGACTTTAATACCTCTCAACAAAAAAATTGTTATCTAACGCCTATCAATGAATCACCTACTTCTAAATTATTGTTCTCGAAACACTGAAAGGCATTAAAATTATAATACAATCTAGCTATCGCTAAAGTTGCGATGCAAATCCTATCTAGTGAGCAGCCATTATTTGGTAACATTTTTACCCTCCGATTCTGACGTTAAGACTCCTAAGACTGTCTTAGCTAAGACATTTGGGAAGACTTTTGTTATCATAGCAGTCTTAATTTTTTGGTTGCAAATTCTCCAAACTGTTTGTAGACCTGTCAAATGAAATACCAATGTTTTCCTTAGAATAGATAAACAAACACATTTGAATCCTTTTATACGGATACACAAAAATCATAACGGCACTTTGTTGTAAAAGCGACATCTCTTTGTTGCAAGAGAAATGTCAAATTAAGACCATTAAGATCACCAAAATTGTCGGTCTTACACTCTTATATAAGACTATTTCATAAGACCAATGACAACTAAGACTACCAGTAGAATACGAAATGGGTCTTACTCTTAAATAAGGCAAAAGTCTTAACCAACAGAAATAGTCACCTAAGATTGTTTTTAGTCAGCGACTTCAGGTCAGAATCGGAAGGTTATTCATTTAGAAACTTTCCCTATTATGTTTGCATATTTCAAAGCTATAGGTAAATTTTAGCAGACTGCGGACTAATGAATATTGCTGTTGAAAGTGAAATAATAGTAAATGGATCTGTTGATTCATTCCTTTCTGGCAAGCACTTCAATAGATGTACCACAACAATGACACCCACTGATGGCAGTTCGATTAGAAATTTTGCATTTTCAATTTTTCTTGGAAAATGCAAAAAGCTGATGGAGTTTAATGATTAAAAATTTTCTTATAGTGCTTTGTTTTAAAATGGTATGAGGCGTTAAACCTCATATCTTCATATTTTCAACATAAAAAAGCCTGTTTGAATGGAGCTTTTGATAAAACGCCACAGTTTTATATGACGTATGTATATCTCTTTTAAATAGCTGCATGTCTACTATGTCATGTGGTCTTGCAACAGCCAAAAGCACCGCACCGCACCTTCAACCTACCCATAGCGTCACTTACTCGCACTCATGTACAACATTCCTGACCACCGGGCAGGTAGAGATTCCCACTAAAATGGCCTGTCTTTTTGAAAATATGTTTTTTTAGGTACATATATTATTTTGTCTAAGTCTTAGCTTGCCTCAAATATATTTTTTAGAAATCTACGAAATCCAATTTTGAAACCGTCTAGCAACATTTTAGACCCAACTAAATGATCTGGCTTTTTTATTTTATAATTGATTAAATACTAAATTAAAAGGTTGTTGCGCTAATTGCTCCGACGCGGTTATTTGTCGCGAATGTTGTGTCTCTATGCGGCCGGTGCGTTTAGCGCATCAGGTAATACTATTTTTTTTTGGGGTTGTATTACGCAATACGCATATTTGGGAGAGTGGGGAGAAATTTGGTTAGGTATAAAAGCGGAAAAGTTCGGCTGCTCGTGGTCAGTATTGTTATATTTTTTGTTGAGTTATCACATTTAGTAATTTTGAGTATAATTTAAGTCGGTCGTAATTTTTAGTCGAAAAATTAAGTCGGTTAAGTTGATAATATTAAGTCGGTCGATTATGATAAAACGTGATATTAAGTGATCAGTTATATTAAATCGGAAAGTTTTTCTGTTCTTATGATTTTGGGTCGTTCTGTGATAAATGAACGAGAAATAAAAACAATAATATAACTTAACAATTGAATTAAACCAAAAATCTAAGTGAATTAAAAATAGATTGTTGGCCAGAATTTGGTCATAAAAGAGAAAAAAAAAATTCATGTTAAAATTATCCGGTTTTCTTTTGTAAGTTGTGAAAATGGACATCCTTGAATAACTGGATTTAAAATTGTCAAAATATAAAATTATAAACCATAATGTGGTACTAAGTACATATATGTAGTTAAATTATAAGTAAAATGAAATCCTTCTAATTATTGTGGCTAAAAATTATAAATATAAAATGCATAATAATGTTAATTCAATCATAATAGCTATATTACAGTGCGAATGTTTAATAATGAAATAATACTTAGTATAACGAACAAAAACAACAAGATAACAAATCTGTAGTGTTGTGAACATTTATGACAAAAATCATTGACCAAAAAAACTGAATGAAATTGAGATGATGGTCAATGATATTGGCTATTAGTGCGTTGCAAATGGTTAATCAAACATTGTGGTAAAGTGCTTACGTTATGAAAAATTTTAAACTGAAAAAAAAAAAAATTAATTAAACTTCTAGTGAAAATAACATTAAACACAAAATAAGTGTGACTCTTTCTTTCGAAATTTGTGGAAAGAAAACAGTGAAAATACCGGGAATAAACATTACGGTAAAAGCACTAATCTGTTAATGCACTGTGTTTGAAGTGGAAGTGATTGGCTCAATTAAAAAAATTCTTAATGTGTATAACGAACGAAAAACATAAGTGAATCCGCAATATCGCTATACACAGTAACAGTGCGTGTTTTTAGTACGTTACATCACCCGTTGCACACTGGCGTAATAAAGCAAATAACAAATATGTAAATATAATTCAACATCAACATGTCATCATCTTCTGCAACACGGTTCCGCGTTACCATCTTTAACTAAAACTACAAGTATTTATGTATTTTTTTTTTCTTTAAAACATTTAATTTTCGCCACATTTAATTTTCTTTTGTTCATTATAATAATTTTTAATTTAGGAAAATTATGTACATTTCATTTTCTATTCACTTTTATTGGAATTATCTATATTAATTAAATTTTTTGAATTTATCTAGAATAAGGTTAGGTTAGTTAGGGCCTAGGGTTAGGTTTACGTATAATCTTGCAAAATAATTGTAATGAATGTTCATTTTTACTATTTTGATTCTTAATATAATTTAATTGAGTACCTACTGTAATTAATTCGGAATTCATGGATTTTTTTTTTTTTTCTTTATTTCCGCTTTGAGATATGATCTGAAGATGATGTAATTACGACGCTGTGTCTTAGAAATGTGAGGTTAGTATAGCTTGTGGTCTCTTTTAGGTGAGTATTCTCCTTCTGCTCTCCCACTTTAACCTTTTATTGGTTTGAGTATAATTTTTTTTTGGTTACTCCTAGTTGTCCAATCCTTTTATTTCCTTTTCCTGTTATGCGGTCCTACCAGATTTACGCATCCTCCACAATGACCCGCCCCAGCCCTGAGTTCTAGCCGTGCTTAAATGACCGCTGTGGAGGCTCTGCGCAAATAAAGACAATTCGGTTACGGCAGATATACTGAGGAGCAATGAGTTGATCATTGACATCCCACATAATCTGGCCACGCCGTAACAAGGTATTCAAATTTTAAAATGCCTCAAGGACATTTTTTGCAAAAAAAAATCGCAACTTAAAAAAATTCAAAGGTTGATAATGCCCCGCTACCCTTCAGGAAGTTCTTTGATTTTATGTTTAGACATTGCTAAAGAAGTAGTCACACTTTTCATGCTACCTCAAATACCTACTTAAAATTGTCTAACTGCTCTCCTAACTAATCCTCTCCAAATCCTCTTTATATTGTGTGTTTGTGAGTAACAGGATGTTCGGTGAGGCTCGGTCATCTCCGGGAGGTCTTGCTTATAGCTTGGTCGAAAACTCCAATCAATCAATCAATTAAAAATAGGAAAGACTTTTTGCAAGCAAAATAACAGTAATAAATTAAAATATTTCAGAGCTACATTTTTGTATCAATCTACAGTGTTTCAAACAAGCTTCTTTGTCAACTGTGACAAATTCCATTATGCTACACAATTAAACCGTTTTATATAGTACATGAAAATACGTTATAATATTCTTACCTTCTACCCGTATCCCAACCACACCCATCCACAGTCACAGTGTTAACACACTAATTTATAATTTATGACTAATTATTATTTTATTAAAAATACATTTTTGTTTTTTTTATTTGACTTGCGTTATCGCGTATAGCGTAAGCGCGATAACCAAATATGGAGAAAATAGAAAAAAAAATGCAAAATTAATGACGCGTCGACCATTATAATACGCGATGGATTATGTTTGCAATCATCATTATCAATATGATTAAAAAACCAACCAATATTGTTCGCTTATGTGCACAATGCAACATTAATATTTTGCATGTTATGGTAGACCTACGAGTATATTATTCTAGTCTGGCTCATACATGTTTTATTCATTTTTCGCTTCAATTGTAAATAATGAAAACAAAATTGAATTGAAATGAAAAGTTTTTGTTGCCGTTAAATTTGTACGCTTATGTATGTTGTACATTTTCAATTTCAATTTCAAGCGTGTACTAGAAAAGTAAATTCCTATACGTTTTTGTATTATTAAAGTGAATGTTTAAAATTTTCTGGTGCTGCAGTTTTTTTTTTGGTTGTTGTTACGAGTGTTTGCGGTTGGATAACTGTTGCTTCATGTCTCTAAGTTGCAAATTTACCTGGAAATAAAAAACAAAATATAAATTTCCTTTTAATATAATGCGGATTCTCATAATCGAGTAGAGGAAATGTCGTTCACTGTTGTGCATGTACAACATAAACATGATATATAAATTACTGGTATCTTATCACTAACAAAACCATAAAAAATAATTGTGTAAGTACAATTATTATTGTTTCCTAAGAATGTTTTTAGTTTTATATTCAACCAGATATAACTAGACGGAAAGTAATTTCTTTTGTGTTTCGTGTAGAGGTTAGATTAGAGAGGCGAGTTTATCAAACTATTTTTTTTTTTGCTTGGTAAATACAATATGGTTTTAAATATATAGGCGGATTTGAATTCTATCTAAACGTTATTGAAATTGTTAAGCCGCATATAGTACAGAAATTATAAATCATTTGTTGTTGCTGAAGGCTATAACGGAGCCCTAAACAATTATAACCGCCTGCCTACTAAATGTTATTTTTTAATAATTTTACTTCCTAACTGTTAAAAATGTAGATATCCGGTAATTGATTATTTTATTGATATAAAACTCCACACGACAACTTATTACTGATAAATATACATAATCGTAGTTCTTTAATTTAACAGAATAATTTTGAACGAAGGCGTAAACACAATTTGGTCTGTCACAAAAAACTATTAAAACAGGAATGCCCTGAAAACAAATAAAACTTCCAGTTGGTTGAGAACAAAAATAAATTGATTGATTAAATTCGCCTGTAATACCCTAGATAGACTACGGTTTAAGAAATCCGATTTTTTGATTTGTACTCATATGAGCAATGGGTATTGATTATTTGTCCAAGATCGCTCAAATTGAATGTTAAAAAAGTATGATTAAGACACTATCTCAGAATAGATTTATTGCTACAGCCTTATTAACTTTTCTGTTAAGTTCTTTAATTAAGATGTTGCGATAAACGAACTTTTGGGCATTTTTTAAGTTCTAGAATCTTCTAATTTATTTCGAAAGGTTAAATGTGTATTCGATGACCAATCAGTTAATTTCTTTGAATTTTAAAAACACTAAAGGCACCAAAATGTGTAAATGAAATACAAATTACCAGATCTAGAATATAATAAATGTAACTAGCTTAACGTACGATAAGAACATGCGTCAAAAAAGCTCATGCAGTATCAGCAGTGGAAATAAGGAAGTGAGACAAAGCTGAACCTTTTGGGTGCAGTCATAATCTGTTGAGTTCTAATGAGAATTCTTACAGGAGCTATCGAAACAAGACACACACTATGCAAGTTTAATTTAGATAACTTCTGGCTGAGATTTTCTTGTATACTCTTTTCATCGCTTTGAGGGATTTGAACCATTGATGCATTTAAGTACGAGAATATTGATCTTGGCGGTACTAAATCACGAGTAGAAGTAAGGTGGAAGCCAGGCGGTCAAGAATTTGGTAGAAAATGCAAGGCATCCCTAGAATTACCCTAATCGTTAAACATGACATAGATAGCAAATAGCGAAAAAGGAAGGCCTTGTCGATGTTCGTATAATTTTTTCAAACTACAGCCTTTGAACTACAGGTTTCTCCTTAATCTGCAAGGCCTAACCGGGATAATCAAAAAAAACTCGCACATAGGTATAATTGCATTATTATTTCCTCACATTTCATAGCAAATTTGTATTTTTTGAAGATGACCTTGCTATAAATCAGCAAATTATGTGGCACAAAAATCCAAAATCTGCTATTATGCTCCGATTACGGTTCTTGATACCTCTAAAGATAGGTTTCGGGATCTGCAATTGTCTTGCCAACAAACATTTAGATTGCTTGATTATTTCCATACGTTCCAAAGAAAATTCGCTTTTTCTGACGATCACCTTACTCTAAATCAGAAAATTATGAGCCACAAAAAACCAAAATTTGCAATTAAGCTCAATTTACGGTTCTTGATACCATACCTCTAAAGATAGGTTCCGGGACCTGTAATTATCGTGCCAACGCGTATTTAGATTGCTTGATTATTTCCATAAATTTCGTGGAAAATTCGCATTTTCTAAAGATCACCTTACTCTAAATCAGCATTTTATGAAACACAAAACCCAAAATCTGCAACTAAGCTCCGATTACGGTTCTTTGTCCTCTAAATAAAGTTTTTGGTACCTGAAATTTAGAAGATCTTTTCGATTGACCGTTTATCGCGGTTAATCGCTATTAATAATCTTTCAATCTATATCATCCGATGTAGATTAATACAAATTCCAGTTGAAGATTGGAAGATATTTTAAATATGAAATAACATTGATATACTCGAATGTATTGATGTTTTCGATTATTTTTTAAACTTCTCGGTTCTAGCAACATTCACATAAAATAACCCGAAATTATTTATGATGCAAGTAACATTACTTGATTTCGGATTTACTTGAGTGTAGAGTATCCGAATCATAAGAATCTGAAAGTCATGGCACGAGAAACTATTTTGTTGTTCAGCTTCGTTCTTCGCGCTTCAAAAATTTGCATCAAATCGTTGTCACGATTTAGCCAACGAATTCAAATTACATTTCACTAAAGATTTTAACATTTTCTAATATTGTTTTCACCTATAAAATTATTCGCTTCAAATGGCAAGCGCTAAGCGCAGTAATTTTTAGGCGACCTCATCATAAACATAAATTGTATGTAGTCTGTGCAAAAACAGAAACATCATTTCAATTCAGCGTCCAAGTGGAAATATAATATAAATGGAAATTATTTTGGGCTCCTCGACCAAAACTATGTAGTAGCAATATTTAAAGCACATATAAAAGCTTTTTTGAGTTTATTGGCCTAAGCGGCAGCAAGTATTCAAAAACCATTTGTTTTGAAAAATTTTATTCCAATAACAACTTTGATTTCTAAATTATTTTCTTCTGGGAACTTTGAATAATTTGTACTTATCCGAGATTTGTTTGGAGTATTATGTACATAATACTCCAAACAAATCTCGGATAAGCCTGTAAATCTCGAAAAATCACCTAACTTATCGAAAATATCGATGTACCTGTAAGTCGGCAACATCTCGAATAATCTCCTACGGTACTACCAAACAAGACAATCAAGCGATATCTGTATCAACAATTGAGACAGCTTCTGAGTTAATTGACGTTCCAAATCAGCCAGTTCAGACACCGTCTCGGTATAATGTTTTGGTTTTGATTGGGCCAGGAAATACCCTCAATAATTTAGATACAGTGGACCAAGTAAATGGCCCTTTTTATCGCGTTTTACACCAACCGTTAGTGAAGACAAAATCTTTCTTCACCTGAAAGATGAACTCAATTTAACGGATATTACATGCTTTCGGATTCTCTCAAAAAATGCTACGGAACACAATAGGCCTTACTCATCATTTAAAATCAACGTTCCTGTTTCGTATTATACCAAAATTATGTCGGGTGAAGCTTGGCCTAATGGTGTGTTAATCAAAGATTTTTTGGGGCGAACCTTCAGCCGGAATGTAGGCTTAATCCATCTGTAATCCAGCCAAGTCATTCATTCATTATAAAGCCGATTCACCATCAGTCTCGCTGCCAACTAACATCATCAATATGTGTTATTTAGGATAAGTCATATTTATTTATTATTCATCAAAATATTGTTTTCGTGAGGTCACTTTGTTTTGCTCATACTTGTCCGAAAGATCCCAGGTTGTTAAGATTAAAGGTATTATGAGTCAGCCTAAAATCTTAAACGATGGTGTTCCGTAAGGTTCAGTATTATGTCCATTGCTGTTTTTGACATATTTGAATTCTATTTTTTTTATTGACTTTATGTTCATGTACAATCAACCTGAACGTAACATTGTTACTCTAGACCCTAATGATATTTATCACGCTCGTAACTACGACCAATTGCTTGTATTGATTGATGTGTTAAAGTTGAATTCGTTGAATCTTTTAAGTACTTAGGACTAACTGTGGATAACACTATGGTTTGGAGACACTATATCGATGACCTTCGTAAGTATCTCATAATAATAACTAGAAAATTGTACATACTACGTATAGCATGCCCGACTGCAGTTTTAAGAAGACTCGAAATTGTTTTATGGCTTAGTTTGTTGGGGTGGCACTTACTACTCCAGAATTCAACCACTCATTATTGCGCAGAAGCATATTGTTAGGATTATTCTTAATGCGGAGAGAACTTCTGCTTTATGGCCTCTATTTCAATCCCTGAAAATATTTCTACTTAGACCTCTGTTTGTGCTCAAAGTATTGAAAGCTTTTTTGTTATCATTGTGAACCAGTCATAGGTAAGCATTAGATACAACTTGGGGAACCCTCAGTATATTCAGCTTAAAAGATTCTACACAACAAACTAAATTAAATTGTACATCTGAGACTTGCATGTAAAGTCAATTGAAGAATCCCTGCAGCCACATCATCTGGGCTTTCTTAATTAAACTATGGTTGAAATTCAATAAATAATGCAGAACACTATACCAATGATGTTTTAGTCGATACGTTAAATAAAAAATTATATTTGCCGAATTTATGTTTACACTCTTAGTCAATTCATGGGGCAAGCACATTTGTTGTCAGATTTTAATGAAATTTTATATCTAAAATATTTTATAGATATTATAAATCCTAACACCTATCCTATATAAAACTTATTATTTTATAGGCTTAAGGGTTTTTTCAGCCCTAAAGCTTTGCTGGAATCAATATTTGTAAATTAAAACATGACACAACGGCAAGAAATATTTTGCAAAACTACTCTTACTAATAGTATTCAAAAATTACAACACCAAATTGTACGCACACATTTGTTGTTGTATTTTTGTGAAATTTTATATCTGAGATATTAAACCAATTAAATAAATAGTTCCAAAAATAAAATAGAATTATGGAAAAATGTCAAAACAATTTCAAAACAATGTCTTTTCCCGGGCGCCTGCAAATGTTTGAAAAATAAGATCATGTCCGAGGAAATCGGGACTCCTGATCGCCCTAGTTGTATAAACTCAAGAAGTTTATTCATTCGTACAAAGACCAAACCTTCCTCTACTGAAACCTACTTAGCCATTTAGTTGGCGATGCCAGTTCATCGCATAACAGAATTTTAGCGCACTAGCTGACAATAGCTGAATTAACAGATTTTCCTTCAATACATCATTGTGAGTTTATATTTTCAGAGATGAATATTATAACAATAATTAAGAACAAAACAACCAAAGACAATTGTTTTGGTTTAAGATTTTGAGCTCGATTCCAAGCTAACAAATTCGTCGCCCTCCTCCTTTAAAAACTTGCGTTGAAAAATGCAAATAATTTGAAGAAACACATTTATTGGCACGCGCCAATAATTAACTACTTGCGAACACTGTTCTAAATATAAAATTCAATTTCCGAAAATTCTAATGGAAGTAAATTTTCTGGTAGACCTCATGATAAAACTGCTAGTCGGTGCGCCACAACACGTCCCTTTTTAAGCCATCCTTATAACTCTTTAAGTAACTTAAAATTTGAAATTCAAAAGTATGTATTCATTCATAATATCGAAATAAAATTTCCAATTATAGACTATTTGAAATCAATAAGCACCCTTTCAATATCTGACATAAACCTTAAATCTTATTAGTTACAAAAGGTAAACGACATACATAAATACTGGAGAGCGACAAAAATACAAAGCGACATATAAACAATGCTCATATTTTCAAATGTCACTTTCAATTAAAATCTTTAGTCACATGCACATACTTAAATTCGTATTAATTAATTAAAGAAAACAAAGACAATGATTTTCCATAAAAACAAAACAAAAATCCATTGAAAGTCTAAAAATAAATTTCTCCAAAAATAAAATTTTTGTGAACATAAAATTTTCTTTGTAAAATTAATATTCCATTTTCCCGTTTTGAAAAACTCATTCAATTTGTTACATACCATAAATATTTTCCTTTATGCGTCATCCCAATAATATGTTTGGGTACGTACGCGCGCGTCTGGCTGTTTTGTTATTTGAATCATTTTCAACTTGATTGTTATGGATACTTTGACATAATTTATTGGTTATTCGTTTGTTTTGAATAAAAACTGTCGAGTATCCACCAAAACGAAACGTGACTAAATCGCATTGTTTACAATTCCAGAGATTTATCACCCATGTTGTCACGGAATTTTTTTTTTTTTTTTACCTTAACTCAAATAATCTAAATAAAAACTACAAAACTACTTTCTTTTTCGTTTCGATATATGTATGACGACGGGGACAAATTTTCTATATCGTGCGATTGGTATACGTCAACAAGAATAATAACAAAATCTTGTAATTTTATTATGACATAATTTTGGTGACTGTTGATTGTATGAAACAACGCGGAGGCGAGTCATTGGCCGCATAAAAACAATTTTTTTGTTTTTATTTTGTGTAACTGGAGACAGAGAGGCAGCAGAACAAAACTGAGAATTTGTTTAGTTACAAATGAGTGCACTAACTAAGTGATTTTTTGTGTCTTTCGTAGACATAGTAATAGTCTTTCGTTCGTTTATGGGTTTTTCAAATTTGTTTTAATTTTAAAAATTATGAAAACATTTTTCTTTTGCCCTTTTCAGTTTTGTATTGGTTTTGAAATGTTTAAAAAATTTTAAATCAATTTTGTTTCGGGGGGAAACAAAACCATTAAAATATGTAAATGCATTTGATAATTGACATGGTACAGTATTTTTTTGTAACTTGTCTTACTAGGCCAATGAGGTTGTTTACATAATTTTAAAGTTGTGTGTTGTTTTTATATTTTGACAAATTTGACAGGATATCGATTTTGACGTTCTCATGAAATAATTTTTGCAAATTGAATTTTTATTATACGCCGTTTTATGCATACATAATTGCTTTCAATTTCCGTTTTATTTGTGTACACGAAGAATACATTAGTTGGCATCGGCCTTCATGTAAAAGTAGCCAATACTTAATTATACATGTCGACAGTTGACACTTTAAATAAATCAATATTTTGTTATAACGCTCCAGTTATTCGAGATATTGTGACATTTTGATTATATAGCTACGTACATATAGTGTATCCACCCACATATTCTATTTTATGTGTTTAGAAGACAATGTGACAATAAATTTCTGTTAATTTTTAATGTCAAATTATGAAATTGAAATTGGAGCATACTCATTGGTTGATTCTATTACAAAGTGGGTCAATATAATAGGTGAAAAAACCAAAACAAAATATTTAGTTCTTCCTTTTTTCACCAAACCAGTTGCGGCAACTTTTACAAATAGAAATATTTCTAGAATTCTCTAAAATTGGTCAAAACCTCACTCTTTTTTGAGATGATACCAACTCGCAGGTATTTACGTCATAATGTCATTAGCTTTTTTTTTTAAATTATCTCTTTCATTTGAATAAATTCATTTTTTTATGTATGTATTTTATAGTTTTAGATTGTATTGAAAATCACTTTTTGCCAATTCCGCCTCTAGAGAGGGCGGGAAGATATTTTTACTTGAACGAGAATTTCAGCCTAAACCAAATTTTCTTGGATTAAACAACCAGCCGAATTTTAGAACAATAAATTGAATTTTATTGCTTTGTTTGTATTGCACTTTCAATTATTGAATAAATTCGTCGTTCATTCATTCTTATGACCTTCTCAAGTTACTGTATAATTTTTAAACAATAATTTAACAATTTATTATTAATGTTTGTAGAATGTAGATTCTTTTATTATAGTTAGCATAAACAGATGTATACCTAATAAACAAACAACTAAAAAGATCTGGTTGGATCTTTTTTTTTTTGCAGAATGACTCTTTGCTTTTGATATTTAGGATAATCCGTTTTTGAGTGAGTTTCTCGTGACGTAAAATTTAGAATAATTTTTAATTGCATATATTGAAAATTTTTCAAACGCTCTAATCTTTAAAATATTATATTAAATGTAGCAGAGGCGGCATGCAAATTCAAGAAAAATATTTTGTTTAGTTTCTCCATCATTTTTTATTGTAGCGAACTATAACCAATTGGCAATCAGCATTGTTTTATTTTTCCATGCCCGTATTCTAAGAACTTAAATTCGCTGGTTTAAATAGAGAAAAAAGCACAACTGAGCATGCAATTTAGAAGACGAAATGGTGCTGCTTGAACAATTATCAAAAATAATTTTTTTTTTAGTTTTTGTTCCAATAACAACTTTGCTAATCTATGACGGAGCCGAATCGCGAAATACGAGACACCATCCCGACGTAATACGAAAGGTAGTTCCAGGATGGACTTATGTCTGAAATAGAGGAGGTTTTTAGTGGGTGAGAGTCCCACACATCGTATGCATAATGCATTTTCCTCCTCTACCAAAAAAAAATGCCTACGTAACTCAACATCCTCTAAACTAATCTTAACTGTATCTATTCTGCATGTATCTCAACGCTATGAAAATCTTTGAAAATTTAAAAACATAATCAATCAAAACCCCTTGCAAATTTCGAGGAATATCGAGAAATCCGAGTAATCTCGAAAAGCTCGATTAATTTTAGAAATAGAGAAATCTCAATATTCACAAACAATTTCGAATATTCCAGAAAATCTCGGATAAACTTAAAATTCTAAAATAATCTTAAACAATTTCTATCAATCTCGGATAAATACCATGCAATAGTTTTGAGTTTTGGAGAATTATCGATAGTAGGTCTGTCAACCAATCAATCACAAAACATCGAAACCATTGATAGCGCAATATCCATAGCTTTCACTTCCAGCAACAGCAGGCTTCGCAAAACCTCGAGTAATCTCAAAATTTGGCGACACGACGATACTTCCGAATATCTTCGATGTTAAGCTATTCAACGGTATTTAAATCTGGATAAAATAAGTTTTCTCGTAAATCCCATAAAATATCAAAAATATCAGTATACCACTAATTTTCTGTTTTTCAAATTTCAAGTACAAGCGAGAAACTAATTGTTAGCAAACTGAAAAGCAAAAAAATATGTCTCGAAAAATAACTAGAGAAACGCGAATAATCGCAAATTTAGAATAATGTTGGTAATTTCGAATAAACTAAATACCATAAGCAATTTAACGCTGTTGAATTCCAAAAATATCGATTTTCGAGAATCTCAGCTAACTCAATGTTAATGTCAATGCTTACATTTCAATTCAAACTAAACTCGAATAATATCGCAAATCTTGAATAATATCGACTAAACCCCCCCCCCCCCCCCCTTATCACTTTTCATTTATCAACCTATCAAATTTTTATTTTTATGAAAAGCATAAGTGATAAGTGTTGCATAAAGCGAAATAAAAATTATTCACTTATCATTAAAAAAAGCAAAGAAAATTTTTGCTTTTGATAACTGATAAGTGTTTTTCGAAAAGAATAATTAACTTCAATTTTCACATCTTGTAAACTGTACGGAGCTAGAATTTAATACTTAATTTTAGCAAATGACATAGTTTTACATTTGGAGATATTGAGAGCTAAACGATTTTCAACAGTCTAATCTCTAAACCAATTAAGGTCCTGTTGTACCAATAAAACGTCAGCACCATTTCGGATATTAGCGTAAATTTTTATGTCATCTACATACTCGTATAACAAACACTTACAAAACCTGAAACATGTAAGAATATCATTAACAAACAGAATAAATAATAATGGACCTAAATGACTATCCTGAGGAACCCCAGATGAGAATGTGAACTTCTCAATTGACCAATACGTACCAGTTGAGACCTTTGCGACATATAAGATGATATCCATTTTATAGGAATAAAATTAAAATTCACTTTAATCAATTTATCAATTAATAATTTGTGATTAATTTTGTCAAAGGCCTTGGTGAAAACTGTATAGATAGTGTCAACTTGGGCACCTTTTTCTAGACAGGATATCGTATCATCAACAAATACCGCAAGATTGGCTGTCGTTGATCTACCAGTAACCAGTTGCAAATATTTGGCAAACAGAATTTAGATCATGAGCGCTCTTATCATTATAACACATGGGTAAAGGATAACCAACAGACTTTCTTTTAGAGGTTATATAATGTCAAAAACACGATGGATTCTACTTAATACCGGATTCAGTTTCTAGCATGTAATTACCATACATAAATTGATTCAAAACCTTAAACTCATACCGAATGTGAGAATTCAATGCATATCAGCAGATGCGTTCGTCCTTTTATACCGTTTGTGTGCCTTGGTTTTACAGTTATATAAATTAACAAGTTGTTTGTTGAACCACTTTTCACGATACGAATTATATTTGTTGACAATTTTTTCAGTAAATATTCATTTATTCACTTCTTTACAAAAATTGTATAATGGTAAATTAATCTCACTTACATAATCCACTTTGAGCTAAAGCTCATTCGTAGCAGATTCTGCAAGACGAGGGGATAATTAACATAAAAATCAAATCTTTGAAGTCGTAGTTGTAATAGTAACTGCTCAACTCATATAATTCGTCTGGTAAACTGGTACATTTACCGCTTGGAACATTAGATGTTTCATCTAATAGATGGATGTATGGCATTATTTACACACTACAACGCTTCGTTTCACGACATTTAAATCACTGCAAACGGTACGACAGGGACCCACGGTTCGTGCATGTTCGCATTTTGAGCAAAAACGTTGATACAACGCAATTTTTCCTTCAACATACACTGTATGTAAATGAATCGCCCGATTATTCGGCTTGGATGGAAATCTTGGATAACCGATGGAATTATGGGTGTAGTTGGGCCATTTTAGCCAGTTAAATAATTATAAGTGAACTTAAATTATCAAATTAACATAATAATAAAAAATAAAAATGACAAATAAATATTTCAAGAAAAAATAAAAAATAAGTTCGACTATCTGACATGAAAGTCAAAGCTGAATTCAAATAAATAAATCCATACCAGCATACAAAAGTTCGTAAAACCGGTTAGTCGTCCCTGGAAATATTTTCAAGGTATCCATTTAGAGAGTCATAATCACCATTACTAAAATCAAAGATTAAAATATTATCATTTAGAATATAATCGTCAAAACATTGAAAACTTAATTTAATTAACAACGGTGTATGATGAATGCTTGATTAGCGAGCCAGGTCATCACAAGGTTGCACTGATAGATGTAAATTTTCGCCAGCGAAAACAAGATCCAGAAGTGAGCCATTATGATTTTGCACTTCATTTTGTTGCCTTGTTAGACCCATATCAAAAAATGAATCAATCATCAAAGAGGTATTGACAGTGTTACCAAACGGTGTAAGTGTTCCGTCAAATCGTTTACAATTTAAATTTGGGAAGTTAAAATCTCCCATGAAGCACAAACTATCAGTATCTTCTATTTTGGGCTGAATCTTATTTTCAAAAATATCGATTAATCCATTAAGGAATTCGCATGTAGATTTCCCGGGAACTTACATGGTGCGCCATCTTTTATGTCGGTATGTAAACATTGAATAACTTTGACATTTGTCAATCGATTGACTTGATTAAACGCGCCGAAATAGTGACGCTGCACATTGAAAATAGTCGTTCAGTTGTGTTTATTTATTTTATTAAGATCAACATAATTGGTATTAAACTGATCAGTACGTTACAATTACATATTAAAAATCAAGATTCACTCCAAAACCAAAACAACGATATACAACAATAAAAAATAACAATATCACAGAATAGTTAAAACAAACCGGTTCTATTTTTAAATTCGCTTTTACTTATATTGAAATCAAACATATCCATCATATCCAAAGGATTATTAGCTCCGTAATTAGTCCTGTGAAATCTAGGTAGGAATAACGAACGATTTCTAATATTTAGGTTCCTTGCCTGAAAATCAAGGTTAGACAACAACTGAGCAGAGTCAATACTGCCATTCAACAAATCGAAAATGAAGCAAGCAGAACTAATGGATCGTCTACGATTTAGTGGAAGCAACTGAAATAAATTACAATGATCACTATAAGAAATATGATCTTGACTTCTTAGAAGGAGACGACACACGCGACTCGTGAAACGACGTTGAATTTTTTCTAGACGACTTATTCTAATATCATATTGAGGGTCCCAGATAATTGGCAAATATTCAACTTGTGATCTTACTAAAGTTGTATAAACTGTTTTAAACGTAGACAAATCTTTGAAATCCTTACAGGTTCTAAACATAAATCCCATCATTGCGTTGGATTTATTTATTATCTTCTCGGTGTGTTGGATAAACGTCAGGCCATCGTCGAGAAAAATGCCGAGGTCCGTAAACTCAGTAACACGATCAATGACAATATTGTTCAATGTGTAATTAAACACAATTGGATTTTTCTTTCTATGGAAGCTCATGATTCGACATTTTCCAATATTTAGTTCCAATCTATTGAGTTCGCACCAGACGAAAAATCTATCTAAATCTTGCTGTAGACGTTCGCAGTCGCGTACACTATCAATTTTAATGAATATTTTCATATCATCCGCATACAACAGAAATTTTGATGAATGAATGCAGGTACCAACATCATTGATAAACAATAAAAACAACAACGGGCCCAAATGACTGCCTTGAGGAACTCCAGACGTTTGTTTAGACTCGCTAGAAAGACAATCATTAAATTTGACAAACAGTTTACGATCACAGAGGTAAGATTTTAACCACAACAACAAGTGTGAGTGAACACCGGCTTTCTGCAATTTAGATAACAAAATCTCGTTAGAGATTCTATCAAATGCCTTTTTAAAGTCTGTGAAAACTACATCAACTTGCGAGCCACTCTCTATTGAATTTATCACGAAATGTACAAATTCAACGAGGTTAGTAGCAGTTGACCGACCTGGGAAAAAACCATGTTGTTGTGGTATAATTATTTTACCAAACTCATTAAACATTATGTCGCGAACCATACATTCAAAAACTTTTGGGGCAGCAGATAACAAAGAAATAGGTCTGTAACTCTGTAATTATCAATTAAAGAACGATTACCACTTTTAAAAACCGGGATGACATATGAAGTTTTCCAAGAATCAGGAAAGTAACCTACAGACAGTGATCTATTGAATATTAGTTCCAGAGGGAATACTAATGAATGCGCACACCCGCGTAATACAATTGCAGGAACTAAATCTGGACCTGGATTATGATTTAGCTTTAAATTAGAGATATATTTAAAAATGAATTCAGTATCCAAAGAAATACAACCCAAACTACTAACTCCTAAGCAACTGACATTAGGTTGCTCAACAATGAGGGGGTCAGTCGATAACAAAAAATTTGATGAAAAAAACATCGAAAACATTTCACTAATCTCAGCAGTAGATTCAGACTCTTTAGCTTCTAATTATAAAGTACGAGGGTAACCAACCGTTCCTCTTTTAGAATTGATAAACGACCAAAAAGATTTAGGAGTGCTTTTGATTTTATCTTCAACCCCATTGATATAGCGACGAAATTTACAACGATGCAACTTACGGAATTCACGTCGTGCCTTTTGAAATGATAGATAACAAAGAGGATCAGGATGGTGCTTGAATTTTTTACGTAATCGATCCATTTTATTCTTGCTAGAACGCAGCTCCTTATCAAACCAACGAGCTTTATTTAACTGACGACTAATCCTAACCGGAATGAATTTTTCAATTCCAACCAAAACCGTTTCACAGAATCTACTTACGGCGCCGTTTAAATCACAATAGTCGAACATCTCAGTCCAAGTAATAGAATTGAAAAACGAATTTAAACCTAGAAAGTTACCGTTAGAATAATCATAAAATGAGTGGTTAACAGTATTTACAAACTCCGTTTTAGCAATCTCCAAAGTTAACAAAATAGATTTGTGATGTTCATCATTTTTCACTAAATAGTCGCTTTCCTCAAGTAGATACTGTAGTTCAAAAAGATTACCTGAAGCAAAAATTAAATCAAGTAAACGCGCCCGAGAATTAAATACATTATTGATTTGTGTTAAATCTAATGACGACATGGTGTCGATACATCGTGATTCAATAGCAGAAAAAGAGTTACTGGGTAGCATACCATGAGAATGTTGTGTCCAAGACAGGTGTGTTAACTCAATGTGCATATTGTCGAAAATATCGTAGCCAATAGACACCGTCCGACAACACTATTCGTCGTTTGGTGTGGAATTTTGTTGAGTACGAGACAGTGAGAGATCGTCAACATGCCGTTCATCAACCACCAAGACGCTCCAATGAACTGGTTGAAGCGGTCAGAACCCAAAAGTGTCGTATCGTCGCCGTGCTCAGCATTTTGGCGTCAGTGGAACCACTTTGCGGCGCATTTTGAAGGAAGATTTGTATTTGTTTCCGCAATTAACACAAAGAATATTGCCGACATACCGTTCACGTCGCTTGAAATACCGCCAAACAGTCGCTCAAATGGTTGACACTGAACCTGATTTGTGGAAGCAAATTTTAATGATCGACGATGCTCATTTCACACTCTCTGGCGGCGTTAATAAGCAAAATTGCCGCATTTGTGGAACGGAGAATCCAAAGGAGATCCATGAAACGTCATTGCATGACCAAAAAGTGACTGTTTGCGCCAAAACCATCATTGGGCCATATTTTTCAGATCTCCAGATTTGACCCCTCCGGACTTCTTTTTGTGGGGTTATTTGAAAAGCAAAGTATACGCCAGCAAGCCTCAGAGAAAGCGGCCACTTGATTGATGTTATATTAAAAAACTAGTCCAAATAAATTGAAAAGGGCCAAATTGAATAAAAATACCTCATGGTATAGAAATCGGTTGTTTTTTATTTTAAATTTATTCAATGTTTACATACCGATATTAAAGATGGTGCACTCTATATTTTTCATTTGTCCTAAACTTCACGTTAACGTCGCCTTTTAAAATTCTAAAGATATGTCAGATGCTGAAGAATTTAAAATTTCAGGGACAATAACAATTGTTTGTTAATTTTTAATGTTTTAAAATTGAGAATCTTATGAAAGTTTCATTTAAGTTTAAACAAATATTCAAATTGTGAAAATTAAGTTAAACAAATACAGAAAATTTTGTTGACATTTACGTTTATACTAAAACCTGAGGGGGGCTATTTGTGAATTCGATTCGAACGTGATCGACTCTTCGATTATTGGATTTTTATTTGAATTGAATCAGATTCGTTCGTTTTTTATTTAAATCAAATAGGAATCTTATAAATCGAAGAGTCGATCACGTTCGAATCGAATTCACAAATGGCCCCCACTGAATATTTTTAATTTCTAGGTTCTTCGCAATTTCAACTTTAGCCAGCTAAAAAGTATGTATTGAAAAAATAGCTTTGCAATTTGTTTGAAATTTGCACCAATGCTTGGCTGATAATAGCCCTTTATCAACAGACTTATAGAGTTAAACACTTGGAAATGAACGTCGAGAGCCGAAAAACTGCTTACGCAATGAACGCATTTGTCAATCTTCTCGAGGTAGTCCTCACATACAGCATCTCTTGGAAGGCCAATGCATTGCAGATGACCTTATCAACCTTATACTTTCCCAATTGAAAATGGGTAACAAACTATAATTTTAAAATAAATCTTTTATCTGACAATACAATCACTTATAGTATAGGTGGAACGAATAGAAATACATAAACAAAATGAATTTTGATAGATATCAATGCATGAAGTTAGTGTTCGGACCTTAAGTGTTAGCTCTCTCTCTCTCTCTCTCTCTCTATCTCTATCTAGCTCTCTCTCTCTCTCTCTCTCCCAAATGGGAATTGATTGGCCCGAAATTGATTTAAAATTAAAGTTAAACAAGACATACTAGATATAAGTAAAGTTAACCTGAAACTATAGTTTTGCAGCCTGTGATGTTTCAATATTAGCCTTCAAAGTTCAATTTACAATTTCGATCTGGTCATTCTAATTGATCACAAAGTAACAAGCGATCGAAATTCTATTCTGCAGCTCGGTCTTTCAAATTTCGTGGTCTTCTATTTTCCAGAAATATTTTGAAAGTAAATCTTCCATTTCTGCAGAAATGTTCAGAGAAGGAAAACGCCCAATCACCTTAATTGTAAAAAAAAACGAAATAAGCTTAACCTGCAAAGTTATTTTCTGGATTCTGATTAATTCAAAGCTGAATGCTTTTAACTAAAGTCTGTCACAATAACAATGCCAAAAACTGAATAACGCTTTCATTTTTCTTTTTTTTTTCGAAATTTCCTTCAAATCATATAATTTTGCACGTTCATAGACAACCGCCGCCAATTTATCGATCCATTTATTTACACATATAAAAAAGCAACACCCAAATGAAAATTGAACAATAAAACCTTAACTAAACAACGATGGTCTAATAGTAATAAAATATTAATCTAACCATATAAATAGAAAACTATGTATACATAATTATCTAATTTTCCAATATAACAGTCATACTATTTACATTGAATTAATATTGTTCAACAATTACTATAATAATAATCAATCGACTTGAAAAATACTTTATTAGTTTAGTATTTGGAAAATTGGAATATTTCTAATATATTGTGACAATTAAACCGTTAGTAATTTTTTTTGTTTTGTTATCAAATAGAAAATAATTGCAACTCACGCTTATACATAACTATTAGGAGGTAAAAGAAAAATTGATAAGAATATAGTAAAATAAGAAATTGGGTTAAATAATGAAAAAAAATTCATAAAAATTATTTATTTATTACTTATTAATAAAAATAATATAATTATATGTATTATTATTAAATTAAAGTTATGGTCGTAATAATATTTTTTAGTTTATATAGATCTAGGGCAATTTGGACATTTTCTTTTTTATATTATGAGTAAAAGTAAACTTGTTTTGATTGGCATCAGGTATTGGTAGACAGGTAGATCGAAGAGTTGAAGTGAGCGCATATTTAATTTATTGTTAGAACAGAGTATTCAATTATGGCAATTAACTAATGAAGTAATTCTTCTCGATTTATGTTATAACGTCTATAAAAATTCTAAAGCAATTGCCACAGTTTAGAATGTCAACAACAAGTGAAGTTCAATTTGTTCAATTATTAAACTACGTCACACAAATTGGCAGATGAGCCTCAAAAGAACTCTAGCTAAGCTAAAATTTTCATAGTCAAGTGTGTAAATTCAAAGAACCAAGAAAATAAAAGTTAAACTATTTTTACCATTAATTTGTTTGTATTTCTCATCAAATAATTGCAATATTTGGGCACATGTTAACGATTTAATTCATATCTCTCTCTTGATAAATTTAATTTACTCGATATGTATGTACATCCGACATATGGTACAGTCAAGTCCGGAAAGACGCACCAGATAATGCAATTTTATGAAAGCAAATAACATCTGCCACGTGAATAGTTCAACCTATTTAAATCTTAAAATCGTTATAAGATTTTTCTTTTCTCATCTAACTATGATCTATGTCAGTTTAAATCCAATTTAAAGAATAAAAATAATAACACGTAATTTGAATACCTACTTATATATTCTGATCCACATTCATTTGCTTGTAAACAATTTAATTTCCATTTGTATACATTTAGATTCCAAATTCATTGCAAATTTTAATGCAAATTCCACATTTCATCGTAAAATACATACAATATATGAAAGTACTTGTTATTTCTGATTTAACTAATAAATAACTAAATTATACACCATGCACACTTATTTGATCAATGCCTGATAAAGAACTGACTTTATTAACAATTTAATTTAAATAAAATAAATCGTTTGTTAACCTTACATTGAGACTGGTTTTGTGTTAGCAAATTATTAAATTCGTAAGTCAAAACTTACTGTAATTTTAATTGTAAATTATCCAATTATGCGGTTTTCTAAATAGGCGCTTACCTGTAAATAAAAAATAAAATAAAATAATTAATAAAAATCGTAGTTAGATAATATTATTTATAATTCGTATTAATGCGTTAAAATTTCAATGTGCGTTGATTTTTGTATTAAACGCACTCATTTATATTATTTTAATCTAGTACATTTCTTAAACTGATTTGAATTTTTGATGTTTGTTGTAAATGCGCTTTTGTTTTATGACGTGTTTCGTTTCGTTATGTCTAGTCGTGTTTTTTTTGTGATTATTAATAATAAATAAGGTGTTCAATACTGTTATTATTATGTATAAAAATTAAAATTGGTGAGTTGTTGTTAAATCCCGTATTGCTTTAAGGGATAACCTGCGAATCAGTAAGAATCAATAAGAAGAAAATTTGACGAAATTAAATCGGCCACCGAATCAAATTTTTTTTACAATATATTCATACATATCGTTTAGTTTGCGCGTTAATCTTCGCTCTGTTAAGTGACAGATGAACTGAACGAAAAGTTCTTAAAGGTTCGCTGGTTAGTAACCTGCATTTTGTGTATTTCGCGTTCTTACTTAAAGTTGTTACTGACTCGCTGGTTCCTTTGTTAGCCTTATTAAAAAATCAAAGAAAAAATGTTTTTCCTACTAAACCAAAGAATATTTAGATTAAGATATTTTGGAATTACATTTTTGAAAAATATAAAATAAAATTTTGCCATGAAATGGCATCTGAAGATGATATGACGTGGTGAGAAATTCCTTAAATCTATAAAAGGTGAAAATATGTGATTTTCTGCATCATATTAACAATTGAATAATGTAAACAATAACCAAACGGTACATTAGTTAAAGCTATGTCGTTTGGTTCGTGAAGTGCCTTGCTTAAATTTCAAAAGTGATGCAAAATTAATATTTTAGGTAGTAAAGCAAACAAAAATTAAGACTTATACGATTCTAACTTCTAAAATTTTATGTTTTGATATTTTTATTTTTAGTTTTTTACTTTTAGTATAGTAAATTCATAAAGGAACAGAAACGTTGTCATTCCAAAATCTGATTCAATAGCTTATAAGAAAGCTTTTTTAATAAATTAATATGGGATTTGTTTCGTGTTTAACACAGAACTGTATAACATTATCGTATGACGACCAATCTTCCTGACAGTGGCGTACCAAAGGGGGGGGGCGGGTTAGGGAGGTCTAAGCCCAACCAAAAAAATACACACATACCAAAAAGAAATGATTAAACATAAACAAGTTAAACTAAATATTTCTAAGTACATATGTACCATGCATTGGGTTAATAAAATCTAGGTATTTGTTACATTACCAATTACAACAGCCACAAAAGTACGCTCAATTTGGTCGGACGGTTGGACCAATTTGGTTGGAAATTGGTACGTGTGTATGCATGTTGGTTGAAAAAAATTAGTCGGATGTGTTGGATGGAAATTGCCATCCGACCAACCAACTAAATTGGATCATGTGTATTGTTATCCGTCGCTATTTTTTACTAGTCCAGTCAAATTTTATAGATAAATATAAAACTTTGTTATTTGTGGACGTAGTGTTTTGTTTTTCAAACAAACGTCAAGATCGCATCAAACAAATTGGATCGTCTGTACCCAACATACCAACCAAATTGTATTTTATGCAGGCAACATAAATTTGGTTGAACCGAAATACCAATTTGATTGGACCGACCAAATTGGATCATGTGTAGGACTTTTTTTTTTTTTAGTGAAGAAAGACTAAATGGTTTAGCGATGATGTACATTCATCGAGATTTCAACATTTCAATTGAAGAGGTTTTAGGTGAACTAGCCCAACAGCCACGACGACTAGATTTTAAATTGTAACGTCTACGGTAGAAACTAATTAACAAATTTATTGTTGCCTGAATTTATTTTTTGGTCTTCCTTTAACCCCCCAATCCCCCTTAATGAATTACTAGGGGCGCCACTGCTTCCTGACACCTAAGCAAAATGCATTCTGAAAAGGATACGGGCAGTTACAGATCATTTTCAAAGTTATTAGAGAATGACCCTAAATTAAACTGAATTACAACTTACACCACTATTCGAAAAATTAACGAATTCCTAGGAGAGTGCTCTTTAGAAAGAATCCGAAATTCTATTTTTTTTTTTTAAATTTGCCATGGGTTAATAACCCAACGTTGTTAAGCCAAAACAGGCCACCGCATCAGGTTGTTAAGTACTTCACTGTAAATATTTTATGGGATGCTTCCTTGATTAATTTTGAGCAGAAGAAGTGTGCCAAAGAAAAGTTGTTCGAGGTATATTATAACATTGGCATATTGAAGACTTTCGAGAATAATGTGCTAATTTCGTTCGTTCTGTCCCATACAAATAAATTCAAAATAGTGTCGATTATAATAATGTTTGCTTGCTGTAATTATCATCAAACGAGTCTTTACTTTGGAGATCAAAATAGCTGAAGCATCGTCTTGCGTATATACAATATTCTCCGTCGTTGCTTTTGAGATATCCTAAGAAGTATACTAAAGCCTCAGGAAGCCTGAATGAGCAAATTAATTCGGAATTACACCAGCACATATATTCTCACTAAACTTTTGTTGGAACTATATCGGGTTTTTACACGTTTGTCTGATGCTTAATGATGAATCGGTTCTAACCAACAGCATGAAGTTCTCGCTATAAGCGAATACAGCTGTTAAAAAAGGCTACTAAGTAAGTTATGTCTACTGTACCGTACTTTGACAATATCGCATTTAATGATTTTATTTATTGCCAAATGTTAAATTTTTGGATAAAACTAAAATTAGAACAGAAATTTTAAAGGGAGTGGTTTTTCTTTGTTATAAAAAACGAAACGATTTAAGCAAAATATTTGTAAAGTTGAGAACATGTTCGACAATTTTTGCAATTAGCTCCAGTATTCAACAAGGAGATGCTCTGTCGCCGATACTTTTTAATGTGCTCTTTGGGTTTAGAGCCCATAACGCAATTTACTTTAGCAGTGCGGTAACTACATATTTAATGGAGTGACACGATTTAAATACCTGGGATCTTCTAACGTTGGCGGCCGTGCTTAGTGTCATCTACATAAGTCCACTGCTAAATTTCAAATATCTTGGAAATTTGACAAGCTGAGGTTGCATAGAGTGTTGATCAGGACTGTTGTCATGTGTGGGTGTAAGAATTGGGCCTTGACCTTGCAAAAGCCGCTTATTTACTATTATCAACTAAAAATTTAATTTATATATAATAATTACAAACGGGTTTGAGAGAAACTGATGACAAAGGTCATTAGTTTAATATGCATTTGTGTTTCAATATGTATTGGTAGTTGAACTACATGTGCGTAATCTACACATTAAAGTCATTCAGTTTGTCTTTTTTGACGCACTGTATCTCAAACAGATATTGAAAAGGGGTCCTGCAATGTTTTAATAGAAACATATTTTACATTTATGAACATGTAAATCAGCATATTTAAAATAAGCATTTTTCATTTCTGCCGTACGCAGCAATGCATTTTGACTTAAATGATATTTTCAATTAAATTTGTTAAATTATTATTTTAATTAATAGTTTGAGTTATTTTATATTACTTCTCATTAATTTAAATCAAAAATGTGCAGCAGTGGCCGGCAAGTGTACTCGTTTAAGTTTGGTCAAATTTAACTTAAGCGATTACCAAAGGTAGGCTAAAGGCTTCGTTGGGCGACGAAGAATTTTGCTTTAGGCTGATATATCTTATTAGGTTGTTCGTTGTGTTTGCTTAGTATTTTATTACAGCAAAGCATGAGCGAGATGCTACAAATTTTAGTATGGCTTCATTTGTTTCGGTGATTTTCTCTCCAAATAACTCACATGCCTTACTTCTGTCTTTTGTTTTGGCCTCACTTTTAAAGTTTATCTTCTAATTTGTTGCTTATTTCTGAAGGATCCATTTTAAGGACTTCGCACTAACGAATTTTCGAATAAATTTTTTTGTTAATTGTAGGATACTTCCATATCTATGTAACTTACCTAATACAGAAAATTGACAATATGTGAATTTAAATTATCTTAGTTCGAATAATTAATAATTATAAATAAACTAATTAATTTCTAAATGCTAATTATAGCGCTGCAAATTCTTAAAATTCTGCTTATTTTCTAAAAAAATAAAAATCTAAGGCCAATACACGTTGTTTTAAGACTAACATCGATTTAGTCAAGGTTTGAGAAGTTAAAAAATATTATTATTTTCTTGGCTTTAAATGCATTGTCAAACGCAAAACCTCTGACCGAATTTTTAAACCGACACTTCCAATTTTTGATAAATTTGTTATTTTTACAACGAAAATATTTAAAAATTAAATTGAAGTTTGAAGGCCCCATCATAACTTCACAAAATTTGTTAAAATTATATAATTTGCTTTAAAGAAAATACCTTTTTAACATTTGTCGGCCGAATTTCGATATGTGAAATTTTATAATTTAATATTTTGATGGCTTTTACGAACTCGAACCTTTTCAAAAATACGAAATGTTTTCCACCTTCAAAACTTCACTTAAACCAATAAATTTTTGATCAAAAATCGCTTATTTCTGATCAAAAATCGCTTATCTTTGAATTATCTCTGAAAATCGGAACAACAAATTTACATCTAAACCTCGATTATCTTAACACCACCATTCTGGAAAGGTAACATTTTTAATAACATTTTGTAATATTTATATACATTTTATTAAGAGATGTAATATTTATTTTTCGTTTAAATATTATTCAGTGATTTCAATAAATACAAACAACAAAATACAAAAATTCAAACCGAAACAAATTCCGAACAATTTCCAAATTTCAAGAAAAATCAAAGATTGCTTGCAAGTAAACCCAAAAAACTTTTCCGAGTTGAACAACTAGATTTACTAGAAATTTGATGGTTTGATTTTGCTATACTGAAAATCAATGTTTACGTGATTGATTTCAGTCCGGGAAATGAATCATTACGTCAGAGAACAAAAGTGTCCGGAAAACGAGCTATTACAGTAGAGTAGACTGTAAAACCAAACAAAAAAAATAATAACTAGGGTAACATGATAATTTGAAAATCATTTGTACGTTAAACGTACGTTAAATGATCGTTACAGTACTCGTTCAAAATTCTGTCCATAAACGTCGAACTCGTACTGTAACAACTCATTTACCGCCCTTATGAGTGAGTGTTACGTAAATAACTATTATTCCATACTATACCGAAAATCAATGTTTACGTGATTGATCTCTGTGCGGGAAATGAATTATTACGGTACAGAAAAAAAGTGTCCGGAAAACGAGCTATTACAGTACAGAAAAACATAAAACCAAAAAAAATAAAAATAACTAGGGTAACTTGATAATTTCAAAATTATTTGGATTGATTTTCTTTAAATTTCAAACTCATGTTTTTACTTTAAAATTTAATTTTAAATGAAAAACTTGAATTAATGTCCTATGTAGTATGAAATAAAAAGTTGTACTTTAAACGTACGTTAAATGATCGTTACAGAACTCGTTCAAAATAAACGTCGAACTCGTACTGTACTCATTTACCGCCCTTGTGACGTAAATAACTGTTTTCGAATTTTTTTGTTTTGATATTGCTTGTGCTTGCAATAGTAAATTTTTGATTATTTCTTATCATAATTTTGCGCTTGTTTTCGTTGTCTAGTACCAAGCAGCAGAAATGTACGTTTCTAAAGTGCCGCAAGAGGCGCCATTTTTGCTGCTAAAGAAAGGTGATCAACATTAAGACTCGGGTAGATAGATTATAAGTTCAAGTTATGCTCCTATTTTCAATTGGGAAACAACTTTGCCACCCCGGTGGCACAGTGTTAACATGCTTGTTTTAAGCTCCGGTGATCCCGGGTTCGATTCCCGTCGAAGGATGAAAAAATCATGGCTGGTTAAGGGTAAGGTCAATGAATTAATCATTCATTATCCATTAAAAAAAAAATGTTATGAAACTTCAGCATGAAGTGGCCAAATTCCTCTATGGGATGTAGTGCCAGCGAAAAAAAAAACTTTGCGATCAAAATCACAGTGAGTACACACATCCATTATTTTCGATGTTATCGAATTGCTTAATTTGTCAAGAAAAAAGTTCTAACAATAATTTCATAATATACCTGGATTCTCAGAGTAACTTCTAACTAGAGGTTTTAATATAGCTAAACTAATTAACTATTCCTTCTTTTCAGTGTTAGTAAATGATGTTTTGTATAAAAGATCAAATCTCCACAAAAAAATATTATTCATACACTTATTATAAAACTATTATTCATCCACAAAATTTACACACCAAGTAAAATTTTACCCAAAAACCATTTTTTATTGCATTGCAATCTATTAACTTGATTCAGTTCAAGGCAATTCACCTTTATTTTGCCAAAATCTGTGTGGTAAAAGTATTTCAATTTTTTTTTTTATTCATAATTCTTAAAGATTTTTATTTGCGAGTTCACTTACAATAGATCATCGATTTATACATAAACATATAAACTGAAACACGAATTGCATGTATGCACGTATACAAAGAGTAACAAAAAAAAATCAAAAAAGGTATATTGATCTTTAAGTTTTGTAAAAAAAAAATCGTTAAGCTGCTGCAGAACAAAATATTAAGAAAAGAAAAACAATGACATCATCAACATTATTTTGAATATAATTGAGCTTTATGTGCAAAAACCTTGCGTTTCTTTAATTCCAAATCCCCGACTCAATCTTGAACACCAACATTTTGATTTTCGTTTTTATATCACTTTAAGAAATGAAGACATAAAAAACTAGTTATCTAAGCTAAATTTTCTTTGCTTCTGGTTCAGCTTTCTCAATATCATCAAATAAGATGCAATTTAATATTTATATTTCTAGTATAAAATGATGATGTGCCATTTTCTTAATCGGATAATGAAATCAAAATAAAACGGAAAATCTACATCAAAATCAAACCGTTTAGACATAGATGACTCTATCTGCCAAAATCTTGAAATAAATTAGAAATTTACTTAAAAAAAACAAAAAAAAATTAAATATTCTATAAAACATGGAAACAAATGGAATCTGTGTTAACATAATGGACGGTGAAATGAAAAAATGCAATTAATTAAATCCATTATATCTGATTTTTTAATTAATTACGTTATAAAATACAAGACAACAAACAGTTAAGATTACCTCTTGTGTTTTCTTCTTTGAATAACATATATGTATGTATGTACATTTCTTGGTCAAGACATAATATTTTTTTTATATACATAAATGAGACTTGTAAACTGGTTTTTGTAATAACATTTTTTTTTTTTTTTTAAACTTGGCTCAAGTTCTTAACTTTCTTCTATGACATTATCATACATTATGAGTTATCTTGTATTTGTCGGCTATTAGGTCAATTAACTAGTTTTTGGTGAGCTTTTATGTTCATCAATTATTGGACGACTACATACTTATGTAATTGAAAATGATTTGCACAAGTCTAGGTTAAATAATTCTCGTGTAATGCTGAGAATTACTCAATATTATTTAACAACAAGGTTATTGTTCTGTAAAATGCGATTTTTTATTTTTTTATTTTTATAACGTTGCTATATAAGGAGTTAATTTAATAATGTATATGAAATAGAATTACGATCAACCTTGAATTATTCGATTTACTTATATGTCGATAAATGTCTTTATTAAAATATCTAAGGTTCTGCATCGACACTAATGGTATTTATTGTAAATTTTATATTTTGATGTTTCAATACTTTAATGATTGAGGTCAGTAATACTCGTATATTATTGTTTTCTAAATTTGGTTGGTAATGAAATATTGGGGCATAAATATTTGGTATGGTTTCTTTGAATTTTGATGAATTATGTCTATTAAACAAAAAATTGTTGGTATAGGAAGCTATCCAAATTTTAACGATATAGACGTTAGCCTACAAATATTAATTATTTATTAGCACCAAATGGAATATATCTATTTCCTTTAAATTGAATTTTGGGCCCCAAAAAAATTATTCTTTTGTACCTCGATTTTCCTTTTCAATTAAAAACATATTTCTTTCTATTATGCTGTCTCACATTGGTTTAAATTATTTGATTTAGAAAGTTGGATTTATCTTTGCAAGTACATATATATATTTATTTTCTGTAAATTTTAGAAGTTTTGAAATTAAGAAGCATTCAAGTTGTAAAAATCCCTAATTAATTTTCACATCATTCATAAAAAAACTCAACTGTTTAAGTCGAACTGAATCATTACAGAGAAGGTTTTTGGCTTGATTTTTGATTTGCTTGATTTTAGAAACTGGGTGATCATATAACAAGTTTGTAGCTTCTGCAGCCGGCGGTACTTCTTCATTGCCATTGGTCATATGGCAAATAAGTAACTCTCGCAGGCACTAAAATCGTTATTTTTGATGTCGAAAGCTTTGATTTGAAACGAGTTTAGCTTAGACCTAAATATCTGTCAGAACTTAGATACAAAAATAGATTTAATTCTAACATTCACCTTCAGTAGAAGAAACTGTTGGGACGGTCTTTCTAAAAAAATACTTAATAAATATTTCTTCTTTCCCCATAAAGTAGCCCTCTTCTTTTCTTAAAATTGTCAAATAGATATGTTCCGTTTTGAAAATTTGGTGATGTTTTCTGACGGCTGACATCGGAAAGTCGTTCTTTGTTATATTCCCCTATTCCCCTACAATAATATCATGAATATCAAGACACATCTTGTCACTGCCTCAAATGTATAGTTACCACTCCTGGTCAAGAGCATCATGGTCTCTAATATCAGAGATCAAATATTTTGTTTTGGACTCGTCGATTTTAAGACAATGTAAAAATTGTACTATCAGATCAAGTAACATGTTATCCTGAGTTCTTTCACTTTTACGAAAAATGTATTTAAATCGTGGCGAACGTTATCCGTCATAAGGAGAATTTTTCCTACTAAGGAACTATAGGACTATATGGAGTAGAGTATGTTAGGAAAATTCTCACATATGAAAATGTCGATTCTATGAAAAAACCTCGCCGACATAAATTTGCACAAGAAAAAAACTCCATGGAATTACCCACACAGAAAACTGGTTAGATGGAAAATGGTGCACACAAAATCCTACTATAGCATAACTTTAAAATAAAGGTTCGCAAGACATCATTGAACTCAAATACCGATTGGAGAAATATGATAATTTCCGATGAAAAACGATTTTGTATGGACGATCCTGAAGACTTCCTGTATTATTTCCACGATTTAAGGGAAGAATCGAAATACCTAAAACACCGTCATAGCTGAATTGGATCAGTTGGCAGACAATGGATATTCCAGTATAAAAAATGCGCTAATTCTCACTGGACAGATAGTCCAGGAGTATTTTGGAGATAATATTGATGTTTTTGGCTGGTCGGGAAATAAAATCTATAAAAATGGAAATAATATTAATAAATTAAATAATACTTCAAACTAACTGGTTTAACTTATTTTTGGTTCTTATTTAAGTTTATTGCCGCAAATGTAAGATTCTCCAGTAGTGGCCCTAAAATTGTCGCAGGTGTAAATACCATTTTCA